>CM067211.1:22966604-23341604 GCA_034190965.1 Prunus campanulata
ACTAGTTATGTTGTTTTTGTATGGTCTTATATAACTCAAGTTAGTATACATGTCTACATATGTGTCTCATTTTCAGGATTTGCCATTTTGGGCACCTCGTGTTTGCAAACTCATTTACACATATGTCCATGTCAATTGATAATACATCCATGACTTTTAATATTTTTTCCAGGCCAAAATGGAACACACTAAATATCTATGGTCATTGCCTTGTGAACGTAGGGGTAATCTGATTCCAGACATCAAACAACTCTAACGTTTTGAACATTCGCTAACGTGCAAGTTGGGTCATCACACAATCTGGCTTAGTGTCTAGCACAACCACTCAGGCAGAGGCGAAGTTCTTACTTTACTTGGGTAGTAGTTAGCATGGGATTCTTGTCTGTAATATGATTACGTTCTTTTCTTTGTCATATGCAAGCACTACGGGCTCTATTATTAAAGATTAACTAGCCCGCTAGTAATCTCCTATATCAATGACCAAACCTAGTTGTAATCAAGTTTAAGAGTTTGAACAGCCTTGTCAGTAGTGTAGTCCAAGATTTATACCAAAGAAAAAGTTATCACAATCTGCTGTAATGCTCCTAGTCTAACTTTTGATGAGTTATGGGGGCAATGGGAAATTTGGACTAGATTTTTTTCCAAGGTTTTGCTTTGTTGGAGATAACATTGAACCAACTATGACATAATTTATGAAAAAACATTGCAAGAAAAATAAGAAGGAATACCTATATAAAAGAAGTGATTACATATTGAAGACAAACAAAAAAATTCATTTAAGAGATAGCACGCTAACCTGCTTTCCATCTTGTGGATACGGGTTTGACTGCTCTATATATGCAACTGTCCCTTAAACATGAACATGCAATTCAGTATGCAAAAGAATTGAGGATAAAGGGAAATAATGAAGGAAACAGGAGACCATACATTTAACTCCAAACACTGAATGTTTGCACAATGTGTTACAGATTTAGTACTACTATTAGGACCACAGTAACATGAACTCCAGCCTCTAAGGCTACCATGGTCCACCAATAAAACAAAAGTAGAAAAGACACCGGTCAGTCAAACAAGCTCAAACCCTCAACCAAAAAAGAAAACTAAAAGAACCTCAATGCTGAAATCCATCCATTGAAAACAATTTGAGAGAGAATTTAATTCACAATAGAAACCTACCAAGGGGAGCATCGAAACTCCCAAGCAACTGAACAATGGATTTTGCATCTAATCGTCTTCGAACTCTTTTACCAACCAGTACTTTCAAGTGTGGAGAGTCATATACCTGAAACATTGGCAAAGGAAAAAGAGATTGCATAAGTGAATTAATAAGAAAAAATCCAAGCCATTATAACAAGATTATCAAAGACATGAAGTGTGTAAAAGAATTTGTCTTAAACGGTTTAAAACTTTCCTAATCAACTAACAAAAAACTGACCTATACTCCTATTGGAAGAACCAAAACAGCAACAACACATTTACAATATGGAAGGTCAACAACAGGATAATTTTTTTCCATGAAAGCTTGCTCCTGAGCCATTTTTAAACCTAACAATTTATGCTTCCAACATCTTAAGAAAAAAGATACTATCATACTAGTAAGTGATGTAACACAATAGGCATAATCTGACAGAGTCAAAGTGAAAAAGGAGTAGAAGAAGGACATATCACAGTTGTTGTTTTCCCTTTAAAAAACAATCAGAATTGAACCCAGGATTGGAGAACTCAAGCTCACCTCATTTCTTCTATAAAGGTTTCAAGTATTGACCTTTTCAGATGAGGGAAACAATTATAGTGTAAACCCAGAACCCAAACTTTGCCATTAAACTAAAAAATTGTTTCTATAAATTAAGAGGCAAAAAAAATTAAAATGAAACAGAGGTTGCAGGGCAGGCTGTTAACCTGAGCAGAACAACCGGACTCATCGCCTTTCAAGAGCGCCAAAGCACCAGAAAGATCCGGGTCGACCCCAATGACCCAACTGGAATCCGAATTCGCACGGGTTAAATCTGCGGTGCCGTCAAAGTTTTCACGGGTTTGAGGAAAAGGGCAAGAGAGAGAAGCCAACCAGTTGTCTTTGAGCTGAGCGTCAGAGACCTTGGCCCTAACCCCGACACCGTTTCCTGAAGCGGAAATGGGCTTTGATGGAGATAGTGGAGACGTACAGAAGGCTCTGAGCTGAGAATAAGAAGAAAACCAGAATGGATTTGGTCGTTTGAGCTTGAGTTTGGAAGAGAGTGAGAGTGAGAGTGAGGTCATGGGTTGGTTTTGTGGTGTTGGTGTTATGAGTTGGAGGGGTTCCATCAAATTGTTGAGAGCCCCTTTCTCTCCCTCCACCAGTTCATTCAAATTTTATTTTCCGAACTGTATCTCATCCTATCAAGCAGCCCGCGGGCACCTGCTGGTGTTGTTTTGACGTTGATTGTGGATTTTTATTTTATTTTCTAAAAATACAAAGCGTTTTTAACTCAAATGATCCCTAAATTTATACACAATTTACATTTTGGTCTCTCAACTGAATTATTCGATCAAATTGTCCACATATTCTTTATTATTCAGTGAATTAGTCTCACCATTTAATTTTCTGTCAAATCTAATCATGTGAATAGCACATGCAAAATTTTTGGAGTAAACAAGACTTTCAAATTATTTTAAATTTAAAAATAAATAATAATAAGAATAATAAAAAGGTACCCACCCCACCCTCATCTCATTCTCCCCCACTCTATCCCAAATTCCCAGGCCCCATCCCCTAGCCACATCCACTGTGATCCCAACCCCCATTCCCTAGCACATGCAAAATGGGTTCAGCTCCAAACCCTAAGATTTATTAGCCATAGCTTGAAGAACTCAGCCGAGCAAATCCGTCATGAAAAGAGGATGTCAGAACTAAAGGAGAGCATGTATGTGTTGAAGAGATCCCTTGCTAAAAAGGATAGTGAACTCAACTCTTCTTCTGCTGCCTTGTATAGTCGAAAAGAGGCTTACTTTCGTCTTGAGCGAAAGAATGCTGACATCTCCCATAGTTATGACAAACTTCTGGCCAAGTTTCATGCCTATCATGAGGTTGCTAAACGATCCAAGTCTGAGGCTGTCATCGACACATACAAGTTGGGCTACTTGGACTGCAAGAGTGGGGCCGCTCCTTATCATCCCATTAAAGATAAAGATGTTGAGATGTTCTGTACTGACATGAAGGCAGCTGACGAGTAGGTGGCTAACGAGGTTGCAACTGAGGAGGAAGATGCCAAGGAGGGCACAACTAATGAGGTGGCGGCAGACTTGGCTGAGTAGGCAGATGGGGTTGCCGAGTAGATGGTTGCATCTAATGAGCAGGTAGCTGAGCTAGGCGAAGCCATGGAGGGCACAGTTGATCAAGCAGAAGTTGAGGAGATCGTTGACCAGTAGATGGAGACTCCTTTAATTTTTCAAGCTTTGTAATCTTCTTTTCTGTTTGTAGTAATTAGTCTAGTTTGACCATATTTCTTTTGTTGAACTCTGGCTAGTTGGTCACTTTGCTATAGAAGTTTTAGTTATTTAAACCAAAATTTTGTTGAGTCTAGTGAACTGCTTGAGTGACCTGCTCGTTCCTTGCTTGTGCATCTCCCTTAGAATGCTTGAATGTTTACCCACCGTTTATTGAAAAAGGGTGCTCTTCTTCTTCTCCCTTAGGATGCTTTGGTACTACATCTCCCTTATGACGTTTTGGCAGATGTCCTATGTCTCCCTTAGCACGTTTTGGATGGTTGCCCACATCTCCCTTAGGATGTTTAGCAAATTGCCTACGTCCCCCTTAGGACGTTTCAGCAAATGTCCTATGTCTCTCTTAGGACGTTTTTGACGGTTTCCCAAGTCGCCCTTAGGACGTTTTGGCAGATTGCATACGTCTCCCTTAGGATGTTTTGGCGGGTTGTCCTACGTCTCCCTTAGGACCTTTTGGACAGTTGCCTACATCTCCCTTAGGACGTTTTGGCAGATTGCCTACGTCTCCCTTAAGACGTTTTGGCGGGTTGTCCTACTTTTCTCTTCAGACATTTTGGACGGTTGTTGATGTCTCCCTTAGGAAGTTTTGACACATTACATACATCTCCATTAGGGCGTTTTGGCGGGTTGTCCTACGTCTCCCTTAGGACATTTTGAACTTCTTCCTGCATCTCCTTAGGATGCTTTGGATATTCTCTTAAACACTTGGTTGAATGAAAACTTGAACTTGTATTTGATGTTTGTGTGATTACATCGCTTTATTGAATGGAAATAAATAGATGAAATTACATCGGATGTCGTTCTTCTTCAACTGCGGTGGAGAGGGTTTGGCCACCTGCTAGTGGTTCGTGGAGGTGAACAGGAGCTTCATGGGTAATACCTTCGGAGGTGACGGGCATTCTACTGTCTTGGAATTCCCTTGCCTTCTTAGATATCTAGTGTATAGCTTTCTCTGCCCCCAGTTCAACTGATCGCGTAAGGACCTTCCTGACTAGGTTTCATTTTCTTTGATCCATACCTTTGTGCTATAATGAAGGCTTTTCTAGAAAAGCACAAGGTCTCTATGTTGGAATTGTCTGACTTTGACTCTTCTGTTGTAGTAGGACATCATATGCTGCTAATAAGCTACAACTCGAACAATGGCTTTTTCTCTTTCTTCCTCGAGTAGATTGAGGTTGACCTTCATCTGCTCACAATTTTGATTCAAGCTGCCCATCTCAATGCTAATGGATGAAATAGAGATATGAGGTAGAATGATTGCTTCAGTTCCGTAGGCGAGGGAAAATGGGGTTTCGCTAATTGATCTTATTTTGGTGGTCCAATAAGCGTATAGGACTCCAGGTAGTTGGTCTGTCCTTGCAAGTGCACAAGAATGATGTAGTATAGCATTTGACAAGTCCAAGTATCGTTCCCATGAGGATTCCAAATTAATCTAATATTCGAATAACTAAATTAAATCTAACTGATATGCAAGTGAATTTTAAATCTAACTGATATGCAAGTGAATTTGTAGAGATTATTGTTGTTGTGAAAGTTTATGAAACAAACAAGAAATTAATAAAAGCAATTGAGAATAAAATGTTGAATTTTAAGGTTGAAAAACAATGATGAAGGTCTAGGGTTTCGGAATCAACCACAAGCAATCCAAGTTAGATTTCAATGCATTCAATAGATTCTTTCGATTCTTTAGATGATAATTCTCGTATCTAAGTCCTTTTCAGGCACTCAAACCATAGTTTTCCTTAAGTGTAAGATTCTTTTCTAGTTCAGACAACGATCATATATCCAATCCTGCAATCTATTATGGTTAAGGCATAAATTTAACAAGTTGGATTCATTACGTTCTAGAAAACGAGATAACCAAGCACACCATTATTCTTCGTCAAGCAATAATGTAATTCACCACACTTCATCACAAGAACCTAATTGAATTATATTGCGAGTTCTGCCTCAAATTCATCTTCCAATTTACTAGATGCAAAGCCCTAAGGTGATCAGTCAAAGAACTTAAACAAATAGCAACAATTAAAATAGTGATTAAACATTCATCTAAAAGAAACTTAGAATCCATTAAATAACATTAGAAATCATAACTATCCATGCTTGGGCATCATCCTCGCCCTAAAGAATAATTTAGTTACTCATGTTCAAAGAAAACATAATTGAAAAACTAGAAAACATAAAATAAAACTTATGGATTGTGACGATGCTTGAGAACTTGACGATGGTAGCGACTCTTTGACTCTCCTTCAACTCCAGCATGGGAACCCTAATTTCTGGTCTTCTTTAAATAAGGAACAAATACTCTTTTGACTTGGTAACTGTGCTTTCCTAGTTTGGCTTTTGATGAGTTGGCATCCAAAATCCTCCTAGATATAGGATCAGACCTTCGAAAATAACTCCACATCCTTTAGACGCTTCCCAAAGGTAATTGATAAAAATTAAACTCCAATGATTGAACTTCAAAAGGATTATTTTGCAAAACCCAGAACAGATTCTGTCCGAACTGTCTGTACTAAAACGGCCACTACTCTCTCCACACACGTCCAAATCATGAATCGTAAAATTCTACAGAAAGCTAACATTCGTATCTTTCCAACGATATAAGGCTCAACATCTGGTTCATTTATGAGGAAGTACAATATATTCTATCAAGTTGACTGTTCTGCACAGCACATTCTGCTCCCAAGATTTCACATTATATTTCAATCTCAAAATTGCTCCTTTTGCTTGCTTTTCCATCTTTACTCTTCAAACCTAGTAAAACACAAAACTAAGTAAAAATGGACTAAACTCACTCAAGAAAATAGCAAGAATCTAAGGGAAAGATAATAAAAATGTATGAAATAATGGTTATATCAGCAGTTCATCGATTCATTTTCCTTCGGTGCCTTCTATTCTCTTCTACAAGCAATCCAGCATGATCTTGTTAGATGCCTCTGCTTGGCCATTGCCTTGCGGATATCTAGGAGTTGACAAGTGTTGCTTGATGCCATATTGTGGGTAGCTGAACTGACATATAATATTTTTCCAGACAAATCGCTCCACGTCAGCTTCTTTAGTAGAAGATAGAGCTTCAGCCTCGATTCATTTAGTAAAGTAGTATGCGGTGATGATCATCATGTCATTCTTGGCAGGTGCCAGCAGCATGGGTCCCACTAAGTCAATGACCCATTGCATGAATGGCCACGGGCTGTTCTGTGGATGGTACACTTTGGCAGGCAGCTAGGGACCAACTTGTATCGTTGGCATCGATCGCATTTTTTGACATATTCCATGGAGTCGTGTCTCATGGTAGGCCAGAAGTAGCCTATGCTTAGAGTTTTCCGAGCGAGTGATCTAGCCCCAAAATGGTTGCCACACTTGCCGTCATGGATTTTGCAAAGCACTTTGAGAGTTTGCGGATACTTAATGCAGGTGAGATGAGGGCCGGAATATGACCTTCAAACAAGCTTGTTATCATTCATGTAGTATCTTGCAACTTTCTGCTTGATTTTTCTTGTTTCGGACTTCTCCCTTGGAAAATTTTCGTTTACCAAGTAGTCGATGATGAGGTCTAGCTATCTGGAATCCTCATTTATTTGCATCAGGTTCGACGACTCTTCTTTTTCGATACTTGGCTGATCAAGGTGCTCAATTGGAATTGAACGCCTGAACTGGGTATTCAATGCTGATCCCAGACTTGCCAGCACATCTGCATGTGTGTTTTCGGCCGGAGGAATTTGTTGGATAATGAAGGTTGGGAATCCCTTCAAAAGCTCTTGGACTTTGTCTAGGTACTAGATCATCATTGGGTGTTTTGCCATGTACTTCTCTGACGCTTGATTTGTGATTAGCTGGGAGTCTGAGTAAATGACTAACCTCTTGATCGACAGTTCCTTTGCAGCACACAGGCCAAGTGAGCAGTGCCTCGTACTCTGCTTCGTTGTTTGTGGCTAGAAAGCTCAATGTGATTGCTTGCTCCAACAAAGTTCCGTCCAAGGTGATTATAACAATGCTTGCTCCAACTTCCTTGTGATTTGACGCTCTATCTACGTGCAATTGTCACATGTCTTTAGGCTTGTTAGGATCGGCAGAGGAGGTCTCGTCTGCTCTCGAACGTTCCTTGAGTCTTTAAACTATCTTCTCTTTTTTGGCTGATGAAGTGAATTCTGCAATGAAATCTACTAAAGCCTGAATTTTTATAGCAATCTTCAGCTAGTAGAGGAGGTGACTTAATTCAATAGCAAACTTCATGAGTCACTTAGAAGCGTTGGGACTAGGAAGAATCGATCTTAAAGGAAATTATGTCATGACAATGATTCGGTGAGCTTGGTAGTAGGGTCTCAACTTTCTTGCGGAAACTACAAGTGACAAAATGAGCCTTTCCATTTTTGGATAGTGAGTCTCTACATGTAGGAAAGCTTTTGAAGTGTAGAATATCAGATGTTGTGGCCCCAGCTATTCTTTTATGAGAGCTGAGCTGACTGCTGAGTTGGATACCGCTAGGTACACAGATCTTCACATGGTACTAGCTTTGTGAGTAATGGAGGTGAAGTGAGGTTGGTCTTCAAGTTTTGAAAAGTTACATCGCACTTTTCATCCCACTTATCTTTTTGTCCTTTCTTCAAGGCTTTGAAGAACGGCCTGCACTTGTTGGTGGATCTCGAAAGGAATCGGTTGAGAGCTGCTGCTCTGCCCGTTAAACTTTGTATCTCTTTTGTTGTGCCAGGTGAGTACATGTTGAGGATGGCCTTGATTTGATTTGGACGTGCTTCGATACCTCTTTAGGTGTGACTAAGTATCCCAAAAATAGGCCGGATGAGACTCCAAATGTGCACTTGCTCGAATTCAACTTCATGACTTTGTAGCAGTATGTGCCTCTTTCAATTATAAAAGAAGTCTTTACTTTATTGTCCCCATGCATCATGATTTGATTGTAGCCGGAGTAAGCGTCCATGAAGCTTAGCAGTTGATTGTCAGAAGTTGAATTTACGAGCTGATCAATTCTTGGCAGGGGGAGTTGTATTTTGGGCACTCTTTGTTAAGGTCGGTGCAGTCCACCTACATTCTTCAATTGCCTTGGTCTTTCTTTGCGACTAGAACAACATTGGTCAGCCACTTTGAGTAGGAGACTTCTTCAATGAAACCGGCAACTAGGAGCTTGTCAATCTCGACTTTGATGATGACACCTCGCTCGGGAGTGAAGTTGCTTCTCTTCTGCGTTATTGGTCTATTGGCTGGGTTGACGTGAAGGTGATGGTAGATGATCTGTGGATCGATGCCTAGTAAGTCAGATGGCGACCATGCTAACACGTCTTTATTGTTCTGGAGGAAGGGTGTAAGCTCCACCTTCTCTTCTGGGCTTAGGTGTGAGCCGATCCGCGCTTTTCTCTTTGGCTTATTAGGATCAAGGGGTACTAGTTTGACGTCCTCTTTGAGTTTCTATCCTTCTTTAGGGGTAAACTTCAGGCAGATTCCCTCGTCTTGGTCTTGATTCTTTAATTGCTATTGGCGAATGGCTATTCCCTTTACCTTCTAGTTGCTCGACTTATTGGGACGAACTACACTTGCTTGCTTTTCTTCAACTCTTGAGCTGAGCACTTTCTTACCATCGCTTGATCGCTATTGATCTGGCCGATATCGCCCCTAGGGATTCAGTAATGGATTTTCTGGTGCGTGGCGGATCTGATGGCATTGATCTTTCCAATTCATGCTTTACCTAGGATGTCATTGTAGGGGGAGACTTCGTCGATGATCATGAATGTCTGAGCGCTGATTACTGGTGGGGAGTAGACATCGAGCACTACCGTTCCCACAGCGATCGTGGTTGCTCTGTTGAAGCCAGTCAGTAACTTGGCTGACCTGTTGATTTTTGCTTCCATTCCCATCTTCTGGACCATCAAAAGTTGTAGGATGTTGGCTGCGCTGCGCTCGTCTACATGAACTCGGTCGATCATGGCTTGTACGATTTGGATGCTTACGACGAGGGCGTCATTGTGCGGCAGATCAAGTCCGCTCAAATCTTTCTTCTGGAAGCCGATCACAGGATCATTTTCAATTGTTGGGCAACTGGTTAAGACTTGGGAGATGATAGTGGCTTGTTTAATCTTCATCTTCTTTTCCTTGCTAGTTAGCCAGGATTGTGTTAATCCTTATAACTTTTTGTGAGGGCTCCTTGGTGGCGTCACGATCTTCGATTTGCTAGACGGCCTTCTTTGCCACAAACTTCGTGTAGTGACCTTCTCTTACAAGCTCTTCTAGGTGCATCTTTCAAGATCGGCAGTTGGATGTGTCATGCTCATGAGTTCCATGGAAGGCGCAGTACTTGTTGGTATTTCTTTTATCGGTATCTCCTGTCAAAAGTGGTGGTCTTCTCAACCAGAGCTTATCATTCACTTGGGCCACGATTTGATGTATTAGGATAGTGAACTTCGTATACCCTTCATCTGCTAATGCGCCACCTTGGGATGGTGCCTTGCATTCTTCTTCATAGTTCTTATTTCTGGGCTTATCATCTCTCTGACCTACGTCCTTGGGTGATGGGTCAGCTTGCTTAATAAACTTCTTTGCAGCGATTCGATCGTTGTCCCATAGCGCATAGCGTTTCGTAGTCATGAAGACCTTTGCCAGAATCTGGCTAGGAGTGATAGTCAGCTCGCAATATAGGTCGTGCTCAGCTGGTAGACCTTTCTTGAAGGCAGAGGATGCGATTCGGTCATCGCATCCCACAATGTTTGCCTTTCTAACTTGAATCTCTTAATGTAGTCTCGGAGGGACTCATCATGCTTCTTATGTAGGTTGAACAGGTGATCAGGGTTCTTCTTGATCTTCCAATAAAAAGTGTACTCCTTGGTGAAGATGAAAGCTAGCTTCTTGAAGCGGCTGATCAACTCGGATGACATGGTATGGAACCAATCTTGGGCTGCTCCTTGTAAATTCATTGCAAACACCTTGTACATCAACGCGTCTTTGGCCTTATAGAGAATCATGACGCTTTTGAAGTGCTTCAGATGGCTCTCGGGATCGGAATCCTCTTTGAAGTGTGTGAAAGAAGGCGTTGAGAATCACTTCGGTGGAGCTGCTTGCTTGATTTTGGTGGTGTTTGTACCTTATCTGATCCTCCACTCATCCATTGACACGTGGATCACTTAAACTCCCCAAATGCCCAAGGCTCCGAACAATCAGCATCGGCTACCGATGATATTGTCTCAAAGCAGCAAAAGATCGCTACAGGCCCAACACAGCCTACAATCGGTATCCCCTACCGATTCTGCAGAATCAACCTCGAAGCACCCGCCCGAAATATCTAAAGACTCGTGTTAACCTCACAAGGCCCTCCCACGAGTCTCACATCGAAATTGAGTACTAAGAGCATACAAAATCCCCTTTATAAATAGGCCCCTTCACTACAATACAGGAGTAAGACTTTTCAGCTTGACTTTTATACTTTTATATGGTCAACAGCAAGAGCTCTTAGAAAACAAGCTTACTTTGGCATCGGAGGGTCTTAGGCTAGTTCCACACCGGTTCCATAGACCTTACGAGTCTCAGCTTCCTTCCATTCAGGATTAGCATTTGAGGACAGGAAGAATTTGCATCTGAACACTCAACCGATCTCTCGATCGTCCATCTCATTTGTAAGTTGCACTCATCTCTATCTGTTAAGTTTTAGTGCCAACAGATTGGCGCCGTCTATGGGAATCGCTTATCGATTAATCCATATCACAAAACAAAAACTCTGAGACCAAAAAATGAATCCATCTTCGGCCCTCCCTGCCGCTGGCCCCATCATCGGCCTCGGCGGTGAGCCAAGTCTAGATCCCTTGCTTCAGACGCCACGAATAGAGGCACCTGCTCGACCGACCACTATGGAGTCTCGCATGGGGACCCTACAACAGGAAATGGCAAGAATGCAGGAGCACAACAATATCCTCGCCTCTAAACTTGATGACACCCAGAGGCAACTGCTTGATCAGCAAACGCAGTCAACCCAACTGCAGAACAGTCTGGAACAAGCCATGCAGCTTCGGCTGGAGAAGTCAATTAGGAGCGTACGGAAACCTAGCGCTCAAGATAGAGGGAAACAGCAAGCCGCAGACAAACCAACTGCCTCCCGAAGACTGTTCGTACCCTCCCCCAAGGAGCGCCATCCAGAATATCGAGTTTACTCCGATTGTCGCGATAGGATCAACGACCGGCGCAAGGAACGGCAGCCCTCACCCATCCAGATCCGAGCAAAACTCAACGATCAGCGGTTAGAGGCGCTTGGACCAAAGTCCCCCTTGCGCCAACGGTATGGCGCAGTCGGCCTGGAGGAAACAGATGAATCAGACTACGTCCCAACTTCACCAGGAACCACTATCTCCTACCGATCGCCAGGACCCTCGAAGGAGCACCACAGCCATCGATCGAATAGAGAAAACGATCAGCACGTTGGAGGCTATGAGAGAAGCCCAAGCCGAACGGCAGGTCAGAATGTTCAGGGCCACCACGCTGGCCGGCGTACGGAGAAAGAAACAAGAGAGCCTTTCGGTGATGATCTTCCCTCTACCGATCTGACCATTCGTCTCCTCCTCCAGAAGATGAACCGAATCGAGGAAGAACAGAACCAGGCTCGGACACCAACCTGGGGAACGGTACAGCCAGGGTCTTTCACCAATCGCATCCGAACTTTCAGACACGAAAAGGAGGTCCAGGCACTCCGGATATCATTCTACTCAGGGGTGGAGGACCCTGTTACTCACATTCATACCTTCCAATCGGCCTTAGGTTGCAAAGGGCTGACGGACGAAGGACAATGCTTACTATTCCCCTCCACCCAGACCGGAGCTGCCCTGAATTGGTTCTACCGAATGGAGCCAGGTACGGTTGACTCATTCGATCAGTTGAAGCAGACATTCCTCAACCATTTTATGATTCAGACCGATGGCCTGTACTCTGCCGATGACCTCTATACCGTTCGGCAGCAAGACGATGAGCCATTACGGGAATATGCAGCTAGGTTCAGCCATGAATATTCCCGATGTCCTGAAACTGATGATAGGGCAGCCTTCGGTGCCTTCAAAAGCGGCTTTCGGTCGTCTCAGTTTCGCTACCTGGTCCACAGCAGCAACTGGACAACCTACTCCGAATTAATGAAGCAGGCAGCCATCCACGCCAAGGCCGAACATTTCAACTCCAAGGGATTGGCTTCGGCCCTACCAAGCAAAGCGGCAACAGCCGATCGGCCCTCGACGCAGAGCTATGACCGATTCCCGGCAAATCGAACAACAAATCCCCCCCTACCGAACGGCACTCCCCGAGTCTGCTCCTTACGAGCTGCGAAACAAACGGAAGGACCACTTCCGGGATCGGCAGGACAGCAACAAAAAAGGCAAGAACTCCGGCAGGCAAAGCAACTTCGGAGATCCGAAGAGGAATCGGCCAAAGGAAATCTTCACTCTACTCAACACCACTTACGAACATGTCCTCCCGACCGAGAGTGAAATGATACCGAAGCCGAACAACTGGAAGCTTCCTCGACAGAACGAGAAGGACACCGGCGTGTTCTGCCGATACCACTAGTACAACGGCCACGACACAGAATCCTGTATCGCCCTTTGAAAGATTGTCAAACGCCTCATCAATGAAGGCAAGTTGGATCAGTATTTAAGCACCAAACTAGCATCAGACAAATCATCGAATCGGCAGATCAATATGATCAGTGGAGGGGCACCCATTGCCGACACCAGCAATCGATCTGTCAAGAACTACGTCCGTGCCGTTCGGCACCCCCATATCCTCAGTGTAGTGGGAGGACGCAACGACAAGTTCCAGCGAAACGATTGGGAACCTATTACCTTCTCTGAGGAGGAGGAGCGAGGCATCATCTTCCCCCACTCTGATCCCATGATCATACGGGCCGATATCTCAGACTTTGATGTGGGCTGAATCCTCATAGACACCGGCAGTTCAGTCAATGTGCTCTTTGCCGATGCTTTTAATGCCCTCGGTATAAACCCTCAGCATCTGAACAAAGATATCACCCCCCCTCCTCAGCTTCTCGGGCGACGTCGTTGAACCGATCGGCAGTGTCCAACTCCCGTTCGCCGTCGGCACTATTCTTCGACGAACGCTCATCTACACTCATTTCCTAGTAGTCGATTGTCCAACGGCATATAACGCCATCATCGGTAGGACGGTGCTCACAAGAATGAAGGCCATGCTGTCGCCACACATGCTCCTCCTCAAGTGTGAAGGGATCAATTGAGTGCACGGACATGTTACGTTTCGGCAACCCAGGAATCGGCAAGAGCTACGCCTCGCGAAGCGTACTCTGTTTCTACCAGGATGACGGTGCCGAACGGCAGGGGGACAGACAAACCAGATGATCCCAGGGATGAGGCCGTTACCCCACAAGCGCAACCTGTTGAAGATTTGGAATCGGTCACCCTCTCCGACGCACAGCCCGATAGACAGGTTCGAATCGGCACCACCTTGAGTTCGGCACTGCGCGCCGATTTCATTACCTTTTTACGCACCAATACAGAGGTCTTCGCGTGGTCATACGATGACATGCCTGGCATCGCCCCAAATGTCATCAGTCATAAGCTCAGCATTTGTCCCACTTTCAAACCCATCAGACAGAAGCGGCGAGCCTATGATGCCGAACGGTACGAAGCTATGCGAATCGAGGTGGAGAAACTACGGACAATCGGCTTCATCCGGGAGGTCACCTACCCTATTTGGTTGGCAAATTCAGTCCTGGTCAAAAAATCGAGTGGTGCTTGGTGAATGTGTCAGGACTATACCGATCTAAACAAGGCTTGCCCCAAGGACAGTTTCCCTTTGCCAAGGATCGATCAGATGGTAGACGCAACGGCAGGCCATGAACTTCTCAACTTCATGGACGCATACTCAGGGTACAACCAGATCTTTATGAGCCCTGCCGATCGCGAACATACGGCATTCATCACCGACAAAGGACTTTACTGCTACAATGTCATGCCGTTCGGCCTGAAGAACGCTGGGGCAACCTACCAGCACTTGGTCAACAAAATTTTCTCTGAACTCATCGGCACCTCGATGGAGGTTTATGTGGACGACATGCTGGTCAAAAGCAAGACAGCCGATTCTCACCTCCATAACCTCTCCCTCATGTTCAGTGTTTTAAAGAAGTACAACATGCGTCTCAACCTAAGCAAGTGTGCCTTTCTTTAAAGAAGTACAACATTCATATCCAAGGCTACCGATTGGTGCGCTCCTTTCTTTAAAGCCCTCAAAGGAAGCAAACGGCAGATTGTCTGGACTGCCGAATGCGATCGAGCCTTTCAGGACCTCAAGGCCTACATGAGCAGAGCGCCTCTACTATCCACCCCTCTTCCCGGTGAAGAACTCATTCTATACCTCTCGGTTTCGGCAACAACACTTAGTTCTATGCTCATTCACAAGCCGAACGGCATAGAACTCCCAATTTTCTATGCTAGCCATGCCCTGCAGGATGCTAAGATTCGGTACCCTGAGCTCGAGAAGTTAGCCTACGCTTTAGTCCTCTCGACACGAAAGCTTCGGCCGTATTTTCAAGCTCACAGTATCACCGTTCTCACCAATCAGCCTCTGCGCCAAATACTGCAACAACCCGAGACATCCGGCCGGCTGGTCAAATGGGCCATTGAACTCGGCGAATTCGACATCCACTATCACGTGCCGAACGGCATCTTACACACCAGAGCAAAATGAGACCCTACTCGCACTCAACCTTGACCTCGTCGACGAACACCGTTCCCAGGCTCAGCTTCGGAACGCCGCATACAAACAGATGACCTTTCGCTACTACGACTCGCGCGTCAGACGCCGATCGTTCAAAGTAGGGGACTGGGTTTTACGCAAAGTCTCTCTTGCCACCAAGAACCCCAACGAAGGCACCCTTGGCCCTTCATGGGAAGGCCCTTATGAGGTCGTCACCGTCTGCCGACTCAGAACTTACCGATTGCGCGGTACCGATGGTCAAACCCTCGGCCACCCTTGGAACATAGAGCATCTCAAATACTACTACAAGTGATCGCACCTTCGGTCATCACCTTTGTACAAGTGATCGCACCTTCGATCGTCACCTTTGTAATCGGTTTATTTTAATACACTCCCTATTCTACACATACGGCATTACCATACAACAATGCACACATACATCAGAATACGAAATTTAAAATTAAACCGAGTTCAAGATCACTTCGATAAAACGCCACAAAGGGCTATGTCTTAGCAAAAATTGCCTCTCGGCCTGTTTCAAAAATATTACATTTCCAATCCAAAAAAATATATGCAAGTCTAAGGGGCAGGAGGATCGGCAGCTTCATCATTAGCAGACACGGGCTTGGCGGTGGTCGAGGCTTCGGCATTCGGCGCGCTGCCTACGTTCGGCGTAGGGTGGTTCTCTTCCTCCTCAGTACTAGATTCGGTGTCATCGGCTTCCTCGGGATCGGCATCCTCGCCCTTGTAAGCCTCCACCATCTCTTCGGTCACCCCTTCCGGCAGCGGTGGCGAATCCCGGAGGAAGTTCATGTTCAGCTTCTTACCTGCGTTGTACCGCTTGAATCGGTACAGCAAGTCTTCACACTGCTCCATGACCTCTTTGTCCAGCATCAGTGTGAACTCCTCCGAGGATCGGTAGTCGGCAAAGGCCTTCGCCTTCGCCTCTTCTAGCTCCCTGGCATGCGACCGTTCGGCCGCATCCATCGCCACTTCCACAACCGCCTTGGCCTCTTGTGCCGCAAGCAGCTCCAACTCCGTCGCCGCCACCTTCGAAGAGAGCTCGGCAATCTTCGCTGCATTCTATTTGGCAAGCCGCCCGGCTTCCTGGATGAGCCTCTCACCATCGGCAACCTTCGAACGGCACTCCTCAAATTTCTTCTGGTGCCGTTCGGCAGTATTCACAGCCCGCTTGGCGCACAGCCACATTTCCATATCAGCCTGCAACAACAATCGGAAACATTAATACATATCGACTCCACAGACACTTGGACAACCACAAATTCTACACTTACCGCTGCCTGGAGCCGGAAGGCCCGGCCGATTTGTTCACGCAACGTCTTTGTCGACAGTTGCTCTATTTCGAAGAGCTCCATCTGGGCGCCATCAATCATGCAATTGATGAACGGCACCGCCTTCCGAGGACACGCGATGTTGACCAGCCCCTCTCCCCCTCCCCTTCATCATCGGGGATCAGCACAGAGGTCCCCTCAATCGGCAACCTAGGTTTCTTCGGCATTGGCGTCGCATCGAGAGCTCCCTCGATCATCCTCTTACCTGTCACCTGAAGGTGCACCTTCGAACGGCCTCGGCTTCGGCCGCCCTCTTCTCCCGGCGGCGATCAGCCACCGTCTGCTCATCCGCTGACGCCCCCCCAGAAGCTCCTGTCGTTTTCTTTTTCTTCGACCTGGGGGACTGAACCTTCTTCTGTTTCGACGCCCCTTGCCCCTCCAAACGGCGCCTCGTTGCCTCGCTCATGGGCCTTCCACCTGCCATTGTATAATAACCCAAGTTAGAAAGGAAACGGTATGAAAAGAAAAAAGAAACATAGAAACTGCCGAACGGCATCTCTTACTCTGCCTCTTTTCTTCCTCCTCTTCTTCCTTGACTCTTCGGTCGTGTTCTGCCCTACCGATCAGACCAGCCTTGAACAAATTCTTGAAGTAGAGCAGCTCCTTGAAGAACCGATCTTCTTCGTCAATCTTCATCCTCACCCTCTCGATTGCTTCAACCTCTCTGATCGGTGCAGAAGGCCGTTTCAAGGACACTGAAACAAAAAGGCAAACTCTCAAAAAAAAAAAAAAAAAAAAAAAAAAACCCGATCTACCCTGCCGAACTACAGGTTCTATCCTACCGACAGTTTGGAATGTCCTAGGGATCCGCCTTTCTACGATTACCCCTGGTGCCGATTCCTAGTCACCAGAGACAATCACCCGACGTTTGCGCCAGGTCTTTTGGGAGCTCGGCACCCCAACCACAAAGTGCCCACGCTGCCCTGCCGAAAGACAGTTAGACTGGACCCACCCCCCATGGTCGGCACTCTTCGCCCTCGTCACACTATACAACTGGGCCTACTGTTCGTAGCTCGGCTCCCCCTCGCCAGCCAAGTTGAACGCTACGATCGTCCCGAGCAACGTAATCCAAAAGTTGGGATTATACTGCCCTGGTGCATACCCGATCGCAGCCAAAATCTTCTGCACCGAATGTCTCAACGGTAGCCGAAGCCCATGCTTAAACACGTCGGTGAAGAAGACTACTCCCTTGTCATTGTCACTAAGCGATTCCAAGGGCTCCGGAATTCGTATCCCTACCGATTCCGGAATATTGAACTCTGCCCGAATCTTAGCCAGCTCGACCTCAGTTAGTGTGTTCGGCTCTAAGTTATCTACTCCAAACACCGGTTCCGTGGGCTTTGCCATCGGGATCCGTTGCCTACCCTTGACAACCCTCAACACCCCTTCCCCTGGGGCTGCAACGGACACGCCACCACCATCGGCCTCACGCCCCGATGTCGAAGGCCCACCATCTTCAGGCACTCTCGTAGAAGTGCCTCCAGCCTCGGCACGCACTCTTGCCCCCTCCACTATCTCACAACTTGAAGAGCTCCCAGAATCGGTACTCTCACCCCCCTCGGACGAACTCCCAATGGACGATTCATCCTCAAAGGCCCTCGGACTACGTCTACCCTCGGATTCGGTATCTGACATCTACAAACACAAATGAAGGGAAACTAAGTGCTATGCTAGAATCAAAATCTTATTCTACCTCTTAAACACTTATGTTCATGCTTGTTCATGCTTGTTCATACTTATTCATGCTTTATTCAAACAAAATTCATCGAATTCAACACTTTGATTCATGAAAATACGAAAACACGGCAACATACCTTGTTTGCACGGTGGCTCAGGCTCGCCGGAAATCGCCTCCGCCTTGTTCAAACTTGCCGGAAATCGCCTACTCAGCCTTCACACGGTCGCCGGAAATCGCCTCTCACAAGCTCTCTTTGCTCTCGAAAAATTCCAAGTATTCGAACCCTCGTCCCTTCCTCATATATATAGGACGAACCTAGCATCGGGATGTGAAACGACGCGACTCTTCACAACCTTGCCGACACGTGTCATGCATGCAGAGGGAAGCTCAGGCGTCGTCATTCCAAACGTTTCCAACCCTCAGAAACGCTTCAACTTCCGGACTGCTTCAAACTCCAGCCACTTTTGAGCACAACTCCACCGGCGAACGGCAGGGGCACATCAGCTGAGTTCTCACTCACCTATCGTGCCGAACGGCAGGCTCACATCGGCTGAGTTCTCACTCACCTCTCGTGCCGAACGGCAGGCGCACATTGGTTGAGTTCGCACTCACCTCTCGTGCCAAACGGCAGGCGCACATTGGTTGACTCCTCACTCACCTCTCGTGCCGAATGGCAGGCGCACATTGGTCGAGTTCTCACTCACCTCTCGTGCCGAATGGCAGGCGTACATTGGTTGAGTCCTCACTTACCTCTCGTGCCGAACGGCAGGCGCACATTGGTTGAGTTCTCACTCACCTCTCGTGCCGAATGGCAGGCGCACATTGGTTGAGTCCTCACTCACCTCTCGTGCCGAACGGCAGGCGCACATTGGTCGAGTTCTCACTCACCTCTCGTGCCGAACGGCAGGCGTTCCTCAACCCTGACCTCCACTAACCTCTCCAACCATTCGGTACCTAATGCCGTCTCTTTTCCAAGCTCACTCGCTCGGGCACTTGGGGGACTACAGGCCACCATAGGCAACAATGAGACCATCGAGTCCGGATCAGAATGCCGAAGACAGATTCAAGTCCCCAGCTAAGAAGCTTCTCAATCGGTAACTTGGGGGACTATTGTTTGTACCATATCTGATCCTCCACTCATCCATTGACACATGGATCACTTAAACTCCTCAAATGCCCAAGGCTCCGAACAATCAGCATCGGCTACCGATGATATTGTCTCAAAGCAGCAAAAGATCGCTACAGGCCCAACACAGCCTACAATCGGTATCCCCTACCGATTCTGCAGAATCAACCTCGAAACACCCGCCCGAAATATCTAAAGACTCGTGTCAACCTCACAGGGCCCTCCCACGAGTCCCACATCGAAATTGAGTACGAAGAGCATACAAAATCCCCTTTATAAATAGGCACCTTCACTACAATACAGGGGTAAGACTTTTCAGCTTGACTTTTATACTTTTATATGGTCAACAGCAAGAGCTCTTAGAAAACAATCTTGCTTTGGCATCGGAGGGTCTTAGGCTGGTTCCACATCGATTCCATAGACCTTACGAGTCTCAGCTTCCTTCCATTCAGGATCAGCATTCGAGGACAGGAAGAATCTGCATCTGAACACTCAACCGATCTCTCGATCGTCCATCTCACTTGTAAGTTGCACTCATCTCTATCTGTTAAGTTTTAGTGCCAACAGGTGGTGAATGATAAGGATTTCACTTGGTCCACCTCCTTGCGCAGAGCATATTTGAAATATCCTCCAATCTTTAAGTCTCGAAGTCGGTCATTCATAAGCTTCTCGACATCTTCTGTGCGCATGGCCTGTGGTTCATGTTGGTGTCCTCTATGATTTGAGCGCCGTTGGTTTACCTCCTCGTTGTCTCTATGGCACAGATCTCCTCGACTGTCTTGCTTGCGCAACATGTTGGTGGACTAAGCTTGCGAGGGAACCTCCATAGCTTGTCGTCATGAGCTAGCTCCTTGGGACCGAGTAGGTGGGAGTCTTTCTTCTCATATTTTATGGGGATGATTGTGAGGCTGAACTCCTTGGGGCCTAGCCTTGCATGAACGTTTTTTTGCTGGCCCAAGTGGCGTGAACATTGGATCATGAGCCCAACCTCTTGTGCACGTTGACTCTCAGACTTAATCTCAATTGGAGACTCGATCTACTTTGAGCGAGGCTCACGGATGCTTATGACATGTCGACGTGCTGAGTAGCACGCTCTTGTCCTTCTCCTTGTCTTCTTGCTCATGCTCGACCTGCATGGGACCTCTCGAACTGTCTGTGAGTGCGTTCATCCATCATTCTCTCTTCGCTTTGTGGTCCAAGGCCAAGGTCTTGGACCAAGTCAATTTGGTTGAGGAGCTGTCCAACCAAGTTGTTTTAGTTGTCCACTCTTTGAGCCAACTAGTCAACTCTAAGACTAAGGTTTGCTTGACTTCGTGGATTGGGATGAGAGAATTGTGTGGAGCCCAATTGCACACGGGCTAGGGTTTCATTGGAGATGTACACGGGAGCGTACGTCGAGCATAAAGGCAAATGATGGAATGGATGTACTTGTTCCAAGATTGGACCGTAGGTGGCGGCAGCGCCTAGATGGTTGAGGACGGCGGGTGCGCAATGCGCCGCGGTGTCATCATGGTGGAATGCGTCGGATTCAGCAACGTAAGCTTGCGGCGGCAAGGTCATCCCAAGCACAGGGCTGTGTAGCTACAAGGTGGATCCAGCCATAGTGCTGTGAGGGAGGTGGCTGCTGGAGCCACGCGGCTACAAGGCGACACTAGCTGTGTGGCCATGACGTGGCATCACGGTTGGTGCTGGAACTTCGCTCTTGGCCACAGGGCCAAGAAGGAGGATGGTGGCTAGAATTGTGGCAGGAGCCATAGTGCCGCTGGGTATTAGGCTGCGACCTCGGCCGCAGAAAGCGGCGCCTACTGTGATGTTGCGGCATCATGGAGGCTTGGATCCATCGCAGATTGGATCGTCGTTGCGGTCTTGCTTCTCATGCGGTTGCTTCCAACCATGCTTGTTTGGAAGACTTCTTTTGAAGAAGATAATATCCCATAAAGAAGATAATATCCCTAATTTTGGCCTTAATTAATTAGCTAAATAAATAGGCCTAATTAATGACCTAGGTGATATTCTTCTTGTCCATGTGGCGCCTTGTGATTGGAAGTCGGAATATTTGCTCCCACAGATAACCACCTTTGAAACTTCTTTGAGACTGGAAACACCAGAAAGTGAAAGAGCATTACCACTCAAATTTCAGCTTGACATTTCATAGGATAGTAGATCCCACCACCATATTCATAAACTCCACCTCCACATAAAAGAGATCTAAGAAAAGCAACCACCAAACTCATAAATTTAAAAAATACAGACAATAGGAGGGCAAAGGTGGAGATCTACCAAGATCAAGCCAAAATCAGCCCAAAAGGCTGAGAAGTAGCCCCTAAAACCGTAGAGTGAAAGAAGAGCTTGCCAAAGAGGCAAGGGAGCAAAAACCCAGCCTAAAACTTGGGGTGGGTAGGTAGGTGTGGGGGGTCTCTCCACAACATGACATGACGGGGGCAGAGTTCCCACTTTATTAGCTTGATTGATAATAAAAAGTACTTTTAAGAGTACCAATTTGTTATTTATTAAAGAGTACCAAATTATCATATGAGTATGACGTTATAAACACCAATAGCTCCGCGTCAATGAAATTGTTTTCATTTTATAATTTTTGATCATCTACATAATATTTTTGGAGGAAGCACAAAAGAACGGAACCTTTTTAGGAAATAATTAAGGTCATTCCATCCTTCTGGCATGGAAATCATCTGTGCAAACGCCACATTTTGAAGTATAATTTTTTTTTCTTAATTTTGAACAATTCATTGACAGAAGTTACATATTTTGTCTAAGATTATTCATCAACATTTGACAGCCCACCCTCAATAAACAGTTGAAGATTCAAAGCTTCATTTTGCTGTCTTGGACTGGCGGTTCTATTAAGGGTTCAGTAGCTGCTAATTTTTATTTATGAAGTTTTGCATTTAATGGGGCAAGTTCTTACATTTAAGAGTCGACTGATCTTCATTATTAGTTGCTTTGCAGTAATATTTTCTTGCCCCCGAAAAAGAAAATGTCTGGATCTACCATGATTTGTATGTGAGTGAGGAAACCAATGCCAAGAGCAATTCCTTTCTTTTCAGCCCTCTATTTCGGTGTCTCACATGGAAAGCCATAGTTGCCCCACCTTTCATATTTTATTTTTGGGCCATAGATGAGAACAATTTAAAAAGCAGACCCTCTACTCACACTAAAAACAAGATAATACTCATTCTGAGGAATGCTCAAATCATCCATAATCCTAGCTTTTATGTCATGTTCAAATAACCCATAATCTTAAAACAAAACAGAAAACAAAAAAACACTCATAATCTTAGAGAAAGCTGCAGGAATGTTTAAATAACCCAAGTCTAATTAAGCTTTCCATTCTGACCCCAAAAAAAAAAAAGTTTTCCATTTGGGTTTAAGGTATATTATTTTTAAGTTGATAATTATTATTTATCTTCACCATTAAGAATTCATTTCAAGCACAATCTAGTACGTGACTTGACTTATAAGTGAAATCTTTGTCTAGAAGTTGTGGTGCTTTGATGCTCTTTTGTGATTGTTTTGTATCTTATAATAACTACTAAATATTAGTGAAGGAAAAACAAAAACCAAGGTAATTAGATGATGATCAGGGGTGTCTTGGAGAAATAGCAATTGGCATGAAAACCAAATACAAAAGACAAGAGTATCAGCATGACAACAAAATTATGCACAAAATTCTCACAAAAAGCCACATAGAGAACAACCCTTGAAAGACACATTTTTGACCCTAGAAGTGAATTGAGTGTGTTGAAAGGGAGATTATTTAGGTTTTTAAAATCTCTGAAGATTCCTGGCAAAAAGAATAAAAAAAAGAATCTTGGAAGATTAGTTTGGAAGATGGGAAATAATGCTTGATATAAATGAATGAGAGTCAGTGAGCCTCTCCTTCAATTCAGGAGTGAGAAGCTCAACACTCAATCTACCCTCCTAAAACTAACCATCCTATTGATCAGAAGCAGCTGTTGCCTATCTCTTTACGTTTCTCACTCTGAAATCCCAAATATATCTTTCATTTTCAACCTCTCATGGAAATCCCAGATGATTTCTCCTCCTATGTGAGTGCCCCAACTAGCCCTGCTCAATGCAGCCCTGGAAATATCTTCTATAGTGTCCCGGCCAGTCCTAGGAAAAGAACAATATCAAACACTCCATATGATGCATGTTACAGTGATCATGAGTACATGACACCACCAATGACACCCTATCAAGATGCCAATTCCGATCTAGATGACTTTGAATTCGAAACCAGTCGCAGTTTCAATCTCGATGTGTTTGATAACGTGAAAAGTCAGCAGAAGGCTCCATTGGACCGGAAACAGCAAGAACAAATTAGGCAACAAAGGCAGTGTGGGGACTCCCTTCCGATGACCATGTCATTTGCTGACGAGCTTTTTTGTGATGGAAAAATGATGCCACTTGCACCTCCAGCACTCAAACTTCCACCACGTCTTCATCATAAAAGGAGTGGCAGCCAGAGCCCCATGCCATCTTCCCCAAGGTCTCCCAGTTTTGTTCTGAATTTGCCATTTTCGTACAGGAGGTTGTGGAATGATGATTTTGATCCATTCATGGTGGCATTGGAGCATGTCAGGGAGGAGAAAAAGAGAGGGAAAGAAAAGACACACGATCATAACATGGTGGGCTTGAATGACCAACAGAACAAGCAAACTGGCCTGCTAACACCAATTCACTCACCTTCTGCAAACTCTGCAGGTCAGCTGGAACCAAGGAAACAAGTTGGGCAAAGTCGAAATAGGCTGGCTCTTCCCAAAGGACTAGAGTATGCAAGACAAGTTAGACTTATCCAAACGGGTCATAATGAGAGATTTAGTGACCCCAATATGGCAAGACCTGTCTGCACAGTAGAAGAGACACCTAAGAATAAGATTGTTCAAGGAAGTGGAGATCAAAGGAACATAAGTGCTCCTTGTACAAAGGAAACCAAGGGGCAGAAAATCAAAGGGCTTTCACTGAGTGCTTCTTTTGGGAAAGTAGATGATGACAAGAAGAAGCAAAGAGATCAAAGTTCAGCAATGTTGAGCAGAAAGCCAACATTTCTAAGGAGATTAATCTCTAAGTCTGGGGGATCAGGCCACTGCAGTGGGGAGAAAAAGGTATCGTATCAACTCACCAAGATGACATTTGTACATTTCAGGCCAAGGCTCTTACTTTGCATGGGTTATAAGGCAAGGTATGCCAAGTGAACCAGACATTGCCATATCTATAAAAGTTGTGCTAATTTTAGCTTCTAAATTGATAGTAGAACTGCCAAAAGGGATGGAAAAAATTATTATTGTGGTTTATATAATGTTTGCTTGTAATTGTTTTACAGGAATTAATATCTCAATTAATTTGTGCAAACTTCCTTTTTTTTTAATAATTTTTTTTACCTCTGTCTTTATTGAAGCAGCTACTTGTGTTAGGTTGCTCACAACTGTTATAATTTGTAGTTTTCATGTCCTCCCAAAGAATGAAGGAGACTGCAGAACTATCTTAATGATCCTATTGTTGAACACATTAAATTAACACTTAAATGAAAATCAAAAGGGAAAATATTTTCCAAGGGAACTATAGTAAAATTATGAGGTGAGTTTCACTATGGCTTTCCAAATAATCATTAGGTTTATCTCCACAATCAAGACCTACATTATTTTTTTCCCGTACTAATCGTGCATCTTAGAACTTCAAATTGATTTACTGAAAGCATTATTCACTCATTAATAATTGGTAATTTTTTGTTTTTGTTATGGTACATATCCTAAACAAGGAAAAACTAGACCAGAACTAAAGGAGGCCTATAAAATAAGCAAAATGAGGTGTATAAACAGAAGAACCAAATCATCTATTAGCAACCATGAGGGAGTGCTACCCAAAATCGGGTAGCCAATCTGTTAAGTTCCCTATAAACCTGGTTCAAGTCACAACCAACTCCTGCATAATAGCTCTTTCGGCACTGGCTGAAGGATGTTACGCTGTTCAGAATTCACGAGAGGCTTTCAACAAGTATCACAGAGGATGGCATGTGCCTTGAGCTTGCATTATCAAAGAAACTGCTATAACTGAACCCATTTCAGTTTTCAGCTTCTTAATAGCCTTATATATGTCCCAAGACTAACTGGAGCCGTGAAGCAAACCCCAAAACCTCTAAAGTAGGAACCTCTCCCATTTCCCTTTTCAGCTTCTTAATGCCCATATCTTGGGATCTAGCATCCAAAATGAGTCTCGGATGAGAACTGGGATAATGGAACTAAATATATCCGTCAACATTATGTGGCCTAACCAAGAGATGATTTAAGGCTGATTCTAGCATAGGCCGAATGCTGATTCAGGCAAAATAAATTCCAGCCACAAGGATTAGGGCGATTTCTTTGAACCCAAAAGTGACAACTTCGACCACAACCCTTAAAGACAATCCAGAAGCAACATGATTCCAAGACCATGACAATGAGCCGCCTTCGGTCTAACCACAGAGTATACATCCAGATTCGAATTCAAATTTAGCATTGGAAGGAAAACATGCAATCTAGAAGATTAGCTGGAAGTGAACATGGAAAATCTCAACACAGAAGTAAGCATGAATTAGGCCTCATAACGGCGATTTAAAGGATTGAGGTGGTTTCGGGTAACAATTTTACTAATGATGTAATCAAGGAGAACCAATGCTAATTGCAAGGATCATCAGGTCCAATCCCTAAGATTGCAGGATTCAGGTGGAATCAGAAAAAAAAACAAAATTTCAAGCCAAATTATCCTTGGAGTAGCTCCACTTTAGTCCTTAGTTTAAGTTCTAGTATAAGCCTTCACATTAAGCTGTATTTCCTTTCAAAGTGTTCGATTCCATCAATTTAATTTTCAGTAAGTAGTGAGTTTATTTTAATTTAGTTCATGTTCTTTATGTTAACAGCATGTTTATCAAGTTAATATCATTTTGTTTGGTACTTTTGACATTGAAGTAGTTGAGATAAGTAGTGAAACTCTAGAATTTCATTATCATATTCAACTTATGACAATCTTTTATTTCAACCTCCAATTACACTTCTGCACACATGGAATCTGTAGACTGTAACGGTTCCAAACTTTAGTACACATGAAAAGTTTAACCTCGGCAAGTTCATGAATTCCATAACATTGGACTTGGACAAAAATAAATCTTCCTAATCTTAATGAGTAACCAGATAGGATTTTTCTGGAATGCACGCAACTAACAAATTTTTAGGCTGTGACACCCTAGATCTTAAAAAATATTTCTCATTTCAAAACATTTCTTCCCATACCTGTGGAGACTAAATAAATTTCCTTGTAGAGAAAAGCTATAGCAAGTCATTGCGTTGTCTTGCCGAATTCCTTATATTTTCTCAAGATAACTTTCCATTTAAAAATTTGGACCTAGCTATTTGAACTCAATCGAAAGAGCCCCAATGAAACAATTGCTTCGCCTGTTATTCATTCATCTTCAAGACCAATTACTTTCTCTTCCTCTCTCTTCATGGAAAAACCAGTTTATGCTTCAATTCCCCTCGGTTTGCACTTCGAAATTAACGACAATGAGATTCCTCTACAAAACTCTGGGGAAAGAAACTATGTTTTCAACAACAAACAATTTGCTACTATAGTGACTACTTCTCGATCTTCATGCTCCAATGACAATTCACCCTCCCAAAATCAACTTACGCTAGGCATGAGCCAACTTAGTCTGAGTAAATTTGTTGCTGCGTACAGAAGAGATAAATTTATTGCAGACCTGTCACAAACTGTTCACTTTCAAAGTAACGAGAATAGCCTTCTTTGGTTTACGCAGCCGTCTTTCTCTTCAGGTAATTTCAATTGAATCACCCTTTTTGAGGGAATTTACTTTTCAACTTATATATCAATCAGTGACTCTTTTTTTTTATGAAAGCAAGGTCCACCAGAATATGTTTAACAAAGATCAATGGCTTTGTTCCTTAGCAGCTTTTGAGGTTTCTCATAACCTTTGTTATGATACCTCATCTCATAATCAACTAAAAGATCCTACGAGGCTCAGTACGATTGAACTTACAGGAAACAATGATTTTCCTCGTACACCTGTAAGTCTATCTTTTCCTGGAAGGAACTTCTCCTATTTCTCTTGGAATGAACCTGATCTGTATGTGGAGAGAACCAATTTGTATGAGTTAGGAAGCTACCAAGGTAGCAATCCTATTGTCAATTCCTTAGCTGCTCAGCTGCAGAACAATGTGGGTTCTGATCCAAGCCTAACCAATGGTGTAAGCACAAGAAGGCCTTTACATAGGAGCAAACATACTCCCTACAAATGTCCTAAGTGCCCCTGTGAATTTGCATTCTCTGAAAACCTGGATGCTCATATGGCAGATCACTGGAGGATAGAAGCTCAAACTAATTTGATGATAAGTTCAGACTCTGCATCTAGATGGATGAACTCGGACAGCCCCATGCTTCATTCACAATTCACCTGGAATCTAAAAGATCTAGAAGGGACAGAAGCATCATCTTCAAATTATGATGGAGAGACTTTCAACGAGGACTATGAAAAAGAAGAAATGGCTCGTGAGAAAGCATTCCCGCTTGCAAATAATGCTGAAAATGAAGGGCAGCCCACAGCTAATTTGGATACAGAGGATGCTGTTTCTTCTATTATCAAGAGCATCAAGGAAGTAGCCATTTGACTTGGTAGTGATCTGTTCAAGTGTCTAGAGAAATACCTGCCATCTTCAGTGTTTTAGTTTGGAAGTGCCTAATAATTAAAAACCCTTTGTATGATGCTAGTGTCAGATATGGGTCTTTTAGTTTTCCCTGAAGTTTGATGTAGTGGATTGTTTCTTTCTATTATGTTTTGAACTTTTTAGCCTCATCCTGAGTTCATAGCAAACCATGGACAACTTAGTTTTACATGAATTAAGCATAGGACCCCATACACCCTCATCCTTTCTTAATTCCTGTTTCCCTCACAATTTTCATGGCTTTCTCAGACATTTCATCAAACACCTGTCTTGCTACTAACGCAACAATAAGGCTAAATTGTAATGACTTCTACATATTGAGATACCAGTAACAACATAAAAACCCCACAACCATGAATCAAGTAATAAGATATATACCTCAGTGAAGAAGGCCATGTCTCTGTTTTTGCGTAGAAGACTGAAGAGAAGACCATCATCAACAAATGAAAGAAAGCAACAAACCTTTTTAGCGTCAATGAAGAATACATTGATGCAAAATATATGTGGACCAATCGAGCTATCTTAGTAGAATGAATGAGTGAAAAAGGTCGGTATCAGATTTGATCACTCAGCAAAACCTTTTATGCTCTTCTCCTCTATTCGAAATCATGATGTTACCTTCGTTAGCACTTTGCATATGTGGTTCCTGGACAAACCACAATTAAAGAAAAATGTAAAGGAAAAAATCTTTTATTTAGGTCGAGCCAGACGTGGGTTTAAATACCCCAACCCAAGTCCGCCCATGAGGGTCGGCCAATGAAAATGAACTTTTTTCAAAATAAAAATATATTCAATTATTTTAATCTTAATTTGTAATAATCAACTATATTACATACTATAGACTAAATCTAATGTATTCTAAGTTAAACATATTACAATTCAGACTAAAAATAATGCATAATATAGACTAAATATTTAGAAGTGGTTCTTGAACTTTTTAAAAGTCCTCATTTTAGACTTTAAACTCTAAAATCAATCAATGTGGTCTTTCATCTTTTGATCTACTCATCAATTTGATCCATGATGTCGCATTCTGACAAAAATTTCGTTACAATTGTTCACTTGTCATGTCATGACCGAGTTTACATGTGCATTTTCATCAAAATATACATTTTAGTCCTAAAACTCATATTTTTCCTCCACAATGTCTTCTGCTCTCCATTTAGGATTTCACATTTGTGTCATGAGTGGATAGGTTTATTTTCTCTTATCAAGACGTTCATAATTTCTTATTGTACGAACACCATTGTTTTTTCAATTTCCTCCATGCTTTTCTCCCTTTCTTAGTTTTCCTCCCTATCTTTTGTATTCATATGCTTCATCAAGTTGGAGTGGGTGTACTAAACAAGTGTAGGGGCTTTTCCGTTTCGACAGTTGCAGATTGGCCTAGGCTGCTGTAAAGAGCCTAATGTGTGAAAGTACCCTTTGTGTCTGAGTTCAAGAACTAGGCCCCAAGAATGTTTCAAAAGGATAGTAGAGCCTTAGGAAACACCGTGGTTATCTTCACCAACAATAATAACAATTGCTTACAGGTAGATTCTTAGCTTGATATGAGAGGCTTGTGGCATGGAAGCAAAGTTGTCATGAGTTTGGCATTAAAGAGAGAAACCTGTGAGTTCCTGCGAGAAAGAGGGGTGTAAAGATATGGGGAGTAAGGATTGTAAGAGAATTTGGCTAAGAAGAGGGAAAGAGAAGACAATGGGTGGCTTAAGTGATTTTCCGGCAGCTCGACAGAGGTTCTGTCAAGTATTAGAACAGTCTGCCAGAAGAGAAAAATGGGGAGGAAAAGGGATGAATAGAGCACGAAATTGCTTGGTTTTGGAAATGAAAGAGAGAAAGCTTGCTCTTTGGATGTGGTTGGTCATTGTTGGGTAGGAGGTGCCTCATTTATAGCCGCTGGAAGCTCCTCCTTTCCAAGAAACCTTAATAGTTTCTATCAAATTTGGCCAAATCTTTTATTTTCTTTCTCTTCTCTTCCTTTGACTCATCCTATTTGGTGAAATTCTCTCTAGGATTTTCCCACAGCTGTCCCAGTGGGGAATGTCCACTTTTAGCTATCTTTCTTCCTTCTTTTCTCCCATCTTCCATGGCTAGATCTAATGGGGAGAAAGAAATGGGTATGCACGTTGGTTTGAAAGGTGCCTCCCTTCCTAGCGGTCTGTGAGCTAATTACCCCTTGGTTCCTTGAGTGCTTTTGCTTGAAATTCATCCCCTACCCATGTGCTGGAGCCTCCCAGCAGCTTTACGTACGTGGATATCCTGGCTCCCTTCGTGGCCTTTATTCTTCAGCCAAGTGCTGGGGCTTTTGTAGATCTTTATTTTAGTTGTTTGGGCCTTCTAAGACAATAAGTTGATTTATCAAATAAATGGGCTAACTTCACCAAGTGTTGGGCTATTTTGTTGAGGTGATGGGCTAATTTCTCTAGGATATTGAGCTATTTTCTTTCGTATTGGGCCGGAGATTTATTCAGGCCCAACCATAAATTTTTTTTTGGGCCTCAACAACAAGCTTTAAGAAATATAGTTGCAACAATGGTGTTTGTACAGTAAGAAAATCTAGACATATGCATAAGAGAAGAACTACTACCCTTTAAAGTTTTGGCTTAAATGCTAAAATAGTCCTTGTGTTTTATCACGTTGGCCAATTTAATCCCTGTGTTTTTAATTTGGCCAATTTGGTCCCTATGTTTAAGACTGTTAGTCAATGTGATTCATTCCGTTAAATTGCTGTTAAATAAACATAAATGATTTTTTTTTCCTTTTTTGTTGAAAACCTATAAACTTATTTGAAATTGGTTTTAAAAATTGAATTAATTTAAAAATATATTGAAACTTCATTAAAACCAAAACATAACATTAGGAATATAAAAAAAAAACAGGATGGGCATAATCAGGGAGGGGTAGAGGCTGCTCAGCGATTGGGGGAGGGGGAGTGGGGCGACGACCAGAGTGGGCTAGAGGATCTGGGTGGCGCTGCTGGGGATGGGACAAATGGCCAGGGAATGGTGGCGTTGGGGAAGATCTTGTTGGGACATGGTCGAGAGGTAGGGGTTGTTTGTGAGAGAGAGAGAGAGAGAGAGAGAGAGAGAGAGCTCAGGGGTGGGGAGGATTCGTGTTCAGGAGGTGGGTGTGGCTAGGGAAGTTGGGGCCTTTGGGTCTGGCTGCAGAAAGTAGTTGGGGGAAAGAGAGAAGAGAGAAGAGAGAAGGGTGGTGGGGGTGACGGCTAGATTGGATGGTGGTATCATCCTTTGATTTTAATTTCTTTTAGTTTTAGATCTTTTTCTTTTCTTTTCTTTTTTTTTGTAACAGCGGGCTAAGAGCCCAGAACAACATTTTAGATCTTATTTAATTATCTATTTGTAAATTGAATTCAAATATATCTATTTTTTTATTAATATTTAAACAGTTTTAACATTTTATTAACATAAATTTAACAGATTGGATCACATTGGCTAACAGTGTTAAACACAGAAATCAAATTAGCCAAATTGAAAACACATGGATTAAATTGGCCAATGTGATAAAACACAGGGACTATTTTAACATTTAAGCCTAAAGTTTTTCGTGTGTGACCAATTTAATGAAGATTTTGATGAAATGCCATGAGGACCAAACGAATGAGTGGACCAAAATATTACGGACTACATTGATTGATTTAAAAATTTAAGGACTTAAATGATGACTTTCGATTAGTTTAGTGATCATTTGTGATAAAAATCCTCTTTAAAAATATAAAACTGGCACAGTTTGATGGGCCTAGACCAGACGCCTACTTTGGACTCAAATGGGCTGGACCATGGGCGAGCTTGGGTTCTAAACCCATCAACCTAGCTCTACCCTATAAAAATCAGGATGAGCATGTGCCCCCCTAATTACCGGCGGGACTATAATGCGGAGATTTTGTGCGGAGGTTACTTACGGAGACTACTTTCTGGCCCGTTAGATTGATCAAAAGGCTAACATTAATATCCTCTTTATGCTACAACCGGGTTAAAATTACCCATCACAAAAACTACAACCCGGAACTTCTCTCTCATCTCTCTCCTTTTGCAAGGTCAACACTGATGGTTGTCAGAGTATTGGAATTATTAGTGCTGGTGGTTTATTACGCAACTGGTGCTTGGCTTAAGGGATTTTCTGTGAAAACCCAACAGTCACCACCCATCCCCCTCTTCTTCCGGCGAAAACCCAACAGTCACAACCATCACACTCAAACCCAACCCACCACAACCTACTCCATACCCAAGTTTTGGAGAGAGAGAGAGAGAGAGAAAGCATCTGGGTTTTTTTTTCTTTTTGGATCAGATCTGAGTATTGTTTAGATTTCATGTTTTTTCTTGGTTTAATGTCACAGTTAGCATTTTGATTTTGATTTTGATTTGGGGGTACTCTGTTTCTGTGTTCATCTCTGCAGTGGGGCTCTATTTGTTATAGATCTCTGGTTGCTCTGTCCAATTTTATAGAAAAACTGGGTTATTGAGAACGTTCTGTTGTATATATATATGTATAGAGAGAGAGAGAGAGAGAGAGAGAGAGAGAGAATGGTTGGGGATGGGTTGGCTTCGCTGGTTTTTTTTTTAAGTTGGCTGGCGTTTTGGGGCTGGAAAAAGGGAGAGAGAGCTGGGTGTGGGGTGGGATGGTCGTGGTGGAGGCGTGGCTAGCAGGCTAGGGTAGTTAGAATCGAGGGGAGGTAGTGGGCTGCGCTGGGATGAATGAATTTCCTCCCTTTTTTTTTCTTTTCTAAAATGTCTTTTATTTTATTTTTTACAGATTCCGATTTTCCACCAAATTTTACAAAAGAAATGTTCATGTACATTCCCACAGATTTCAGATTAATTATCATACCCACTTTCTCTATTTTGATTTTTCCCTCATAATTTTTTTTTTTTTTTAATGAAATTTGAAAAAGCATTCTTTCTGGGTTTGGGTCTTAGACATATTTGTATTTTTTTCTTTTGGTGGGACAAGATAATATTCCAAGAGATGCATATTGAGCTAGTACAAGTTGATCTCGAAGATTTCTGAAGGCATAAGAAGTAAGAGCACAAGCATCATGTGATTCAATTTGGGTTTGGGTGTACTGATAAGAGTATGGCTGTTTAGGGTAGGGGGTTGGGAGGGGGCTGGGGTTGTGATTTAAAAGAAAAAAGAAAGGGATGGGGCGGGTTCACTTGTTTTTCCTTTCTTCGGGGTTGTTGGTGCTCTGGCTTGGAAAAGGTAGAGAGAACAAGCAGGGGTTTGGGTGGGCGAAGGGTGAAGGGGAGAGAGAGAGGGAGTTGTAGGGTTTTTTAAGAATAATCTTTTAGCAAATACAATTTTTTTTAATTTAAATTATGTTTAAAATATATATATTTCATTTAAATCCACGTGACATTGCAAAATAATAGTCATTTAAGATAAAAGCAATATAATAATAAAATAAAATTTTGGTACAGAGGAGAGAAGGGCAATATAATAATAATTTAGGGTAAAAGGAAATAAAAAAACAATTTAGGGTAAAAAACTAATATAATAATAATTTAGGGTAGATAATAATAGTTTATGGTAAAAAGAAATATAATAATAATTTAGGGTAAAATGCAATATAATAATAATTTAGGGTAAATAACAAAATAATAATAATTGAAGATTAATAATAATATAATAATAATTCAAGATTTAAATAATATAATAATAATCAGTCCTGATCTCTTGGACCACAGGAGTCCAAGAAATTGTGGTCACCTACCGTTGGATATTAATCCAATGGTTGAAAAAAGTTAATTAAAAGGAGTGCAAGAGTGAGTGAACCGTTGAATTTACATCTAACGGTGAGTGACCACAAATTTCTTGGACCCCTGTGGTCCAAGAGATCGGGACTGTAATAATAATTTAGGGTAAATAATAATATAATAACAATGAAATGTGGCGCAATCGTAGGACGCCACCTGTCGAAAACAATGACAGCTCTCCTTTCTGGGACTGCCACATGTGATTCCCCATAATTTAATATTATTTTTTTGGGATTTAACTTCTAAAATTCATAATAAATAAATTAAAAATCTAAAAAATACACCAGAAAGTCCTATGAACTCCTTGTGGCATTCTCTATGCCCTCAAGCTCTAAAAATATAACTTCCACTTATAAAAATATAAATTGATGACAAAAACTCAACTTTGTTTCTAAACAATCTAAAACACTAGTTGATGTTTTATAATATAACACTTAAGTTATTTGATCAAACGATTACTGTAAACTCCAATATGTTAAATCATGATTTTGGACCTCCATAATTGAGGATGATGTCGTGAGGAGTTTGTAGCAATTTTCGGTTTATTTTTATGATTTTTAATTTATTTATTATGTATTTTAAAAGTTAAATACTAGAAAAATAATATTAAAGGGTATAGACCAATCGTGGATTGCCACTTGTTGGAAGAAACACTGACGGAGCCACCTTCAGCTACTGCCACGTGTCGCTCAATATGATTTAATATTATTTATCTTGAATTTAACTTCTAAAATTCATAAAAAATTTATTAAAAATTCAAAAAATACACCGAAAATTCCTAGTAACTCTTTGTGACATTCTTTGCACCTTCAAGCTCTAAAAGTATAATTTTTAAATTATAAAATAGAAAATGATAACGAAAACTCAAATTTGTTTCTAAACAATGTAAAAATATTAGTTGATGTTCTATAACTTAACACTCATGTCCTTTGATCCAACAATTACCTTAAACTCATATATGTGAAATCATGATTTTGGACTTCCTTAAATTGAGGATGATGTCATTAGGAGATTGTATCAATTTTTGGTGTATTTTTTTGATTTTTAATTATTTTAAAATAATTTTTAAAGATAAACTTCAAAAAAGTAATCAAAATGATATGTAGTGCAATCGGAGGATGCCACCTCTTGGACACCTTCAACGCTGCCACTTGTCAACCTATACCATTTAATAGTATATTTCTTGGATTTAATTTCTAAAATTCATAATAAATTAATTACAAATCCAAAAAATACACCGAAAATTCCTATGAACTTCTTGTGACATTATCTACATCATCAAGCTCTAAAAATATAATTTTTATTTATAAAAGTGTCAAGTGATAACAAAAACTCAACTTTATTTCTAAGTAATTGAAAACACTAGTTGATGTCCTATAACATAATACTCATGTTCTTTAATCCAACGATAACCTTAAACTCAAATATGTGAATCATGATTTTTGACCTCCATAATCAAGGATGATGTCTTGAGTAGTTTTTAGCAATTTTCGGTGTATTTTTCTGATTTGTAATTATTTTTTAAAGAATTTTTAAATATAAAATTGGAAAAAGTAATCAAAATGACATGTGGAGCAATCGTGGTACGCCACCTGTTGGAAGCACTAAGGGCGCCACCTTCAGCTGCTGCCACATGTTGCCCTATACTATTTAATATTATTTTTCTTAGATTTTACTTATAAAATTCATAATTAATTAATTAAAAATCCAAAAAAATACACCGAATTTTCCTAAGAACTCCTTGTGACATTCTCTACACCCTCAAACTATAAAAGTAAAATTTTCACTTATAAAAATGTAAAGTGATAATGTAAACTCAAATTTGTTTCTAAACAATATAAAACACTAGTTGATGTTTTGTAACTTAACACTCATGTTCTTTGATTCAACAACTACCTTGAACTCAAATATGTGAAAACTCTTGAAACAATAGTAATAAATAGTATGAAAATCGGAAAAATGCCCCGAAAATTGCTCCGGCCTTCTTGTAATGTGATAAAACTTAGGGAAGCTATAAATCATCCATTTCATAATGAAAAAATTCAAACGCCTTTTGATAACTCATTTTCCTCTCAACCATAGCTATATATACTTGTTAACTTCAACTTCAATAACCTACATCAACAAGCATCTCCTGTGAAAGTTCAGAATTTTTTGATAACTCACTTTCCTTTCAACCGTAAAAATATATTTTGCAATAACCAACATTATAAGTATATTTCCTTAATATTCATTATCTAATTTTTAATAACACAAGTTCCTTTCATATATAAGGTTGTAAAAGTATCTGTTTTGTTATAATAATCTACATATATAATAATTCGACAACGTGTAGGCTCATGTGGGAACTTCTTTTTGCAAACCTCTTCTTGAGGCTCCATCTCAGCCATTTAAGTAATCTCAACGGCTGGGAAGAAAAAGTAAGCTCACACTAGAACTGGGTATGCTGCAGTTTCTCCTTCCTTATCGCGCCTTTTTTTTCCTTCCTTCCGCCATTTAATTCATTTTTAAATTTTAACTACAAACCCCCAAATCTGACAACCCAAATACCCAAAAACTTGTTTTAATTTGTTGAAAATCTCATAAGTGCAGTCACAGTCGCTCCTCCTCTCTTCGCTTACCCGAGCTCAATCTTCACTGGAATCTCGTGGTCGTCACTGTGTGACAAGTAAACCCTTTTATTCCTCTCCATATTCTAATTGGATGCTCTTGGTTATCACCCTAATTTGTGGCTCCTCATAGATGAAGACAATCGTTCACAATCGACAGCCCTAATCCCAACGGATCGGAACTCAAGCGACTTTGAAATCGTGTGACGAGCAAACCCGACCTTCCTGCATATGAAGAATCGGAATAATCGATCTTAGGCTTCAATGACAAGGTCAACGTGTTCCGCTTCTTTGAGGCGAAGTGCACCATCGACGACTGTAAATGCCCGCATCAAACTAGTGAAACAAGCGGCCCTCGAAACGGCGAAACCCAAACAAGGTCGTCGCAGGAGAGTAGGCATCTCAATCCCCAATGTTTGGGTGATTGAGAATCTCACTTCTCAATCTCTTCTAGGAAGTGAGAGACGATGATGGCATACCTGGAACTAATTGCAATTGCTACAAGTATGCCTTATTAAAAGCCTTTTTAGCACTTGAAATTTGGTAGATAATCAGCCGTGTTGCTTTATATTATCATTTCCATCTTTGCCGACCAACAAAATGACGTATTTACTAGAGGGGTAGATGTTTGTCTAGTCTTGGCTTTCTCAAGAGCCACAACATCCCAGTGAACATGTACTTAATTGAAAAAACAACTGACATATTAATCTGGGTGTTTTTGTGTAATAAGACATAATTATTAGTTGTGTTTTGGTTTCAAACTTCCTATGACAGTGATAAACTATTGATAGCAGTGACGGGTTGTTGATAAACTATTGATGGGTGACTGATACTATATTGGTGGACTATAGATAAATTATTCATGGTTATTGATAAATTATTGAGGGGTTGTTGATATATTCCTTATGTTGCTTTTTCTGCAGTGTTTGGAAACTGATATCAGTAATATGCTAAATCACAATGTAATCAAATACAGAAAGGAAAAAAAAATAAAGAAATTGCTTAAACGTATTTTTGGTACTGCTGCATTTTCTGTTGAGTATTCCTCTAAATGTTAAATTGGGACTGTTTTGTTTGTTTTTGGGTTTAATATTGGAATTTTAGCAGCTTGATTTTATTTTTATTGTGTTCATTTAATTTGTGCAGGCCCTTGTTTAAAGCTTTGGTTGCCTTGTGTTCAGAATCACAATGTTGCAACATCACTTGTTTGCCACAAAAATATGTTTCGTAAACGCTTCAAAAGGATTCACTGTAGCTTCAACATTGCTTTACTAAAGCTTCCTAAAATTTATTTTATTTTTACTAAGAAGTCTTAATTACTATTTATGGAAATTTGACTTTGGGAAATTTGAAGTAATAATTGGAGGAAGTGAATCATTTATATTCATTCTACTAATGTCACGCTGCCAAAACAAGTTTTATAAAAGTGTCTGAATGAATTCACTAGAGCGTCATTGGAGCATCATTTTGGGTAATAGAAGAAAATATTAGCACATTGCATAATTTGTAAAGCTCCAAACATGTCATTTTGACTTTTGTCAAAATATGTTTCATAAAAGCATCACAAACGTTTCATTAGGGCTTCAATAATTATTCAAATATGAGAAATTGAATAAGAAAATTTGTACAAAAGAATGCAGGCTATGCAAAAGTCCAGTGCAGAACCAAAATATTATCATAACTTTAGATTCTATAAAAGGGAAGGAAATTGCATTGAAATGGAAAAACTTCCAACTTTGAAGGCAAGGAAATATGTTGAAAGAGTTGTGAGTATTGAAACAGATAATGTAATATAATCATTCAACGTTGTCATCTTTGCCAAACCAAAAGGCAAGCTAAAAACCTTGCACCTGACCATCGTACCACCGCCACGCATCTATCCAATTGTTTATTTGTTTTGACATCAAAATTGATTTAAAGCCTAAAATATCAAGTAACTGTCACAAGGAGTTCGCATGATTTTTTTTTTTGTGAATTTTTGTGATTTATTATGATTTTTGGAAGTTAAAGCATTGTAAAATAGTAATAAATGAAATATAATGACACATGGCAGCGTTTCATAGGTGTGTCATTAGAGTTTCCGACAGGTGTCAGTGTCGCGTAACGCGCCACGCGTCATTAGAGCTTCATTCTTGTGTCTTTACCTTTAAAAATGAATACAAAATCCAAAAAATGTACCAAAAGCAATAAGAGGTGGAGGTAATGGATGTTATGGTGGTCATCCACATTCCATAGATTTATAACAACAAGGAGTTTTAGAAATTTTTGGTTAATTTTTTGGCTTTTGTATTCATTTTTTGTGAATTTTTGAAGGTAAAGACACAAGAATGAAGCTCTAATGACACGTGGCGCGATACTGACACCTGTCCGAAACTCTGATGACACACCTATGAGGGTCAGATTCTAGTACAACAGAGTACAATAGATTCACTTAGAATTGCTTTTTCTGAGCCATTAGATTAAATCCAACGGTGTTCTCACATAGAGGTTTGCAAAAACAAGTCCCCACCAGAGAATAGCCCAATTGGACAACGGTTTAAAGTCATCATGGGTGCGTGCGTCTAGATCTTTGAACACGTCATAGGTGTTCAATGAGTTGTGAATATGACGCTGCATGGGGAATCAGTAAAGTATCTCTATCATGTCCAATCACATAGAATGATGACGTATTTTTTCTGAAAAACCTCACACATCAGTCATAAGCATTTTAAAATATTACTGAATATTTTTCCTTGTCTATATGAGTGATTATATCTTCACTCTAATTTTTTTTTTCTCAGTATATGTTTACTTTGAGGGATTCCACAAACATATAGTATAAAGAAAGATAACAAAAGTAGCAGATGAACAAATACAAACAACAACATATAACTAGTACAAAATAATCTCATAACCTTGTCACAAAATTTCATGTATCCTTTAGATAGCAATGTTTACAAAATCGTGGACTATTGGAGTTTTTGTATTGCCAATGTATAGTCTCCTATTGCTCTAGTATTGGCACTATATAGCCTCCAATTGCCTTCATTTTGCCATTGCATTGCCCCCAATTGCCTTTATATTGCCACTGTATTACTCCCAATTGCCTTTGTATTACCATAAAAGGCAATAAATGGCTATACAAAGACAATGAACAATCAATACACAGTTAATAAGCTTGCAATAACAAGCAATAAACAGACAATATACACGCAATATACATGCAATATACACCGAATGTATATCTTTTCTCAAAAAAGGATGTGATAGCCTTACATATGCACCGTCAAAATTAAGAGTTGATAGGTCCAACTCTCATAAAAAACAGCCAAATTGATGAAGGTTCTCAATGACAACAATCTTCCATAAGCCAAAAATCTGGGTCCAACTGTCATTAAAAACAAAGAGTCAAATATCTCAAGAGAGAGATTATTGAAAGGAAAGAAAAATCCTAAAACACCTAACATCAGAAAAATACAAAGGCAAAAGAAAGCAAGAAAGCAAGGCTCTAATAAATTAGCACCACCAATCGAGAAACAAAAAAACTTCAGAGAAAACCAAAACCAATCAAGGAAAAACACAAAAGCTGATACAAAACGAAACAACACAAAATAATAAGATTTCTTACTATTGAATCATATTTCAAAATGCTCACCAATATTGATGGAAAATGAGCTTCGTATAGTAGAAACATAAATCACTTGGTAGGTCCGTGCATGCTATCAAATTCATCGAATAACGGGTCACTAAGATTGATCGGAGTTGATTCTTCATTGTCTGATGGGGATGTCCTGAATAAACACCAAGCATAATATTACAATAAAATAAACCACTTGGAATTTTAGCTATTATTTATAAATATTTGTACAATCTTACGGTGTGTTCGCCATTCTTGGACATCGTCTTATATCATGACTAGTTTGTCCACATTGCTGACAATGTCGGATCCCTCGCTCCATTCCCTTTTCCTTTGCTCCCTTTACCCGTTTCGAGCTTCCTTTGTGCGTTACTCTCTTAGGGTCCTTCAAATATCGTGTTTGAGAGCTGGACCCTCCAACTTTGCTTGGACTGACCCCATCATTCAATAACTTCAATGTCGCCCGCGTATCATTTAGATTATTCGACAATAGCTCACAACCTTCTTCGGACATTAAAGCATGCTCAATTACATCTGAAGCAAGTATGGACATTCTACTTCGCTTTATTAGGAGAGAACTGTTCTCACAATCTTTAATTTCATTGCCATTTGAATCTGACACAAATTCAGATTTTGCAGTTTTCTTTTCTTCCATCTATTCAAAATGTATTTATCGGGCAGATATTCAATTTGCTCTCTTTTTAACAATGCCAGCGCATGGCAGCTGTAAGGTTCTTATTTGAACCAATATTGTATTTTGGCTCTTCTCTTAAACCAACAAAACCTTTGTAATAATAATTAGATTCTAGGTTAGAATCAGTGTGGGTTGAAGGGCTTCCAAGTCTCCTCGTTGCAAATCAAAAGGTAAAACATTTGCATTGTTCACATGGATTAATCCATATTCACTTGGATTGATCCAACGTACATTCGTGCATACTGCTGTCTGTTTTCAGTTGTATTAATACTTTCATAGCTTGTATTAATCCATTGTGCGTCAGTGTTTACAGCTTTGTCAGATTCTTTTATTTGCATTGATATTTCTTATCTGACCAAAGCATGGGGTTTATTATATTTATCATTGACTATCTTTACAAAATATTAAACCCATTCTTTTAAGACTTCTTGATTTTATATTTTATATTTGTTGAAAGTTGTCTTCTCTTTGCATGCCTTATCTTGTGAGAATGTCACTTTTTGTCTTGCATGTGTGTTGCCGTTCACTCATTTCCTTGAGCATCTTCTTGCTATATTTAATTCATCTTGCTTTAGACATTGGCATGTGAATTGAATATTTTATTCAACACTCATGTGAGAAAACATTCTCCTAGTAGAAAGTGCGGCCACTTGCTCCAAGCTATCAAAACCTATGGCCTACTTTCTTTATTCTTCTTTCCAAAAAGCTGACCAACATGTGAGAGTAATTCACTTACTCTCAAACGGTTTTGTTTTTGTAAGTTTCAAGCAATTCATTTGTTTATTAGCTTTAAACCCATACCTCTTGATTGTTGTCTTCTTGTCTACCTCCTTCTCCAAGGGATGGGTTATAAGCTCCTTTTAATTCCACACTTCAGACCTTGAATCAAGGCACGGCTCCTTGGGTTTAGTAAACAGACAAAACATGGCTTTTGTTGATTCATTTGCTGGCTGTGTCTTGCATGGCTCCTTGGCTGAATTGCTTAGGACATTTTCCTTGTGGTTTGTGCAGCCCTCTTTCATGGGGTGCTTTTAATTAATGAGTTTCCTCATTTCTTGAAACTTGTCTTCCACATGGGCTGCTTCTCTCTTTTATTCCCAACGGTTACATGAGCTTGGTTTAACTTTGTTTAATATTTCCTTGTGCTTATTGTATGGGTAGTTTACTTTTAACCGTTTGTTTTATCATTGAGCAGTCCACCGTGTGTTGTTCTTATTCCATCCTTGTCTTGTTCAATTAGTCTATATATTCTATCTCTCTTGGATGGAGAACTGTAGGACTTGTGTTTGAAACGGTTTTTGCTTCTCATTTCTTATCCTTTGAAAAACCATTTCTAAGTTCCTCAAGAACCACTCATGCTAGTCATGTGAAAACAGAAAATCTGCATCTTTGATGCAGAACCGGTTCTATGTTTTTGAAATATTTTATATTTGCTATTGAGCATTCAAAAACTATTCTATTGTCTCAGCCATTGTTAATTACTTGAGAGTATGAGTATGATTGCATACACATTAATTTCCTCCAAGTATATTCACATTGATTTCGGCTGAGTTTATTGTTTCATTGTTGTTATGTTGAATTAAACTATATGCTTCAAGATCATTACTTCTTGTTTAATCATCACAACACTTAGGTTTCATTTGTCTAGCTCAATCATACTTTGTGATTGAGATAGATGAATATGTGAAACCATAACTCACTTCATACATATGCAACTTGAGCTTGGTGCTCTTGAGAGGATGTGTTGCTAAGAGATAAAGGAATTGGTGCTTGCTGTAAGGGTGATTGAAGCTGCCTATAGGTGATAGATTGAGCTAAGTCTTCCTTCTTTTCCTTGTATTTCTTAATGAGCATATTGGATCTCTCCTGGCTTGGTGCCCCCAGTTTTTCCCCTTGTTGGGTTTCTGGGTCAACAACTCTTTGTGTATGTTTATATTCATGTTGCCATTGCTGTACTTGCTGCATTCTGTTCAAATGACTTCAGCACACTAACGTGGATCAATACGCGTTGTACTGTATTGATCCAAAATCACAAGTGTTGCTGTTTGTATTAATACGTGGTGTTGTCTGTATCAATCCAAGTTCATGCAGTCAGTTCCTTTAACTCACTGCATATGCTAAGTAATTGAACACCATGGTTGTGCATGTGTTTACATTTCCGCTTATTCATTCTTGCTGGGCTTAAAATTTAATTTGGTAGGTCTTTGACCTCTAGCCTACTTCACCCCCCCTCTGTAGGCTTTTAGAGCTTAGGGCCTGGTTTTTCAGCAGCAAAGAATCCCAATAAATTCAAATCCTTTACAGCTACACGACCATTGATCGGAATATTTGTCATATACAACTTCTGTCACTCTTGTTTCCCCCCTTTTCCTTTCACTCACTTTATAGATAGCTTTGGAAGCATCATCCATTTTCAGTTCCATGAAACACGGTAAACTTTGCATTAGCTCCTGTTCAAACTTTTGGAACATTGCCTTTGTGTATATTTCAGCCATTTGTTTATCCATTGTCATCAATAGAGCACATTGAGGCTTTTCAAATGCATCAATGTGATCAGCAAGTAACTCATTTTGACGTTGATGGGAAAGTGCCCTTTGAAATCGTGTTATGAAATCCATTAATGAATTTCTCCTTGATATATATTGCTTGAAAAATGCATGAGAGCCTTCTGCTCTTTGACTGCTTGACATTCCAGCAGCAAAAACATGTTTTACATAGGCTGGAACCCATGATTTTCGCAAATCAAAAACTGAACTTAGCCATGGATGGTCAGTCAAACTAGATTTTGTAACGATTGCATGCCACTTTTCTTCAAATTCATCTATATTGTCAATCTCCCAGATGGTTTCCTTAAACTCTTTCCAATATTCCTCATAAGCAATCCGTGGTAGTTTATCAGAGAACTTGGTTGTGATGTGCCATATGCAAAGTCGATGAAATGTAGTGGGGAATACTTCAAAAATCGCTCTATCCATAGCTGCATCTTGATCTGTAATGATCATTTTTGACTCACCACCTGGCATGGCTTTCTTAAACTCCTCAAACATCCAAATAAATGACTCAGTCGTTTCCTTACTTAAAAATGCACAAGCTAAAACAATTGTCTGACCATGGTTATTAACCCCCAACATTGGTGCAAATGGCAAGCCATATCGGTTCGTGTTGAATGTGGTATCGAGCACAACAACATCTCCATAAAACCCGTATGCTCGTTTAGAAGTTGCATCTGCCCAAAAACATCGAGTAAGCCTGTCATTGGAATCTCCCTCAATCTTGAAATAAAATGATTTATTGTTTTTCTGTTCAGCTAAAAAATACTCAGTCACCAGGTCAACATCATGGTTCTTCATTAGGCTACTCTCATAATATTCAAAATTGTAAATATCCTTTTTGGTAAAACAATTTTCTCCATTCCTCCAGATTGCACCTCCAAAATACTCATCTTTTTATGAGTAGGTATATCAGCTGAACCAAGTTGTTTTGTAAGTAGCTTCGCAGGTTCTGAAATATGACGGTGTGATCTCATAAAATGCACTCTTTCTGGGGGTGTCATCGTATGATTGTGTCCCTCTACAACGAGAGAGAAAGCATACTGTCTGCACCCAGAAACCTTCACAACAACAACCCTAGCCTTGCAACCACATCTACTTACCCCTCGGTGTCTTTTTATCACCCTAGGCTCTTCTTTTTTAAACACACCTTGTTTGCAACATACAAATTCTTTTCTTAGAATTTCTTTACTGTATTTTTCCCTCCCGCTGGAATGGCGTCGAATACTAAAGTCAGCCAATAACGCATATCTATTGTAGAAATCATAAACGGAATCAAGTGAATCGAACTTCATCCCAACTTTTGGTCTTTCCTCGTTTTTGACTTCAGGTATGTAAATCATTTCATCAACAATTACACAATCATCATTCTCCTCTGAGTCCCCAACCATTTTACTCACATAGATTATTGATACCTTCCATAACATTTGAATCAAACATTTCAGAAATAGCTAAAACAAAACAAAATAATTATGAAAGCAATTTAAATTTTGTACCATCATCAGTTGAAAACAAAGACATTTATAATGATTTTTTTTAAAAAAACTTACCAGCAACAAATCCAAGAATTTGAATGCAACTCCCCTCTGTTATGGAGCAAAATTGATCCTCGTGTTTTTTGCTTTCCTTTGATTGTCTCCTCCATGTTGATTCAATCAAACTTTTCCATGAGAGCACATATATAAAATTAAGATGCAAACTCGTGTCAACCTGTAGCAGATTATCAATTATTAAAAAGCCATAAAATAAATTGAGGTAAGACAAACCCAAGATATTTTTAGAGAACTAGTTTTTACTGTATGTATGCAAGACCCATAAAGATCACCATTAGATTTACGTGTTGTTATTTTCATTATTTATTAATTATTGATTCAACAAAGCTTAAAGCCAATATACTAAAGGCATCATAATAAAACCCAAAGCAGTAAGGGGTTAAACGCAAGAAAGAATATTTATGTATGAAAATAAAATAAAACTGTAAAAATCAATTTTTCAAATGAAATATAAATACAAAAGAGAACAAAAAATAATAATAATTACAAGAAATTGGAAAACATTAAAAGCAAAATCAGTGAAACAAAGAAACAAACAGAAGTGGTTTTGGAGTGTTTGACTTACCATTGCAGTTGGAGTTGAAGAAGAGTACTGCAAGTTATTGAAAACTTGGGTTTTACTTGTTCAGAAACGGAGGCTCTTTCAACATATCATGTTTCCTTTTTTCTTCTTTTCTCTCTACTATGAAGATCTTGCAAATAATTTTTGTGATACAAAGACAAAATAAGAGAGCTCTCAAGTTATAGTTGTTGTAATGGGTAATGATGAACCATTTTCTACAACATTAATGACAGGGGTTTAACAAAACAGTATATTTTTTGAATAAAAGAGTTTGCAATAAGGTTGAAAAATCACATACCAGTGAAATAATTGAGTTGTGGGCTTCAACCCTTGTTCCTCCTCCTTCAGCAACGTCCTCCACAGCTGAGTGTCTTCGTTTTTTTTTTTCTTTTTGGAGCAGCAAATTCGATTTCTGGAAGTTGGAAAGGGGCAGCTCTTGTTTGTCTCCAGAGGAAGTTTCAGACCTAAGACTTTTGACCTCTATTTCAAAGAAAAGAGGAGAGATGAGAGAGAAGTTCTAGGTTGCTCATTTTGTGATGGGTAATTTTAACCCGGTTGTAACAAAACTTCCTACTTAAATCTGAACCGTTCATTTGAAACTGACGGTTGTTATCATCCCGCACATAACCTCCTCATATTAACCTATGCATTCTAGCAGCTCCCCCTAATTACATGCATGTACGAGCTTTGACTTTTTGAGTTCAGGCTGACCCTGTTTGGGGTGTCGACCAAATGATGATCCTTAAGGGGAGTTTCTTATACACACTACCAATATGTCATGAGGGTTTGAAACCTACTTGAAAGCATTATTCTTCAAGTCAATGCCCTTTTTCACTGGACTAGACACCGTTCATTTTAGTTTTAAATTTTGAAGATAGTGACTTGCGTGATTTTATGACTATAACATTTCCCTATAATTTGATTTCTTAGCGTGCTACTAACGCTCATTCGTTAACCTTATGTCTTATATTTTGTTAAATATAGAGGAAAATATGGAAAGAATAGGACCAAAGAAGTGTGGAAAAAATCACTGCAACAGAAAGAGTTATTTAGTGACCAATTTCTCAATGAAGAAATTAATATTGGTCACAAATTGTGCCAAAGCAATCCTTCAAATTTGGGTGCTATGATAATACTAGTTTCTCTATCTCTCACGACAAATTATGTCACATGTATACATCCACTTGGCTTACCAATATGACACAAAATTTTCATGTCAGCTTAATTTACTTTTAATTTTTATTTATTTATGGATTTTACAACATAAAGATTTTGGGGGTGCCATGTTGAGTGGAAGTGCTCTTCAGATATTATCTCTATTGATTGTGACTTACAGAACTAACTGGAACCAATGTAACACGGACACTCCATCATGCCGAAATGTTGGGGTGTCAGACACGCGGACACGCCTTGGACATGCCTTTGACATGCCTTGGACACGGGTCCACGGTCAAGACACGTTTTGGACACGATCAAGACACTTTTGGACATGGTCAACAGAAGTCAATACACAGCAGGAACCATTTTGAAAGTTATAAAACAAAAAGGGGGTCAAAACATAATTATTGAAAATTATGTGGACATATTTGAAATACTTTTAAAAAGTGGATTAAATTTAAACAATATTTTTTTAAAAAATATGTTTTTTTTCTTTATTCCCTCATAGCAGAGCTGATATTTTTGGTTGACTAAAGATACAGATAGCAATTTCGTTGTGAGAGAAGCATCTTTTTAAGTGGCTAATTCATTCACTTTGTTTTTAAATTTTTTTTGTTTTATTATTATTTTTATTTATGCAAACTTGATTCTTATTTTATGAAGTGGGAAATCGTTTTTCTTATTTTGAAGATGATAGATCATATAGAAAAATGTGTGAAATTTGGTTTATGATGAATTATGAATATGTGTATCATTCTATATTTTGTTTAGGGAAAGATGAGTAATGCTAAGTTAACTCAAAGGGATATAATTGTGGGAGAAGAACACATACATAATTTTTTTTTTTTATCAGCAACATCCTGCTTCTGCTTCTGCTTTTGAACATTACAAGATAGTGTATGAATTGTTAAAAGAAGCAATAATTTACTACATCTTCCAACACTTTCTTATCCTTGCATGGTACCTGCCCTGACCTAAGCATGCTAAAGGAATCATAGTATGCATTTCTTGCCTAAGGTTTCATTAACTTTACAACCCCATACCTTCCTCCTTCCCATAATCTAGTTTTAAGTGAAACTCTATTCCTCTAAATATCTTCATAGAAACAATGCACTAATTCACATAGTAATTGATATAGAAAATGCTTCTTCACAACTTGTTCGCTTGTTTATTTGTTTGTTTTTCTGTATAAGCAAATAGGTAGCAGACACATTTTCATGGGAAATGTCCCATCCCATGCACCTATACGAATGAAGTCAGGTAATACAATACAAATTACAATGTCAGTTATACCTGCACAATTTATTAGACATCCTTCTTTGTGTCACTAAATACTTGGAGAACTAGCTATAATATCTCATCACTTATGAACTTATAATTATCCATCCCAATAAATAAACTCTGCAATTAAATCAAGCACTATTCTGAATAAAATTATTTTGAAGGACTCCTCAATAGAAGGATATACATCTATATTTTTAAATAAGCGATATTCTTCTTTAATATAATCTAAACTACGAGGAGGGGAATTCGAACTTGGGGTGCAAAGCACATATGCTCTAGTCAAGTTCTGCACACTACCCTAAATCTTTAGGCAGCAAATTCTTCAATTTTAGATCAAAAAACTTTATGGGCAACACATATCCTCTTTTGGTTTTCCTGACTTCAAATCCTATAGCAGAAAGAAGCTTAACTTTAAAGGTATCCCATCCCATTACAAATGAACTAATTATCCATTCCATGACTCAGGCTTGATAGCCTTATACATGAGCATTGTTGCCTTGCCTGCCAAGACTGACCAAAATGGTCTTCAGCTCAATAACAGCTTTTCCTGTTCCACTCAGAGTCCCTTTACTAAATGAAAATTATATTATTGTAGGCAACATCAAAACTGAGTTATATCATTATTAATTACTATAAATGAGCTCATGTTGTTCATGAGGATTTGGATTTGAGAAAGACCGTCCAAAGATGTTGCCTATTTATCCTTTAGTAAGTAACTAATTATTTTTCGGAATGCCAAGATTGCGTCGTTAATCTTTTCTTTCGTGTGTACAGCAGAGTTTGATAGTTTTCCAAGTGTTGTAAATACAAAGTGTAATTGTTATAACACATGGCCGTATAGCTGCCCTGAGAAGTGACAAGACAATTTCCAACCCTAAAAATGGTGAGCATTTCACTCGCACTCGTGAATTTAGAAACAGTTAAAAAATTAAAATTAACACAATTGTGACGATAGTATAAGAACAGAGCAAGCAATCCAATAATGAGGACACTAGTAATTAGTGTTTGGTTTATTTAGTTCTACCAAAATCTTGGAAATCAGCTTGCACTCGAGTATATGACCTGAACAATTCTCTAAATCATTTACTTCTCTGCTGAACCCACTTGCTGCCTGATTCTGCGAGCACAATCTTCAAAACTCTTGACAAAACCAGCGCATTTCAGAGGGTTGTCGGCATGCTCCTTGTAGCAAGCCAAGCAAGCATCCTTCTCCATTAAGCAGGGCATAGGCTTCTGGAATGGAAGCTTGAACTCCTTATCACGAAGTTCCTTTGCTCTTTGTGTCACTTCCTGCACCATATTCTCCTCCTGCTTCTGCAACCGCTCCAGAACCCTGCCACTCTCTTGAAGAACAGATCTGATAGCATCTAACTCCGCATAGGTAGATTGTGAAGGAGGGGTTACAGGCACGAATATAGGAGGCTGAAGAGGCCATCCTTTAGCACCTGTCCCCTCAGAATCATCAGAAACCTGTTCCTGATTTGTCTTCGTTTGGGGCTTTTGAGGCTCGCGTGGTACCTTAATTTTAGTTCTTCTGGGTTTTTTCTTTGACTTCTCAGCATCATGAACAAGCTTATCAACCAGATTGGAGCTAATCTGAATGCTAAAATCACCCATGGTGGAACAGGTCCCTGATAAGATACCTCGAAGGCTGGAAACATTGATGCAAGTGTGTTCGATTAGAACCAAAACCATAATTGCTACATGTTTTGGATACTAGCAATGACTGAATCAGTTTTTAGAACAGAAAACAATGAAACATATATACCTCAACATGACAGTCAAAATGAGAGACAATAAATGTAAAACATAGCAACCAAAATTAAGAACTTAAATAAATTTACACACTTTGGCCTTAGGCCCAAAATCATGTCTGAAGATAGCAAGAGATTTGGACTAAGTGGGTATCAGGAAATTAGAAGACAATAGAACTCTCGCATTCTTGAAATTTCAAATCTGACAATACCACTTAATACTGAAAGACTGGTTTTGGATCTTATATATCCCGGTTGGGCCAGACAGCTGAGTGATTTCATCAGTCCAGAACTTTTAATTGTTTCAGAGATACACAAATCACCAAACTTTTTATAACATTGTATTTCCCTTCACTTCATGCATGCTAGAGGAGTTGGCAGCAGGAGATTAGTAGTAGTAATTGAAGACCCTCATCCCCATATATTGGACAAACTTAAAAAACCACATGCGCATGCAAATTATTATCAAACAACAAAGAAAATTATTTTTACCCATATGCCTGACAAATGTCAAAATTCAAAATTCAATGTAAAATTAAGAAACAGAAACTATTCAACAGGGTAAAACGAGAATTCAGCTACTGGATTTTAATGGTTATAGCTTCAATAGTCTGGCAGATGCATTATGATACATAAAATAGAATTCCTTTTGAGTTTTAGAAAAATGGATCCCATCTCCCAAAGCTGTAACAAAGTCTGCGTTACCATCCAGCAGCCAAGGTTCACAGATACTGCCTATTGCAGATACACAGATTATGTAATACATTCCCCTGCCAAAGTTTGGAAAATTATTTTATCTAAATATCTTATTTATGCATAGAAGATGTTCAAACTCAGTTCTGATAACATTAGACTAATTCAAGGGTGTAAATCAACATAAAGTTAAGAATGTAAAAGGAACTTATCTCACAAGAATTATATACCTTATCCACCACCACATGTAAAGAAAGCAAGTTTACGAAAATAAAGGGAAAAATTTAGCATATCATAATAGTAGAATACTAGAATTTATAAGTAGAAGCGAAACAAGGTAAACCAAAATACAAATAACACAAGCAGAACAAACAATTTGTTAACTTCTTTCTTTCTTTTCACATCTTGAAGACGAAAAATTACCAACTAAAAGATTAAAAGCATGAGCAAATAAATCTATGACAAGTGTAATAGTTACACTTGACAAGTACTAACATGTAAACATGGAGAACAACATAGCAATAATGACCAAATCTTAACAATTGAACTTTCCATTGCAATCTTTGTTGGAGCACTTATTAATCACTCAACAATATGCAACCAACAGTTGAAAAACTCGGGAAGCAAACCACGGCTAAATTAAGGTGGACCCTATAACTTTTGTTCAACTGAATTCAAGTCATATCACTATGCCTTCTGTTAAAATCCGTCTCTATATTGCCTCAATCAGGATAGTAGCAGTCTAAATTCACCTGTTTCCTATGAGAATTATGATTTATATAACCACAAATACCAATATGGCTGTAAAGGGCTCATCATCAGATGGCTCATCTGTCACATAGTATGGAGGTTCACAGGCTTATCATAAGCCTGATAGATAGGAGATTATAGCTCTAGTCTGTTGGAGTCTAATCTCTCTCATTACCAGAATCTGTTTAGTCTGTTTTGATTGGTTAAGCTCTTGTAGAGCTGTATGAATACAGCTTGTAATGATTATTCAATCATAATGAGAATCACACTTCATTTTTTTCATCTTTCTCTTCATGGTATCATATCAGGAGTCTGAAGTCTCACGATGATTTCAGCTCTGAGTTTTCTCAGCTCTTTCTTACATTTCTTGCAATTTTAGACCATGGGGTCATTGTGTAAAAGTTCCAAAATCTTTTTTTTTTATTTACGAAAATAACATTGAAAAATTAAACGATGGCACTTTCATTCCTAATCAACTAATCAAAACACCAAACCCTAATCAATTAAGATAAATATTAAAAATAAAACCATACTCAATTAATGAAAACACAAGCCTGAATCAATTAATGAAACTACTATCAATAAACCATTAATCAAAACACAAATCTCATCCAATAAATCAAACCAATATCAATAGACCATGATTTCAATTTCAATTGAATTAAAAACTTCATATATTATCGTCAATTGGCGATTATGGTTTAAATTTTATTTGAAAATAGATACTTTAGCAATGTTGAGTAGCGGCACTAACAAATCAAATCATTAATATATTCATCCAATGCAATAAATCATTGTCCAAGCACAAACCATCAAAATTCATGTGATAACTCATTATGACTTTCACTAAATTCAACACATTATGCATTATCATCAATTAGGGCTTTAGAGTTCAAAAATTACTTGAATATGAGCTTTTTCCCACTAATACGAGCAGCTAAAGCGGAGGCAGCAGCGGTTGGAGGAGACGGCAGCAGCTAGAGTCGGCGGCAACAGCTGGGGGGGCATGGGGTTGGGTTTGTTGACGAGGAGGAAGAAATGTCGATTTGGGGGTGACTCCGGCTGGTCTAGTAAAAAGAGCTGGGGTGGTTTATTTATTTATTTAAGACCTGGCATGAAACGACGTCGTTTCATCCAAGTCATTTGCTGTGCCATTTTCGGCAAGGCTATCTGGACTTTTGTCAAGCAGGTTGTGGGCGTGCAAGGGTCGCACACCAGCCAGCGATGGGTCGGGCGAAGGAGCTTACCAGGTCTCCATGGATCGTCCGACCCTTTATGTCCCTTAATGGATCCGCCAATGGAACAAAAACTGCTCTAAAGGCTCTTTGGGCCAGACCTTGTCTTGCTCAATATGGGTATCAGTGTGAAACAACAGAGAGTTAGAAAGTGTAGGCTGTTGTAAATCCATGATAAGATGGATGCCCACTATATACCCACCATACCTGCATACATTATGTAATACCTAACGCTCCCACGATATATTTGTGATGCGATTGAAACCTACCATTTATGTAGTAAACTATGTGTTAAGGTCCAAAAAATTTAAGGCTTGGCCCAAATATATTTCTAGCCCAGTACAACACTTAACCGAGAAAGGAGCCTGACCGAAGTATGCAAGAATTTGTTGTATGTGCTTGCACAAGTCATGGTCCACGTGCCGCGCCAAGCAAATACTCAACCCGCCACATAGGGAGGTCGTAACAAGCCTGTAAAATGTACTGGTTCCATGAACCCATGCTTATTGTCCCGTCAAGCACCGTTTAGCCCAGCCATAGCCCATTACAGTACGGGAAAAGCTCGAGCACAAACACACCAAATAACACGCAACATCGAGCGAACAAACCTTTATTTTGGCACCAAGCCACGCTACGAGTTTAAGTGGGTCCAAGCCACGCGAATGCTTGGGGCTTATTGAGCGGGTTGTGGTATGGATGGTTACAAGTGTTCATGAGGCCCATTGATGGTCCAAGGAGTGGAAGTTTGGGTCAGGATCTAGTGAGAACGCTTATGTGAGAACATAACATGAGAACACCGTTGGATCCAATCTAACGGCTGTATGAAAAGCAATTGTAAGTGTAAGTGTTGTATTAGAACGAGGCCTTCTTCTCTCTTCTCCCTCCAATACTCTCTTCTCCCTCCAAAACGTCCCCTCCAAAATAGAAGTCCCCTCCAAACCAGCTGTTCACTCAGTTCAATGAAAATAACCATTTTTTTATCAGCTTTGATTGAGGAAGAACTGTAACATTGAAGAGAGAGCACCCTCATTTTTCTGGGTTTCCCATTCAGGCGAAACAAAGGAGTCTTGGATTTTATAATTTCATCTCTGTAGTTGGGTTTTTGGGGTCGGGACATACGTCAATCCTTGAGCAACGTCGAAACTGGCGTTGAGTTGGAAAGTGCTGACCATACCGTTGTGGTTCTGCTTTGTTGGTTTTGAAATCCTTGAGCGGGGCGAAACAGGGGTTGAGGAAGAAGAAAAGTTTTTGGGGTTGACGTCCAGATCTAAAAGGTCTACGTTACGTTGTCGTAGTTGTTGAAAATTTGAAGTTGGAAATCAGTTACGAGGTAAGCCATATACTGTATTTGTCAATTTCATTATTGGGCATCAGCATGAGTCAGATTAGGTTGTATGTATGTCTTTAATGTTTCAGCGGAGAGTCATTCGCATGTCATATGTTAGTTAATATTTATTGTAAAGCTGTTTGAAAGCATGTGCCAAATATTGGGCATCAGCATGAGTCAGATTAGGTTGTATGTATGTCTTTAATGTTTCACTAGAGAGTCATTTGTATGTCATATGTTAGTTGATATATATTTTAAAGCTCTTTGAAAGCCTGTGCCAAATATTGGGCATCAGCACGAGTTACGTTAGTGTGTATGTAGGTCTTTAATGTTTCACAGATAGTGATTTGAATGTCATATATGAAGGTTATTATGTGATATTCAGGGTTAAATTGCAAGAACTGTGAAATGGAGTGTGAAGGACAGGTGACACCGGAAGTTAGTTCGGAATTGAAACCAAAATTGGGACTTGAATTTGATTGCTGTGAGGATGTGTTCAATTTCTATAATATGTATGCCGCGAAAGCCGGATTCGGCATTCGGTGTTCAACGAGAACTTGCACATTCACAGGAGAGGTAACAAGGAAAGAATATGTATGCTATAAACAAGGGTATGCGTTGACAAGCACTGTTAGTCGCAAGAGAAGACAGCGAGGTTATACTCGAACTGGGTGCAAGGCTAAACTTGCGATTTTGAAGGTAAACGAGAAGAATAAGTACACTGTTGTAGGATTCAATGAGGTACACAACCATGACATGACCACAGTTGATAAAGTCCATCTATTGAGATCTCACCGTAACTTAACAGAGTCTACAAAGGCCTATAGTGCACATATGAGCAAAGTTAATATCCTTGTACATATCCCTGTCGAACTTGAACACAGGGCCCTTTGGGCAATTAAGAAGTACAACTTCGACATGAAGGAAGCAGGAGATATGAGAAGGTTACAACTGAGCGAACTGGATGAGCTTCGCAATGATGCTTATGAGAACGCAAAAATTTACAAAGAAAAAACAAAGGCGTTCCATGATAAGCATATCATTCGAAAGTCGTTTGAAGTAGGGCAAAGAGTATTACTCTTTAACTCTAGGTTCAAACTATTTCCAGGTAAGCTTCGTTCCCACTGGACTGGCCCATTTATCGTCACTAATGTCTATTCCTATGGTGCAGTTGAAATCCGACCAATTGGCATGGGAAAGGAATTCAAAGTTAATGGGCAAAGGTTGAAAATCTACCACGAAAATGCTTTGCATCAAGAACATGAAGTGCTCCACTTCATTGATGCACCTGCAGTGGTGCAAAACTGAGTTGGGAAGGTAAGTCCTCAATAAAAATTATATTAAAAAAAAAAATTATTTAAAAAAAAAAAAAAAAAAAAAAAAAAAAACCCCCCACGAACGACCGGTCGTTTTTCCATAGCGACCGGTCTCTATGCGCAAATTGCTTAAAATTTGATTCTGCCTAAAAAATAACGACCGGTCGCCCATCACTAGCAACCGGTCGCTCCGCGCGATTTTTTTTTTAAAACCGTCTTTTTTCTTTCTTTTCTCTTTTCTCTCTCCTCACTTCTCCTTCTTCCCAGCGACAGACCCAACCCCCCCTTCGTTTTTCCTCTTCTCCCTCCCTCAAAATTACTCACAACCCACCCTAAATTTAACCCAAATCACACTTTTCTCACTTGTTTTTTCAAGCAGAATCCGTTTTTGGCATCTATTCCTTGAAATTTCAAGTGTTTTCATCAATTTTGGAGGATTTTCAGTTAGGGTTACTGTTCATCCTAGGTAAATTTCGTTTCTTTTCCTTGAGTTTCCTTTGATTTTCTTCCTCTAATTGCTTCTCTTATTGTTTATTATTGATTCTAACTTGTTTTTCTTTGTTTTTGTTGATGATGATGATGATGCTGATGTTCAGTAGTACTTTGAGTATTGTACCCTTTTTGAGATTTTCGTTTATTTTGTTTTTGGATTTTATTTTACAACGGTTGTTAGTTTGTTTAATCATTTTCTTTTGTTAGTTCAATTTGTTTTTGTTTACTTTTCCTTTTATTTTGAGATTAACCTTCCCAATTTTCTATATGACATTGTTTCATCTTAAATCTTCGTCGTTTATAAATAGTGTTTCATATAAGTTTGGGAAGTGTTTTCATTTCATTCATGCACAATCAGGATTTTGGCTCGAATGCTTATTCTATTTCATAACATGTGATTACATATATAAACTTGAAAATGCATACATAAAATTCCTAATCACATGTTCATTGTTGCATTCTGCGCCACCCGAGGCTTCTGCTAATTGCCTCTGTCTATTCTTGCTTGTAGAACCTGCAACAGCTCCACATGATCTTCATTCCTTTTTTGCAGCATCTCTACAATGTGGTTGGCACTGTAGAGCCGCTTCTGCAGGTCCGCCACCTGAGCTTTCAGAGCAGCCACCTCCTCGTTGAGTGCTCCGCACTCTCGTGTTCTCGCCAGTAGGCGCATGCCCGAATTGGTAGCCGAGACCGCATTGAGCACTGTCAGATTGTGGGACTCGTCCACTGCCATCGAGTCAGACCTCTGCGCCACATGCAGATGATCCGCCACTGTAAGTCTGCTGACAGTCATGCCTTGCGGCAGTACTGCCCTACACCGCACGACCTCAAAGAAATTCGAGGCCGAGCCATGATGGTATGAGGAGTTTCGGAAGACAGGGGTTGGAGGAGCCCTTATCTGGGCATTTGGTGGTGCAAGTGATAACTCAAGGTTGAGGTCATCAACGAGCATATCTGAGGATGCCATTGATTTTTATGTCTGGACTATTTGATGGTTTTTCTTGAGTTTGCAGGAAGAAATGCTGGGTATCATCAGCTTACTGAGGCATGGTTTAAATAGCCATCTGCTGATGACAGAATTGCGGTCCAGCTGTTTGCCATTTTCTCTCGAATCCCTACGCTTCACGAGGATTTTGCGGTCGCATGCATTTAGAAGGGAGAATTTCTACTTTCACTTTACTTTTATTTTTACCTCCGTGTTTTCTGGTGTTTTATGTTTTTGCCCGTTACTTTCATTTTCTGGTGCTTTGTGTTTTGCTTTGTTTTATTTTAAGTTTGGGAAGTGTGTTTTCCCTTTCGGCTGTCATCTTTGTTTAATTTTAAAGTTTGGGACGTGTGCTTACTTTTTCTTTTGCAACTTTCTTTTCTTTTATTTCCGAAAAAAAAAACAACAACAAAAAACAAAAAAAAAATTACACGAAAAGGGCAAAGCAAACAGGCACACCAATAATACATTATATTCACTTTTTCACAGTGCTCGGTGTCTCGACCATAGGACCCTTGAGTTTGGCCCTATGGCTATCCTCTTCCGGGGCTTCACGCACAGCCTCTTGGGGCTCATCACTCGAGCTCCCAAAGAGCGCACTCTTAGCTTGAGCGTAACCGCTCTCGCGATCTGTTTTCTTGCATTTACTCGGTCGGTCTAGGTTCTCCAGCTGCTTGCGCATGTCTCGAGAGTACAACTCTACCATCTTTGATAGGTTTTTATTCTCGTCCCGCAATACTTCTAGCTGGTGTCGATTCACCTCCACTATCCTTGCCCTTTCTCTTTTCAAGCTTTTTATGGCACTCTGAAACTCTTCAACCATACTCCGCTCCGCCGCCAACTGACCTCTCAGCACCTCTACCTCATGGGACTTCGCAAGTAGGCGATGCCCCAAACTTGCCACACACGCTGTACTCTGCACGCTCAGTGCCAGGGCATCACTCGTGACCCGGTTGTCATCTCTTGTCCCAAACACATGTATATCTTTGGGAGTCACTAAATTTCTGCCCACTCCAATGGCAACATCGTTGTCCAGGAGTATTGAGTCAGTTACTGTCACAGGGCCCCGTGTGGAGGCAAAGTAAGGCACCCATACTGGTGCCGGTGCTTGGCCCCTTGTCTGAGTCGGTGGAGCTAGGTTGAGATCCAACGAGAATGGGTAGGAAGATGCCATTTCAACTCTCATGTTATTTTCTTCTTTCTTTTCTCTTTTGTGTGTTTCTGAGTTTGTGTGTTTTTTCCCCAACTCTTTCTCTTTCTCTTTTATAGACTAAGTCTGCTTAACCCTAGCCACTGCGCTTCTGGTTTGGCGCGGCCCTTACGGCCTATCCCCCTCTGTCCTCACCTGTCCCCCAACCCCTTTAATTGCTTTTCTGCCTTTCAGCGCTTTCAAGAAACAAAAGTCGTCACACTTTCCTATGAAGCCAATAATTCTGGCTTGGGACTGTGAGAGGGGCCTCTGCACGAGACACGTCCCTCGCTTGGTTGCCCGTGACTCACAGGAGCCGAGACATCAGGGCCCACTTTTTTCTATTTTTCTGAGTTCTCGCTCTTTGTGCTTCTGACTGGGTTTCTTTGTTTTATATACTTTCTTCGCTTGTGGGCTTTCGTTTGGGTTGGGCTTTCATTTTGGTTTGTACGTTTCATTGGGTTGGATTTCTGCATGTCTGAGACTGTTGTTAGGGCTTACTGTTTTATTTGTTTCTGTTTGGTTTCGTTTTTGTTTTGTTTTGCAACTGTGTTGTAGTTTTTTTTACTTGTTCGTTTGTTGTTATTTATTTCTTTGTTTTTATCCCTTTATTTCTTGTTATAACATTGTTGATGCCTAAATTCTTCAACATTGAGGACAATGTTTATTTCTAAGTTTGGGAAGGGATAGCAACTCTTTTTCGTTTCACTTAATTCCTTGCTTTATTTTGTTATGTTTTCTTTTCAGTTTTGAGTCTTTTTGTTTTCAAGTGACTTTCCGGACATATATGATGAGATTGTGATGAATGTTTGTATGACTTGATTGAAAATGCTAAAAAAAAAAAAATTTATTCACTAAATGGCATCGTTCTAGCATGATATGTTTGAAACCCTCTATGCACTTGCCATTTGTTTCATAATTCTTCAGTTGAGGGACTTGCATGATCCAAAGAATTGTATCAAGCATGAATTAGACTTGTATAACCATATAATGTGAGCTTTGAGCCTTGTGCTTCAATTTATGAGTGTTATACACATATTCTTATTTTCTTGTCATCCGAGTTGTTGTTTGATCTCATTATTCATTGACTTGGTTGAACACTTAAAAGACATTCATTCTTGTGCAATTTGATTACATGACATTTGAGAAATGATATTAAGGCCCTCTTTGGACCGTTTGTGCCTTTCAAGCTAACCCTATGCATGCTTAAGCATGATTTTCCATTGTTAACCATCTTGAGCCTATATGTAAGCCTTTTCTTTCAAGTAACTATTTATTACTTCTAGCCTTAGCCTGAAAAACAAGAATTTACCTTTCTAAGGAACTCATGAGCTTTAATTTAGATGTGTTTTTCATGCTAAGTTTGGGAAGGGAGATTACTATTGAAAAAAAAATTTTGAAAAAAAAAAAAAAAAAAAAAAAGAGTACTTCACTCAAAGGGTGAAAGAAAAGAGAAAAATTGTGGTTAAGTGGCAATGGTTTCAAATTCAATTCCATGTTTCTGGGTTGTTCGAATGGAAGGAGGGAGTGTGAATCTTAATAAGTGGAGGTATAAGGCTTTGGGGTCTATTTGATCACCTAAAAAAAAAATGAGTGAAATTCTCAAGCGTGATGTTTCAAAGTCTTTTAGTCAACGATTATATGCTCTTACATTGTGAGTTCCTTGGACTTTGTTGTATCCATATCCTTCATTTCTTACTCACCTTACACCCTTAGCCCCATTACAACCTATAATAAAGACCTAAATTGATCCTAAATGTCATGTGGTTGAATTGCACACATTCTTCATCTTTTAAGTGTTTGGCATACTTCTTGAGATCATTTTCATGCATGTTTTTCATCTTGCTAATTGTGAGTTAAGTCCCTTATGGTTTAACTATATTCTCATGTTTACTATTGAGTGTTGCATTGTAACCCTCTTCCGAGTGATTCATTTGTGAGAGGACAACTTTGGTGAGATTTGAAGTTATATTTGTGCTTGGTATGATTTTTGAAGTTGTGTGAAAACTGAAATTGGAGAATGAGTTCCATTTGGCCATCACACTACTACACTTGAGCATGTTGTGTTCTGAACTTTGCCGCCTTGTGAATAACGTCTAAACTAAGTTTTTCTTGTGAAAACTTTTGAGTCGTTTGCATGAGTCGCTCTCTCTTTGGAAAGTGTTCGGAAATTTTGTTTCGAGTCTTATTTTAGTTTCTGTTTTGCTCGAGGACTAGCAAAAGATAAGTTTGGGAAGTTTGTTCGGTTCATTTTTACACATGATTTTTCATGTTATTCACCCATTATTTTGAGTTAGTTCTTGACATTTTTATAGCTTTTTACTTTCTTTTTGTGTTTTCTTAGATTTTACCTTGGTTAGGATGAAAATGAGCTAAAAGTGCTTTATTGGTTATAAATTCTGTTTTTGTTCATTTTCGTAGGTCAACTTCTTGGCCTTGGATCAGCATGCTCCGGTGCTCGGATGAGGTGAAGATCTTCATGAGACTTGTTCCAATGGATGTTAACTACAACATATCCGAATTTGAGCTCCATTGGACAAGTCTTGCCTATCCAACCATTCCAGCATGTTGCCACAGCTCCAGAAATCCGAAGTAGTCCAGCTTTTACCTCCAATGTGTCACTTGATTCTTCTTGTTACCATAACACTTGGTAACAAGAATTCACCTTAGTAAAAGAGATATTTTTCTGAGGAAAAGAGCATATTTGTGAAGACAAAAACACATCATGAGGAGGAGACAAGGAGACAAAGACTTTAGCAATAGATGAAAAGGATGAGAGAGTGGAGCATAGAGAAGGCATCTTCATGATTCATTTGGGCAGATTGGAAGGGGGGTATTATTCAGTTTTTGGGAGAGAGGAACGTATCATTCTATCATCAGACACATTGAAGCAGATTTTGGGGAGAGCTTGGAGCTAGGAGAAAGCCAAGGTGCAGCCAAGCAAAGTGGAGAAGAAGACTTCCACCATTGAAGACTTCAAGCTTTCACCACTTTCACAAAATCTGTAAACTCCCTCTAATTTTATTTTGAGTTTGTATTTGGAATAAGTATGAGCAACTAAACTCCATAGCTAGGGCTTAGGTTGAAGCCCTAAACATGATTACCTTATTGTTTTGATGCTTGAGTGTATGAATTTCTGAATATTGTTGATGAATTTCAATTCACTAAAATAATCTATCCTTGATGTATGTTCTTTCTTGATTGATCACCTTTAAAAGCATGCTTCTTGAGATTGTTGGGATTATGTGTATCTTCATATTTTCCTAAGCAACAAATGGATGGAGTAAGAACCATCCATGTGAATTGGTTTCTTGAATACCTAATGTAAACACCATGCTATTAGGATTCTTGTGATGTTCATATTCTCTTTGAACTTAATGGGTTTTCCTTGTAATTGAATCGAAGTACGAACCATACCTAGGTTCGGTTATGAGGAGGGCACAAGTATTGTAGCACGAACCATGCACTTTACGTATATTAGAGAGAATCAATGCGTCTTGAGCCACGACCCATGGTCTTGATTGCGAACATTTTCATCAACACATTTAGAGTTCATCACTTGAGTATTCATGAACTTGGGTAGAATTATTTAGGGTGGATTCCGAAACCCTAGTGTTTGTTACATTTTACTTTCACATTTTGATAATTCATCTCTGCCATTTTCATTTAAATTCAAAGTCCATTTACTTTCATGCAATAGAAATAGGTCACTTGAAACAAATCAAACACCCCCCCCAATGTGTGTGTGATCGAGTTGTGTGTTTGACACGTTTTGTGTCTTTGTCACTGAATTTTGTTTGTTTCCATAATTGTTTTGGATTTTTGGCCCGCGCTGTGTTCTTGCATTTTCTGTGCTGAATCCAACCGTATAAAGAACGTGAATTTTGGACATACGGTTGGAAAGTTATAGGTCAAACACTGGACAGAGGTCGAAACTGAAAAACAGAATTTCGATTCTGTGATAAAGTGGTGATAAAATGGCGATAGAAAATGCTGTTTGTGTTTTTCTTTAATTTTCTTGTGTTGTTTCATTTCTTTTATACTTCTTTACTCATTTTTAGTTTCCATTTTGCATTTGTGCATTTTTGGTGTGTCAATTAAGTGTTCTTTACATACTCAAATTAGAACTTATAGGAAGCCGACAAGTTCTTCGTGGGATCGACCCCGTACTTACATAATCTATACTCCTTTAGATTCGTGCACTTGCGGGTATTTTTAATTGGTTGTTTGCACATTAATTTGTGTCCTTTTAGGAATGCAACATAGAGCAAGATGAGACCCAGTGCAGGTACAAAGTAAGTGAGCGGGTAAATCCGGGGGTGACACGGATGAAGGAGATTGTGCATGATAAAGATGCCAATAAAGCTTATTGCAGCTGCAAAGGATTTGAATTTTGGGGTATTTCGTGCAGACACATCCTAGCATTTTTAAGAATGAAGCAGGTGGAGCACTTGCCAGACAATTACATAGTGAAACGATGGCTTCAAAGTGCAAAGTGCGGTGTAGTATATGATAAGAATGACAAAGAAGTTAAAGATTGCGTGGACGGTTTGGTTTTAATTAAGAGATCGAAACTTTGCAAAGTTGCAGGTGAGTTGATAGATTCTGCTTGGTTGTGTGATGAAGGTTTTGAGTTGCTGGAAAATTCATTTGACGACATTCGTGGGAAGCTTACAAGGTTGTTGTCATCAAGAGCTCGTGTCGAAGAAGAACCCAATGGAGAGGTCGGAACTAGTTCTTCCCAAGTCAGAATTAAGGATCCCCATCGAGTAAAAGCAAAAGGGCGTGTGAGAAGAGTGAAAGGACAAAAAGAGAAGGCAGCGGAAGGACATAAACGGCGGTGCAGTGAATGTAGGAAGACTGATCATGATAGACGGAGTTGTCCAAAACTTGTGAGCGGGTAAGTGAATATGTAATTGTCTGGGTTTGAATTTTGTACAAGAAATGCTGTTGACTTGTTTCTTTGTTTCGATGTTGCAGCTCTTCATCTTCCGACGCAGAAGTTGGTGCTACAGTTGATGAGAATTTGCAGCCCAGTCAGAGCACGCAGGACAGGGAACCTACTATGACAGAGTCATTTCTGCAAGAGTTTGATTTCATTTACGGTCCCGGAGTTTGAATATTTGTTGACACCAATTTGCGTATTTTTGGAAACCATCTGGAACCGTTAGTGAATCTTATGTAAGCGCCTCATGTTGATACTGAACTAAGGTATGTGAAAAGCAACAGTGAAACCGCCCAAAAACAAAGTAACTTTTGTATTCGATAATTATTAAGTGTCACAAACGTATCGCATGACTTACATTCGACCCCCTGGAAAAATAAAATAAAAAAAACTACATTAAAGTGAACAATAAATTATTTGAAGAGCCACTTAGTTATCAGCATCAAAGTCATCACTTGACTCAAAGCGGCCACGTTCCTCCCAATCTAGAATGCGTTTGTCATTGTAGCAATCCTCACACCAGTCTGGGGGTAATGCAAACAATGGGAGATGGGGGCTTTGGGGGAGAAGGGGTCGGGGACCGTTAGTATTGAACATTGTCTCTGGACCTACGTCGAATAGATCCCTGCACGTCCCACAAGGATGGTCGTGAACGTCACCATGCTTGCAATAATTATGCGCAACTGGAACTTTCGGATCCATCTTTGGTTGAAGGTGGATGTCCATCCTGGGGCTTTGGTGTTTTCAGAACGTGGAGCCAGTGTTTGAAAGGATTCGTTTGGGATTCATGCAATGTGGGTAACGTTTTATACACCTTTGCAACGGTTGCAAGGAAAATGAAATATGTAGGTAAGGGAATCTTGAAACCATCACTGTGTGTCAGCAAGGGAATCTTGAAACCATCACTATGTGCCAGTAATGTGTCAAAGAACCGAATATATATGTCAGATAATCTTGAAAAACTTTATCGACCCACCGATAATTTTTTAAACCAAAAATTTGAGCACTATTAGTAACTGAACTCTACTAATCCAGTAGTTAGTGATCGAAGAAATAAGATTGAACTCTGGTAAGAACATAGAACCCAAGGCTGTGATAGCAGATTTAAACCTGAATAAGGTGCATATAAGTCAGATCGGGCATAAACATGTAAACACAAACCCAGATCTGGCATTAACAAAAAACAAGCAAGTGAATAACGATTGCCTAGCGATTCATATGGGTACCAGCCGTCATTATCGTTGGCTTTGGCTGGTTGGTGGCCTAGCTCTGGTGGGTGTACACCGCCGGAGATGATTTGCTGTGCAGCAGACGGAGTTATGGCGTCCCAGTCAATATGTTTGTGGACATCTGCAGCGAACCGTCGGAATTGCTCAAAACCTTCGTTGAAAGCCACAGACATTGCCTGCCCATGCTTGTCGCCTCCTTTGTGGATGCTCAAAGATTCGTACGTAGCATCCTCCAGGGTCATTTGCAAATCCTCTGCTTTGAGCTTTCTTCTTTGGCCACGAATTCTGTGCTTCTCTTTTCTGTAACGCGCTTTGTTCACTTGGCGCGTCAAATACGCCAACTTCTGCTCAGCTCCGACACACTTTTGAGTCCAATAATGGACCAAGGAGGAGTCGTGTTCCAGTTTTTTCTTCATATCATTTATTTCCAGAGCAGGATCATCGGAGTCGCCCTCGCTTGCCGAGGAGGTTGGAAGTGGCAGCGGTGGTAGAGGGGACCTGAGATAGTCGGGGGCATATTCCCATGACCCATCGGAGTCCCCCTGATTTGCATTGCCGTCTGAACTGGTTGACATGTTGACAAATCTTCAGTTTCTTCAGATTGGGGGATTCGTTGTATGCACAAAACACAACTCCAAAGAAGAGTCAGGAAGAAAACAAGATGTTGATGTACGGCAATGAGTATCCCATAGCCATACGACACCGTTTATATATGATGTCCTGGAGTATTCCGCAGTTTGTTTTATCTGTTTTCCCCATCTGTCACATCAGTTTTGTTTTTTGGTTCAGTAATGAGAGCATTTGATTTAGGTTGAATTCGGATTAAAGCCTCGTATTAATCCCAGATAGCATACACATGAATTTTGAATTTTCAACTTTCAATGAGGTGGTAGCATTTGTCGAATTATTATCCCGATGTTTGCAAAGGAAGGGTGAGAGAATGGTCACTGACGTCCACGTGTGCACCTACCGAAGGTTGATGCGGTCAGGTCCCGCCATGTGTTGTATTTCGTTATTTTCATTACACAACTAGGGGAAAATTATTGAAGACATGGTAATAACAAGGAGAAAAATCGGAAAAAATGCCCCAAAATTGATACCAGCTCCTTGTGGCATTACACAACTGGGGGAAGCTATAAATCGTCAAAAGTGTTTTTTCAACTCACTTTCGTAATCAATTTCATAAGATGTGATAATACAGAGTGTACACTTCATCTTCGGAATATGGTTTGAACTCGCTTTCGTTTCAACCGTAACATTATGTTTTGCAAACCTTTTCCGTCTATTTCCTTCATGTTCATTATCTAATTTAAAATAACACAACTATCAGTTACATTTGCTTCGTATGTAATATTTGGGAAAAATTAGTCTTATTTTCTCCTTTCAAATGACACACAATATTATTATTGTTATTTCATTGGTCATATATTATATATTTCACACGAATAAGCACACCTCATATTACCATTTTAGGAACAACAGCTTCTGTGAGCGAGATCCAATCAATGCTAAAAACTATCCCATTCCTTTTAGGCATTTTGTAAAGAGAAATTAAATATGTTGACAGAAAATAATGTAAACATACTTCAATTAAAACATACCCATTTAGCTTTACAAAAGTACCCATAATCAACCAAAAGCAGTTTCCCATAATTTTCACTCGCTCTTTCTTCACGTCTTACAGCTTGGATACATACAAGATACCATCTGAAGTGTCCCAAATATCGTTAAAAATGCAGGAAAATTAAGGAAAAAATTGGGAAATTTCCTAACTCTGTGTGGGGATGAATACTTCGTCAGGAGTTTTGGGTTAATATTTGGCAAAATGTTTTTTTGAAAATTGATATGTAATTCTTGATGTTAGTGAGGAGGGATTTCTGTACTATGGGATTCAATATTTTTCTTTTTGGGTAAAAAATCCTAAAAATTGCTGGACAAATCCGAAAATAATGGGGAAATGTCGTAGATGGTTATAATCAAATTTTGGAAAAACCTTCCACTTAATTCGTAGATCCACATTGCGATATTTAAATAATTATGTTAGTGAAAAGAGATTACCAGATGACTTAATTACACTTCTGTTTTGTTGCAAATATAGTTTCAAATGCAGGACAAATCAGGAAATTAGGGGGATTTTTTTGGGGTATTTATGGGATCATCAGAGTATCTTAGAAGATCAAGGATGTGTCAGACATCCACTTGTCAACGAATAATCCCTTTCCGGGTTGACAACACGCAACCTCCCTGCCATATGCCTGTCTGTCATCTTTAACGATTGACTCTTTGGGGGATATGAACCAGCAATTCCACATTTGAGACCACTTACTGAAACGATATAGGACCCAAAACCATAAACATACTTCAAATAAAAACAATACAAAGTTCACACAGTTTCACCTTTACATAAAAACACAAAAAACCAAAACAACAATTTATTAATAAATCCCCTATCATACCATGTATATACACATTAAACCCACCCAGTGATCAATTGGAGTTTGCACTGGATGCAGTACAGCTCCCTCTTCCATTTGCAGGGTTCACAGCAGTTCCAAGCATCTACGTTGTCCCAGTCGTCGCCCCAACGGGCCCATAACTCATACCACTCCCGATTACCCTCACAGTCAATGCAGTCTTGTAAAAATCCTTTGTTTGCAGTCAATTTTTGAAGCATAGGAGGAGTCACGGTGCCACACATTGTATACCGACGCAGTCGATTGCTTATTGAACCCCTGCAAGCTTTTATGTTCAGTTTCTTCGTTTTGCTGAGATGGCACAAAAACTCCAGCGCATTCTCCTTGCCCTCGCTAGGGTTCAACAGCCCTAGCAAGCCAGCAAGGTAGGAGGCTTCCTTATGCCCTGCCATAGCCGCCACCCGCAGGTTCTTCAGCGCCTCATCATCATTCTTCACGAAGACCAGCAGAGAAAATGCCGAAAATACCGAAAATGCCATCGACTCTAAGTTATGGAAATTAATCAATGATATCACTGGACGAGTTTTCCGTTTGGGCCCCTTTTTAAATAGGAGTTAAAGGCCGCTTTCTTTGTTTTACATAATGATTAGCTCATTACACATTCGTATATATATTTATATTATTTACAAATAGTATAGCCCGGCGGCTATATTAAAAATAAAGAAATTTTCACTATTTTAAAAAAACAAATAGTATGGCCGCAAGGCATTACTACGTGGCGCCATATATACAAATAGTATCGCCGTCCGGCTATACTAGATGTTTTAAATTTTTTTAAGAAATAGAATAGCTGAACGGCTATACTCGTTTTTACCATTTTTTATCCTTTTATATGTTTAAATAGTATAGCGGTTGGGCTATACTCCTTTTTACTAATTTTTTTTGTTTTTTAAACGGTATAGCCGCATGGTTCAACACGTGGCGCCTAGGCGCTTGGTGGGTCCTTTATATATATATATATATATATATATATATAAATAGTACAGCCGCCCGGTTATACTATTTTTTAAATTTTGTTTGAGAAATAGTATCGCCGCACGGCTATACTCTACTAATTGGCAAATTTTGCCGACATAGACCTGTGCCAATGCAATTTCGTCGGGAGAAGTTTTTTTCTCTTTAATTTTGAAAATATAAATTAGTTTCTTTACTTTCCCTCTTTTTTTTTTTTGCCAACTTCTTTAATTTAATATATGTAATTAAGTAATATCTTATCCTTTTTGAATTACTTTAATTAGTAAGTACTTGAAGTTCAATGTGAAAATATATTTAAAGCCCTTGAAGGGCATTTACAGATGCGTCTATAAATATATTTCCACAAATGACTTAATAAATAGTAAGTACTTGAAGTTCAATGAACGTCGCGAAAACAAATTACTTATTTTGCGTTTGGACCCCTTTTTAAAGAGGAGTTAAAGGCCGCCATTTGTTTTAAATAAAGATTAGCTCATTTTCATGGGACACAATTACACACATTTTCTTTTTCTTTAAGTGTAAATTGAATTACTAATTAATAAATTAATAAATGAAAAAACTCAATTAGCACACGTTAAGGCGCCCAAATTAACCACAGTGGATTGTATATGAAATTCTGAATAGCTCATGAGTAGGCGTAATCTGACTGTTGATGCATTGTGAATTTCGCATGCATGAATCGACATGAATCGTGAGACTCACCGTAACATATCTCGAAACTTATTTTAAAGTGCACTTACACATTAATTATTTTCCTTTAACTGAATGGATATCACATTTAATAAAATGTAACCAATTTTGTTTTCCCCATTTTATTTACGTTCTCTAATCTTTACATGGACATAAATCGTGTGATTGACCGTAGCATATCTCGAAACTTATTTTAAAGTGCACTTATGTACTACAAAAAAAGTGCACTTATGTATTAATTAAATGGATATCACATTTAATAAAATATGTAACCCACTTGTTTCCATGTAATCTTTTGCTGCCATGTTTTGGAAGTCCAATTGTCCATATGAAAGAGTGATATAAAGTATACAATGTATTTGACCATATATGTGGTCTTTAACTTGGCTTTCAAAACCTCTGAATTCAATGTTGAATTAGTATTCGACGAGAACTATATATATATTTTTGGGGGTCTCTGCAAGAAGAACGAGGCGGTCATATATATGTCAAAGTTAATGTACTATAATCCACTACAATCATTATATATATGATCCAAACATGATTTGTGGTTAGCTTTAGTTAGTCAATCCATTCGTGCGAGATTGTAAGAATTTTGGGAAATCATTGTAGAAATGAGATACAAATACAATGAATGATGATACGCTTATTGAACATGTGTTAGTTGTTGCATTTCAAATATGCTGATCTTTAGTCGTACCACAAAGTCAATAAGTTAAAAACACGATTTAAAACACAAGATATTGAAACATGAAAGAATCAAGTTAAATATAAGAAATCGGAAAATCTGTCGAATATAAGGAGCAAATTAGCGGATAGAACAAGCAAGATCTGACAGGACCCGACCCGACCCAAATTCCACTTTGGAATCCGAGCTGAACCCTGTGCGTGTCCGACACTTGGAGAGTGTCGGGCACAAACGTGCCCGTCTAACTAAAATCCAAATTTAACTCAAGTTTGACTTCTGTCGAAAATTCGGCAGAGTCTCCCTTGTAAATTGATCATTTCCCAAAAATTTCCACCTGTCGACAAAGCATATATATCTATATGTCCCAACTGTCAGCATGCTTTCAATTTACATCCAAACAATTCAACCAAACTAAAGGGCCTCAGGCCATACAGGAACCCTAGGGCAATTCTTCAGAGCAACTAATTCAGAATTACAATGAAACTGTATAATTACAAGAAATCCTACATAGCAGAATGGATGGATGAAGTGTGATGGCAGACCTGTGGTGACGCTCCAGTACACGACTATTGCCTGGGGGCGCAAAACATTCAAAAATGTGAGTGGACAAAGATAAAGTTTTAGAAAGTAGAATACGAACATACTAACCCCACTGTTAAAACATTTAGGGGAAAAAAAAAATCTCAAAATTCAGGTTTTATTGTTCTCTATTTATTAGTTACATTCAAGGTCTAAAATATCGATAGTTTCGGAAATATTAGTAATCCAAAAACACGAAATTTCAATGGAAATATCGGGATATTATCGATATCGATTATAATTGAAAAAAAACCACGGAAATTGTAAGAAAAACTTGAAAATTTTTCTTGAAACTTTGGAGGATGTTGATTTAGTCAATTATCTATTACTTTATCACAAAAAATTGGAAGGAAATGCATTGCATGATGGGTTCTGATTTAAGGTGATTATATAGCGAGCTCACAAACACTGCGAGTGTAGATAATATGTAGTAATTAATGAAAGAAGATTAAACACATCATAATCATTTATTTATAATGATTTACTACAATATTTACACTTTATATATTGCATGGTAAGATACATGAGTGACTTAGTACCACATAAAGTTCCTATACTGTTCAAATTTGAGTTATTTACACTAATACCTTATGAGGTTTTCAAATTTTTCACAAAACTCCTTGACATTTTAGAAATTACAAGAACACCCCTTGAGGTTTTAAATTGTTTTCACAAAACTCCTTTTCATTGATTTTTCATCCAAAGATTGATGATTTTACACAAAACAATTCTCCAAATGACAAAGTTGGCCTTTGAGATTAGATTGCATATACTTCATTGAGGTTAATTTTGTCATTTGCATAATTTTCTTTCTTTCTATATGTTAGATTGAATTAATATATGTGTTTAATTTGCAGGTTCAAAGTGAACTTAATGGGGAAGACAATAATGGCGTATCAGAAAAGTTACAGAAACATCTTAACAATAATTCAAGAATTCATTTAAGTATATATATACAGAGAGCTTCTATAAAGGGATCCCTCAAATAAGCTTATTTGACTAACACTGTTGTAAGGGCCACTCTGTATTGTATTTCACTAATCCAAACCATTTATCTTTAGATAATCATTCAAAGATCATCTCTAAAAAAATCACTTGAATCCGATATAATTTGATCACTTAATTGAGTTATTGAAATTTTAGTACTTTTTTGAAGCACCGTGTTCATTGATTTTGTAGGAGACAATTGGATATCGAAACGGTTTCTGATTTGTCTAATGTTTTGCAAGGATGATCTATGAATATAGACTTAACAAATAGATGGTTTGGATCGTTGGAAAAAAAATTCATAAGGGACCCTAAAGGGTGTCCCTCAATGGAATGAGACTCTATATATATATATATATACAAAGAGCTTCTATTGAGGGATCCCTCAAATAAGGGACACTCTTGTAGGGCTCACTCTGCATTGTATTCCATTCATCCAAACCGTCTATATATTTTTTAGATAATCATTTCAAGGTCATCTCTACCAAAAAATCACTTGAATATGATATTATTTGAGAGATCCCTCAATAGAAGAAGACTATATATATATGGACATCATCATGCTTATTTGAATGTATGGATATATTTGTAATTTATATAGCTCAAAGTTCAAATATACACAGAACAATATTCAAACAAAAACGACAGGAGACTTCTTATCGAAAAAATTGAAAGAAAAAAACACATGTAGCTCAAATCAAGGAACTTTTTCTCATATACATACTAGAATTTATGCATATCAATAATCATCAATAAATCTAATCTAATCCAATCAGTCATTAATATTCAACTGTTATAATTACATATGTAGCTCGAGTTAAGTTTCTTACCTCTGAGTTTGGGGCTAAAATCGAGAATGTGAGAGTGATCGTGCGGAAAGAAAATTTGAGAATGAGAGAGTAGCTGCTTTGATAATGAGACAAGGAGATGCGCCGAATGAGAGAAAATTTGAACGAGCGGCGGGTCTGAGAGTAAGAAAGGAAAGACTATCACCCAAAGAAATGAAATATAAGAGGAGGATTTCTAGGGATTTTAAGGTAGTTTTGTAATTTCCATTACCCCACCCATATAAAATAGCTAGAATAATTTATATAAAAGGAAATTATAAATATCAGTATGAGGGAGCAAAAAGGAATTGTCTAATTTATTTGAAGGTAAATTCTCCTTTTTAAGGGATAGCTAGCATTATATTAAAAGTCATCGTTCTGAGTGTGATGTAAGAATAAGGTGTACGTGAATGGAAGTGCAATTACAATTACGTATTGAAAAATTTATTGGATTTTGTATTATTAAATAGAAATTAAAATAAAAAAGACATATTCAAGTTTGAAATAATACATCTTTTAAGTGACTGCATTACTTCACATTCTTTGAGAAATTACTGTTCAACATCTATATATAAGAAAGTCCCGCATGAATAACCTTGACAATTGCATACATTGTTAAATAACAAAAGTCTCAAATTAATTTATTTCTAACAAATAACATAATTAACAACAGTATTCTCTAAGACGAGTGCAGAAAATTACAATGTGATTGAAATAATAAGTGCTCTGATTAATCTTCATTGCTTCTTGGTTGTAGTTTTACCCACTTGTGTCTCATTCCTTTTTTTTTTCTTTCAATTGGGAATTGAAAGTTTCAAGTTATATTTGAAGGAAAAAAAAAGCTCAAAATTCAGGTTTTATTGTTCTCTGTTTATTAGTTCTAAAATATCGATGGTTTCGGAAATATCGGTAGTCCAAAAACACGAAAATTTCAGTGGAAATATCGGGATATTATCAATATCGATAAAAATTGAATAAAAACCACGGAAATTGTAAGAAAAACTTGGAAAAATTTCTTTAAACTTTGGAGGATGTTTATTTAGTCAATTATCTATTACTTTTTCGCAAAAAAATTGGAAGGAAATGCATTGCATGATGGGCTTAACTAATTTAAGTTGATTATATAGCGAGCTCACAAACACTGCAAGTGTAGAAAATAGGTAGTTATTAATAGGCCTGGGCACGGTTCGGGTCGGGTCCAGATTTGGCCGACCCGTGGGGCTGAACCGATGGTGACTTCGGTTCTCGGATCGGGTCGGGTCCAGGTGGAAACCCGAAATTGAGTCAAACCGAAAATGGGCTCGGGTCTCGGGTCGGTTCTGCCTTTTGATCGGTTTGGGCTTGGGCCCAATTTTACATTTTCAAAAGCCCAAATTATATTTATTTTCAGCCAAAAAAAAGCCCAAATCGAATTCTCTTTCAGCCAAAACCCTTTTTTTGTTGTCAAATTTCCAAAACCTAATAAGTTCTTATTAATAAGCCCAAATCACATTTTCACATCTCTTTCAAATCCTAAAATTATGCAAATTCAACCTATCCATCATTCCAAGCATGCAAATTCAATGTATAAAAGCAAGCAATTACAAAATGAAACTTACAAACCATTACAAAAAATAACTTACAAATAAAGCAAGCAATCCAAATGAAACTTATGAAATATTACAACCCATCACAAAAATACACATAAAGTCTAAAGATAATATCCTTGCAAAAAATCAGCTGCCTTCATTCTTCCAAAAGCCTTCACAAAGCAACCTACATAACACTTAAACGAATTAACACAAAGTTTCACCATAAAAAAATCATAATTAAAACAAGATGCAAGAAAAATACCTTCCAACATATCTTCATCACACTAAGAAGGGAGAGTCTTATTCAAAATTTCCTACCCATTCATAAACTAAAACATATATATTATCCAAAAACCATATTTAAACAGAGTTTCCTATCCATCAACAGACTACAACATATATATTTTCCAAAAACCAGATTTAAATAGAGTTTCCTATCCATCAACAGACTACAACATATATATTATCCAAAAAACTGATTTAAATAGATACAAAACAGATTTAAATCACACACTGTCAATGAAAACAGATACAAAACAGATTCAAAACGGATCCAAAAAAACAGATTCAAACATATACAAAACATATTCAAAACAGATCCAAAAAACAGATTCAAAACAGATACAAAACATATTCAAAACATATCCAAAAAACTTATTTACCTCCATTTAAGCAAAAGCTTTTCGAAACTTTCAAAGCTCAGCAGCAGAGATGCTAGACAACTGTGAATGAAAACAAAAATAGGGTTAGGTTCTAAACAAGCTTCATTCCTTTCATAAATTCAAACCAAATTCAAACCAAATACCCTAAAAATCCTAAAATTAAAACCAAAATTTGAACTGAACCCCAAAATTTCAGAACAGACTCCAATTAGCAAAGATCATCTTTGAACAGAAACAAAAAGAAAAAACAGAAACGAACGTTACTAACCAATCAAAACAGACCTGACAGTAAACTAGATAAGAAAATTTTGATTCCCAGCAGGAAGATCAATGACATGATCAACAAGAGTTTGGTTTAAATTCTACAATATTCAACATTATAAAAGGCCACAGATTTCCAATTTAAGAGAGTGGGCGCTAACTGAAAAATAACTCAACAACAGTTCCAATTTGGATGCAAATCATCATAATCTATCAAATGTTCTTTGCTCTGCATGTCAACCATGCATTTATGCCAAAATTTCAGTCAGAATGCATTAATAGGATGCTCAATTAAACCAATTATAGACTAAAATAAAAAGAACAACAATTCAAGAAACACACCTCTTCACAACATAGCATAAACTAATTGGTGGCAGCCCTAATTTGACAACCCTAAAACCTTAACAGAAAAAATATATCATCACATCAACTTCAACCACCAAATCGACAATCCTAATTTAAAAGAAAATAAACCATAAATTTAATTTAGAATAAACCCTAAATTCAAAGGAAGATGATGATGCTCTCACCTTTGACTGATTTGAGAGAGAAACCCACAGAAGAAATCGGAGGAGAGGAATAGATGTTGTCGGTGATCACAAACTGAGAAACATAGAAAAATCGAGATAAGAAGAGGGAGTTAGCGGAGCAAAACAAAAAACTGGGAAAAATCGAGATAAGAAGAGAGAGTTAGCTGACCTGTCGCTGCGTGCAGGGCTGAAGGAGGCGCGGTGGCTGATCGACTGAGAGTCTGAGAGTGAGAGAGGATCGTGAGAGAGAGAGGATCGTGACAGAGTCTAAGACTGGGAGAGGCGCGGTGGCTGAAATCCCGGGAGGAGGAGGCGCGGTGGCTGATCGGCTGAAGGAGGCACGGTGGCTGTGCGAGGCTTGAAGATCGTGAGAGGATCGTGAGAGAGAGAGAGACTGAGAGAGTAGTGGTGCTGGTGCTATGCGAGGCTTGAAGATCTAAGGGAGGAGGCGGGTCGAGAGAGAGAGAGAGAGGTGAGGCGCCGCTTAGTGTTAGGTCAAAACGAAAAGAAAAATTAGAACGAAGAGAAGAGGAAGACTGAGTGAGAGACTCGTGAGAGAGAGAGAGACTGAGAGAGTAGCGTGTGAGGGTTACAGCCAAAAAAAAAAAATTGCGTAGGGGATCTGCTGCAAGCGCTCTCACACTTCCTCTTTTTTAGGCCAATCACACGACGCCACATGTAACTTATATATATATATATATATAAATTTTACCGGTTCGGTTCAGGTCCAGCGGTTCTGAAAAAATTAGAACCGAGAGCCGAACCGTGGACCTTCGGTTCGGTTCAGGTCCAGAGTTGACTTTTTCGGTTTAGTCAAAAAATACTCTTTTTTGGTTTGGTTCGGTTTGGTTCGGTCGGTTTGATCGGTTTATCGGTTTTTATGCCCACCCCTAGTTATTAATGAAAGAAGATTAAACACACCAAAATCATTTATTTATAATGATTTACTACAATATTTTACACTTTATACATTGCATAGTAAGATATATGAGTGTGACTTAGTACCACATAGAGTTCCTATAAGGTTCAAATTTGAGTTATTTACACTAATACCTCCTGAGGTTTTTGGCTTTTTACAAAACTCCTTGAGATTTTAGAAATTACAAAAAGACCCTCTGAGGTTTTAAATTGTTTTCACAAAACTCATTTTAATTGATTTTTCATCCAAAGATTGATGATTTTATACAAAACAATTCTCCAAATGACAAAGTTTGCCTTTGAGATTAGATTGCATATACTTCATTGAGGTTAATTTTTCATTTGCATAAGTTTTTTTTTCCAATGAAATCATCAATTTTTGGACAAACAATCAACGAAAAGGGCTTTTGTGAGAACAAACTGAGACTTGAAGGGATGTTCGTGTAATTTTTGAGACCTGAGGGGGTTTTGTGAAAACACAAGAAACCTTAGGGGGGTGTTAGTATAAATAACTCTTCTAATATTTCATTGTCTTCATCATCTCGATATTATCGATATTATAGCGATACTTTGGCCAAATATGGGTAAAGTGTGAGAGAAATTATCGACATCAATATTTTCCGATATTATCGATATTTATACAATATGTGTATGGATACGTTCCAAAATATCCTTGAACCGAAGAAACGATAATATCCTCGATATTTCGTCGATATTATCGATAAATTAGACTATGGTTACATTATAAAAATTCAACCTTTCATGCTTGAGTGTGAGTGATCATAGTTTTACTTGCTTTTATCGTTGTTGTCTCTAACTTTATGCGGTGATTATTAAGATTTTTATTCTTATTGCAAGAAGACATTGCTCAAGGTCTAAAAATATCTTAGAATAAATATCTTCTCAAAAAGAAAACCAATGCTTAGTTGATTAAAAAAAAAAAAAAAAAAAAAAACTATTTAAGTGATAGATTAGAAACTACTCTTTGGGCCTAAAACCTAGGAAGGAAAAAAGTCCAACTTAAGTAATGAGTCGGTTTCCTAAGTCTATATAAGAGGCAAAGTGTCTCACCAAGCTAGCAGCCCTATTCTGGAGCAAGGTGTCTCACCAAGCTAGCAATATTTGAAGTACGGGGCAGGACCTTCTTTTCTAAGAAGGACTTAAGAAGGTCTGGTCCGAATTTCGAATGTAGCTACCTTGGGTGACTTTCAACTGCCGATGACGAGAAGCATAGCTAGGTATTGAGTTGAGGTATGTATATGATCCTCAACTTGAAGTTGCTGTTGCTTTCTATGAATCTCGAAACTCTTGTTTTTTCAATCTGCTGGTCATTCGGTTACTATATGCATTTGGCGTGATATTATTTATGATTTCTTTGAGCCTTTTGGCTCTAATTATATTCCCTTTCTTCTTGTACGGAGGTGTCTGTCATTTAATGATCGAGCATGTATTTGGTTAACAGAAACTAGATTGCATACAGTTTCTTGAAAACAGTTTCCACAGAACGGAAGTCAAAATGTGGTTTTTCATGTTTTATTCATGTACTACATTGTCTTTGTTATTTGAATGAAATTACTATGTTTAAGCCAAAAGGAATTCTTAAATGGCACTAGGCCTCCAAAAAGTCATGGCCGGCCCTCATGTGGCACCCGAGCATCTTTCCGGAAAAAGAGAAAAAAAAAATGGAGATTCTTCGTTGAACATGTCAAGATGTTACATGACAGTTGGGAATTCAAATGATTGCCGAGTATTATGCGTCCACTGCCTGCATGTTTGTAATTGCTGCATTGCTCAGGATTTGGGTGCCCAAAATTGTTGGACTGCATCCATATCTCAAATAAAGAAGGTATAGAACTCGTATTTTTTTTAATAAATCATATTTGTGGTTAGATTGCATGTACTTCATTGAGGTTAATTTTTTCATTTGCATAAGTTTTTTTTTTCCAATGAAATCATCAATTTTTGGACAAACAATCAACGAAAAGGGCTTTTGTGAAAACAAACTGAAACTTGAAGGGATGTTCGTGTAATTTTTGAGACCTGAGGGGGTTTTGTGAAAACATAAGAAACCTTAGGGGGTGTTAGTATAAATAACTCTTCTAATATTTCGTTGTCTTCATCATCTCGATATTATCGATATTATAGCGATATTTTGGCCAAATATAGCTAAAGTGTGAGAAATTATCGACATCAATATCTTCCGATATTATCGATATTTATACAATATGTACGTATGGATACGTTTCAAAATATCCTTGAACCGAAGAAACGATAATATCCTCGATATTTCGTCGATATTATCGATAAATTAGACTATGGTTACATTATAAAAGTTCAACCTTTCATGCTTGAGTGTGATTGATCATATTTTTACTTGCTTTTATCGTTGTTGTCTCTAACTTTATGTGGTGATATTAAGATTTTTATTGTTATTGCAAGAAGACGTTGCTCAAGGTCTAAAAATATCTTAGAATAAATATTTTCTCAAAAAGAAAACCAATGCTTAGTTGATTAAAAAAAAAAAAAAAAACTATTTAAGTGACAGATTAGAAACTATTCTTTGGGCCTAAAACCTAGGAAGGAAAAAAGTCCAACTTAAGTAATGAGTCGGTTTCCTAAGTCTATATAAGAGGCAAAGTGTCTCACCAAGCTAGCAGCCCTATTCTGGTGCAGCAGCAGCCCTATTCTGGAGCAAGGTGTCTCACCAAGCTAGCAATATTTGAAGTACGGCGCAGGACCTTCTTTTCTAAGACGGACTTAAGAAGGTCTGGTCCGAATTTCGAATGTAGCTACCTTGGGTGACTTTCAACTGCCGATGACGAGAAGCATAGCTAGGTATTGAGTTGAGGTATGTATATGATTCTCAACTTGAAGTTGCTGTTGCTTTCTATATGAATCTTGAAACTCTGGGTTTTTCAATCTGCTGGTCATTTGGTTACTATATGCTTTTGGCATGATATTATTTATGATTTCTCTGTCATTTAATCAAGTATGCATTTGGATATTTCTATGAGTTTCTCAGATGGGTTTTGATTTCTTTGAGTTTTTTCTCTAACCTTAGTTGGGCTATTATATTCCATTCCTTCGTAAAGTGATATTTTTCCTTTTGTGAAATTGGTTGGGTATTGAGGTCGATACAATGGGGATTAATTAATTAGGATTTTCAATCCGATGTAACAGTTTTGTTTTTTATGATTCAACTTCTTGTTTCATGCTTCTGATCATTTGGGTTCTTTGGGACCTAATTGTGTTAGTTGTCATGAATCTGGTGATTGTTTTCTTTTTCCCATATAAGATTAGGGTTCATATGTCATTCCTTCTTCCGCAACAATTCTGATGGTTTTTGTTTTCTCTCTTCTTTAAAATAAAAAAAAAGCTTTCTGCAAATAATATTGGATGCTTTTCCTTCTTTTATTTACTTTATTTATTTGTTTGCCAAGAAAGAATTGCAAGAAGCCAACAAAAATTAAGTGTACACTAGCAAATTTTTGAATGTAAAACCCGGATAAGTACAACACTTAAATGAGATAAAATGGAGGATCATTGGTAATATCCAACCAAAATATAAAAAACGAGTTTTCATTGTAAATTTATCCACCCAAATATTGAATATTTAAGTAGACATTACTGATTGGGCCTAAAACCCATAAAGCAAAGAAGTCCACCTTAAGTTATGAGCGTAAAATCCATGAAGTATACGAGTTCAACATGTTTACAGGGGCAAGGTACGCAATCAAATGGGGGATTTGTGGATGAATGATTGCTTAGTTGCTTATATTGAGAAATACATTTTTAATAGTATAGATGACGAGGTTGTTATGCAACGATTTCAAAATATGAAAACTCGTCGAGGACAATTATGATTGTAATGAATAGACAATATAGACAATATGATTTTTGATGTTTTGATGTCTAGTTCGAAGTTTTTAATATTTATATTTTGTGAAAGGCCCCCAGACACATGAAATCCTGGCTTCGCCACTACATCTAGGTTCTTTTTTTTCCGATCACATCACTCAATTCAGAACACAACAATGCGGGAATGCCATGTATGTGAGTTAGGAGAAAAAAAAAAAGGGGTAGAGTGATATAGCATTGTTCTATTAAGAATATGAAACTTGATTTAATAATTCTAGTGAAGCCATCTATATATGATAAGAGAATGCATGCAGTATATTCAAGAACTGATGGCCAGTGGCGGACCCACAGAGGCGCAAGGAGGTGCAGTTGCACCTCCCCTCGCCGGAAAGCACTGTGGAGGTGGCGCACTTTGCCCCTCTGGTTTGCCCACCAACTGTTTGTGTTTTTGCCTGAGTGAAACTCCTTTCTATTTGATGAGCTGCTGTGCGTTTGTTGTTGTTGCGCTGCTGTGTTGCGCGCACAACTCGTGCTCTTTTTTTTTTTAAAAGTTCTGGCCCAAAACGACGTCGTTTTGGACCAGGCAAAAAAAAAAAAAAAGAAATGCGCACAAGGCTTTACCCAATACGGAATTAGTAGAGCATATTATATATAAACCCTATTAATAAAGAGCGGAGAAGCAATTCAATTCAATTCAAAACTCTAAGCTCCGTTTGTTGAAGTCTCTCTTGTGGCAATCAGATTCAGACCCAATCCTTTTGCAAGGTTTGGGATTTTTTTGCTTATGTTGTTGTTCTCTTCTAGTTTTTCTTATGTTTTTTTTGTTTTGTTTTATAATATGTTTATATATATATATATATATATATATATATATATATATATATATATATATATATATATATATTCTAATTTGGCTTTCTTTGTATTTGTATAATCATTAGCAAACTTGAGAGGGAAGAAGAGGTTGCTCAGTACACAGCTCGAGGTATGATCAATTACAATTTGATTGTTTAATTGATAAAGTAACATGCATTTTGTAATGTTATTTTTTTTTCATGAATTATTAATGACGTTAGTATTATTTAAAATTTACGGATATTTGGTTCTCTAAATTTTGTTGTTGTTGAGTTTTAAGCCTTTTAAAATTGCCCCTTCCCTGCAAAATTCCTGGATCCGTCACTGCTGATGGCGGCAAAACCCAAATTGGTATGTTCTTGCAAAGCTTGGCTAAACCGGACTAATGTACTTGATGTAATCGTAATTTGGCAGTTTATGAGACCACTTTCATTTTGATGCTATATATTTTGGTGAACTTTCAAAACAAAATCTAATATATTAAAGGCAAATTAAAAAAAATTAATCACACATCAGAGTATAAAGACTTGAGCAGTAATCTGGAACAAACCAATTTGCATTTTGCGTATCAAAGATGGATGCATCGCAACTGAGGGTTCAAACAAACTTCTTTAAAATAAAAATGTGATTTCATAATCATAAACAACCACCAAATTAATTGCAATTGCTCTAATCAATCCCCATTCTGAGTCGTACCCTCTCGTCTTGTCTCATTCCCTTGAGACTCACAAGGCTTGGCTTATAAAATCCCAGAAGAATCGGTGTCGAACCATTTATACACCACCTTCTTAATCACCTCATTGTTCATGTCATAAAAGAGAGTCTTCCCTCCCTTATAACGCAGCTTGAGCTCATCACAATCAGCCTTCACAGGAATGAGAACTTGATCATCCAAAAGTGGTTGATGCTGCAAAAATTTCAATAGCACAAAGATCTTATTTTCACTCCATTTTTGCTCTTTCAAGTCTTCTAGCACCAAGACATGAAGGTCTTGCTCTACAATATCTCCAACAGCTATATGTTGGTTCCAGTTGAAAACCCAAACTCTCTTGCAGCCATTGAAAACTCCTTGGGGCAATGTAGTTGTGATGAAGCACTCGTTCCACGGATCGAGAGTTTGGACTTCCAAGCACCAATCTTCCCCATCTGTTATAATTTCAGAACAAAAATAAACCCCATCATGAACCTCATCAGTTAGAAAAAATTGCCTTCTTGTTGCCCATTTGCCATTTTTCTTCAACAAGCCTTGGTTTGGGTGTTTCAAGGCTCTCCAATCCCCATCTTGTCCAATGCTCATAACTTCATATCCCACTTCATCATTGTGGATATAAGCACTTACCAATTTGGCATCACCAGTCAATGAAAGCACATTTCATTCTACACACATCCATGAAGGAAATTAAACAGACTGATAAGATAAAGGTAAGGCTCTTTTCTTATATTGAATATTTGTTTGTTACACAGTGAGTATATATATACACTTATCAGAGATTGTTCTAGAATTCTCATGAAATTACAGAAAGGGTGCTAGGTTTGTATATGATGGAATGAACGGTGTGATCATCAACCATTGTCCTTGCTATCAGAATGTGCTGGCAGGTTGTTATGGGTGTGTAGAGTAATTGGTTGGTGTTTGGGTGTGCTGGGTTTTCTGGTGTGAGAAAAGGTACTGTTATCAGCCCCCCGCAAGCTGATATGAGGGTGGTGAATAATCAGCTTGGAACTGAGCAGTTGGAACCTAGGTGTTGGGAGATTTTTTGTGAAGATGTCAGCGAGCTGGGCAGAGGAGGAGACATGGTGAATAGAGATTGCCTTGGATGTAAAAAGCTCTCGAATGTAGTGATAATCAATTTCTATATGCTTCATTCGGGCATGAAATATTGGGTTCGCAGCTGAGGCAATGGCACTGATACTGTCACAGTAGAAGGTGGGTGCTTGTGAGAGATGAACATGAAGGTCCTTGAGAAAAGCGCAGATCCAGATGGCTTCAGCAGCGGAATTGGCTAAAGCGCGATACTCGGCCTCGGTTGATGAACGAGCAACGGTGGGTTGCTTTTTAGCAGACCAAGAGACAAGATTAGATCCCAAAAAGATGCAAAAACCAGATGTGGAGCTGCGGTCAACCGGGCAACCAGCCCAATCAGCATCAGAAAAGATAGTTAGAGAGTTGCTGCCTTTTTTGAATTGGATACCAGAATTAGGTGTGCGTTTGAGGTACCGGAGAATTCGTTTGGCAGTAGTGAGGTGTGGAGTACGAGGATTGTGAAGGTACTGACATACTTGGTTAACAGAGAATGAAATATCTGGTCTGGTCCAAGTAAGATATTGGAGAGCACCGACAAGAGACCGATAGGAAGTGGGATCCGGAAGGAGATCGCCTGTGGTGGAGTCAAGTTTGGTTGTGGATGCCGGGGACGGAAAAGGTTTGGCATCAAGCATGTTATGCTTGGCAAGGAGATCGTAGGTGTACTTGGATTGGGAGAGAAACAACCCATTGGTGTGGCGATGAACTTCAAGACCAAGGAAGTAATGAAGGGGCCCAAGATCTTTCATGTAGAATTTGGAGCCGAGTTGAGAGATGAGCTGCTGGCAATAGGAGGCAGAGCTGCCTGTCAAGACAATGTCATCAACATATACCAAAAGAAAGGTGATGTGGGAATCAAACTTGACAAATAATGTGGGGTCAGCCGTAGAGGGAGAGAAACCCATAGTCAGGAGAGCATTTTGGAGTTCTTCATACCAAGCCCGTGGGGCTTGTTTCAACCCATATAAGGATTTGATTAATTTGCAGACATAGTTGAGCTTGGTGGGATCTTGAAAGCCAGGAGGCTGGGTCATGAAGACATCCTCATGTAAGTGGCCATGCAAGAAGGCATTAGATACATCAAGTTGGGAGATAGGCCAATCATGTTGAACAGCGAGAGACAGAATGATGCGGATCGTGGTTGGCTTTGCAACAGGGCTGAAAGTGTCAGTAAAGTCCACTCCTTCTTGTTGATGGAACCCTGTCTGCCGGGCAAATCTCACGTCCTGGAGTTCCGGGCCGAGGGGATATGCGTGGACACGCGGCTTCCTGCTTTTGGATGCGGTGCATTTGTGCGCGGGCGTGGCAGCACGGTCTACGGTGCGTCGAGTTGTGGTTTGGATGGATGTGGTAAAATGATGCACCTGTTTGGACTTGACTTCTTAATCAAACGATTGTGGCCGAGAGAAGAACTAATCTCGGCCGGCAGGTTCACGACCTGAGCTACAAGGCCGTTGAGTGGTGGTGTTGATGGGTTTTAGGGCGGTGCTCCGGCGCGCTGCTCAATGAGTGGCGGTCGTATGATATATGGGGTGAATGAGCGAATAACAGAGGTGGTGCTCCGGCGCCTTGAAAACCAAGGGTTGTATGATATATTGATGAATGGATTTTCCTTACAAACTAACACTACTCCTAGAAAAGCAAGTAAAGATATTGAAAGTGCAGTACAGGAAAATCTAAGTTGCTCCGTGAGAGGCTTTTGTTTGGTGTTTGAACCCTTTGAAAGTGGTCCTTAGTCTTGTATTTATAGGCAGAGTTCATGGAGGGGTAATCGAGGCTGAAAATCTGCATGGTGGAGCCTGATTAGCGCAAGTGGGTAGTCAAATTGACATTTGGGATCATGAAGTATGGTGGTGTGACCCCATGAATCCTGGTGAATCTCGGCCGCCGCCCTGATCGTGGGTTCTGCGCTTCTGGCCGTTGAGACGCATTTATTGCTCTGGTGGCTGGTCACCTAATCTCTCAAGCTGCAAAGAGCTTTGTGAGAATGTTGGCGTCTAATCACTCTGATCCCTGTCACCAAACCCTGACTCCAATCACTTCCCACCTTCCCTCGTGCATTAAATGCTTATTCTTGGCCAGTGGGTTTACTGCAATAAACAGAGGCCTTGCTTCATTAAATGGAGCGTGGGGCCCTGCTGTCACGTGATGATCTAACTTTAAAGCTTTTGGCCGTGATTTTGCTCGATCTCGGCCTCGGCTTATAATCGAAGCCGAGATAATCGTGCCTTAGCAATTTTTCTCTTGCTTCTCTGGAATGCCAAGCATCCTGGCAAAACGCTGCGCTTTAGCTTCTCGAGAGAGATACGGGGCCGAGAAGAAGGGTTCCCTCGGCCAATTCATGGCCGTGACTGATTAGGCACAAACATTGCCCCCACATCCCTGGATTCTTCGGCCTCGGCGTGAATAGGGGCCGAATGGATTCCAAGGGATGGACCCCTAGCATTTCGAAGTGACTGACAACTGGGGCATTAAATGCGCAAGTCAATCGGCGCATTTAATGCCTCAAGCACGTCGTGCAGGTCATTATTGCCCAGGGTGTCGCTTCGTTTTGTCAGAGGAAACGACGGTCTCTGGACTCTTGACATGTCATCGTGCTCTTAATTCGCACGAGCCATTACTTTGCTTTGCTAATTGAAACGCCGGCCGCCAAGTTTCTGTCATATTTCCACGTGCTCTAAATGCGCTGTCAGGCCGGTTCGCTTCACGAGAAATCTCGAATTCCAGTATGAGTATAAAAACCCAACTTTTGGTGATGCCACTTTTGGATCGGGTTTGCATAGGATGGGCATTAGTAGGTGGCAGTGGCGGTGGCGGCGGTGGGGGGGGGGGGGGTGGTGGGGGGGAAGGCGGGGTTAAGGGTGGAGTGGGTGAGGATTGTAAGGGTATAGGCGAGGAGGAAGGGGCTAGGATTGTGGGTTGGGTTGTATTTGGAATAAAGAATGGAAATGGCAAAAGATGAGGTGTTGTGGTGGAGTCAGGGCAGGGAGAGGAGGACAAGGGAGAAGGGGAAATTTTGAAAGGGAATTGGGATTCATCAAAGGTGACGTGTCTGGAGATATAAACTTTGCCAGTGGATAAGTCAAGGCAGCGGTAACCTTTGTGCTGGATGGCATAGCCGATAAGGGTACATCTGGCACTCCGAAAACTCAGCTTGTGTGATGTGTATGGCCTGATCCAAGGAAAACAAAGGCAACCATATGCTTTGAGAAAGGCATAGTCAGGTACACAATTAAATAATGTTTGTAAGGGACTAAGGTGATGTAGCAAAGAAGAGGGTAATCGATTGATCAAGTAGACAGATGTCTGAGCAACTTCCACCCAATACTTGATAGGCAATGCAGATTGCGCAAGTAGGGTTCGAGTCAGCTCAAGTATGTGGCGATGCTTTCGCTCAGCCAATCCATTTTGCTCAGGCGTATGCGGGCAAGAGAATTGTTGAGCAATGCCTTGATTGGCCAAAAAGGTTCGAAAAGAGGAGCTGGTGTATTCACCGCCATTATCACATCGCAAAGCTTTAATATGTAAATTAAATTGTTTTTCAACAAGAGATTTGAATTGTTGAAATGTAGGAAAAACTTCTGATTTGCAGTGTAAAGGATAGAACCAGGTAAATCGAGACCAATCATCAATAAATGTGACATAATATTTAAAGCCAGTTACAGAAGAGATAGGGGCAGGGCCCCATACATCACTGTGAATGAGTTGTAATGGAGAAGAGGTAAGGCTAAGGGATCTAGGGAAGGGTAACTTGGTGTGCTTTCCTAATTGACAATCAGTGCAGACAAAAGAAAATTTGGTGGGAGTGGACTTGAGTTGTTGGTGAGATAAGATATGATGCAGAGTCGCAGCGGAGGGATGACCAATGCGCTGATGCCAGAGAAGGGGAGGAGCGGTGCCGAGAAGCGCAGCTGGAGGAGGAGGTGAGGAGACATGGAGATGAATGGGATAGAGATTGCCATCAATACGGCCCTGAAACAGAGCTTTCCCCGAACGTAAATCCTTAATCACACAATCAGAAGGAGTAAAAGTTATCAGACAGTTGTTATCACGAGTGAATTGACGAACAGATAATAAATTATGCTTGATAGTGGGAACATGAAGAATGTTGGTGAGAGAGAAGGAAGAACCAGAGGAGGAAGATGGTGTGACAGTAGATTGACCAACGTGGTGGATGTCAAGACCCTGACCGTTGCCCACAGTGACTCGTTCGTGGCCAGGATATGGGGAATGAAGTGTAAGATTGGACAGGTCGTTGGTGACATGGTTGGTGGCGCCGGTGTCAGCATACCAGGTAGAGCCAGAGGTATGAGGTGAAGAGCCGGAGGTAGCAACCATGGCTTGAAGTGTGGCGGGGGGAACCCTTCCTTGATACGCATGATTCATGCGTTGATGACAGTTAATGGCAGAATGATTGAGAGTATGACAAATTTGACAGCGAACTCTGGAGGAGTTGGGAAAGCGATGGGACGGGGTAGAGCGGAAGAAAGAGGTGGGGTTGGTGGGGTGATTAAAGGGTGGGCGTTGAGGTGGGGAGAAAGAGGGCCTGAAACTGGGATTATGGCCACGAGAGGGTCTAGACGCGTGGGGGTTGGGCCTGGAAGTGTTGGTGAGGGCTGAAAAGGCCTGAGTTGGAGTGGGGCCCACGGGGGTAGGTAAAAGAGCTCCAGAGCGCTTAGGCCCCGTTTGGTTCACGGAATGAATTTGATGGGAAATCATTTCCCATGTCATTTCCCAAGGAATGGGAAATGTTGATTCCTTTCCCATGTTTGGTAATGCCGGGAAAGTGATCCGGAAATATCACTTTATTTCCTTTCCCATGTTTGTTTTGAGTAGGAATGGAAAACAAGTTTTGTTTAGTTTTCCAGTTGTACCCCTATTAAAAATATGAAAAATCTGTTAATTTTATTAAACTTTCCAATTTAATTATTAAACATTGCACCAATGTCCTATTGATAGTCCGAATATACAAAACCAATGACAACATCATCAACATTTTAACAGCAAATATGAATTAATCACAAAGCAATTTCTCAAACTGCATCTGCATTTCATGAAACTGTTTTTCAAAATCCATATGCAACTAAACCACAATCACACGATTCAAAAAACAAAACCAACTATAGCACCATCAAAATTCTAAAAACAAGCCTTTGTATCACCTACATTCCAAAATATTGCACTAAAGCATTTCAAAAAGATAGTTTCTAACATGAGATTCATTCAAATTGCAGAACTGAAAACCATTTTCTAATACTGGTGAAGAAGTTTCTTAACCCATTGTATCTTTAAATTATCTGGTAAAGTGAACAAGAGGTCAATTTTTGCATCATCACTGATAATTGCAGCAGCAGCATCAATGACATCCATATCACTCAAACCTTGAATTTTCTGAAGCTCATCAACAATTTTGCCTCTTCGCTCTGATGTTGCATTCTCACTCATTAGAACACATTTCACAGTCTCCAAATGAGTCTTGGTCACGTCCACAAAAGATCGAAGTGTACTAGCCATATCTGCCATACTTTGCGACCAATTGTCATTTCGTGCCCGTTTATTGGGACGAGTTGAAGGAGGGCATATAGGGGTTTGGGTAGTAGGGGAAGAAAAATTGATGTCATCTAGGCCATCTCCTTCAAAGTTAAAAGTACTATTATCAGTAAGATCTTCAATCACTTCAGCAGGACCTTCAGCTCCTTTGCCATTTGCTCGATCTTTCCCAAAAACTTCCACTAGAGTATCATAATGAGGAAATGGTTTGTTTCTTAATCCTTTTGCAGAATTATGGACCTAATTTTTTTTTCATGAAATTAGATGCCAAAATATATGTATAATAATAATAAGAATAATAATAATAATTGATGATGACAATTCTGAATACAGTTTGGCTTACCTTAACCCAATCATCAAAGACTTGTTTCTCGCATACCACCATTTTTTCTTCATCATTCCATGCAAAACCACTTGAGTTGGTGAGCATGTCAGAGATGGCTAGTGTTTGTTTCTTCAATGTCTTCACTCGAGACTCAATGTGAGGAACTGCTTTTAATCCACATCCAGGTAACTTCTGTTCCATAGCCTTTTCTAATTGTCCCAAATATCCAGATCTAAACCCATTGTCAACCTTCCAATAGCCACCAACACATAATTCATTTAAAGCCTCAACTAGAGATGCATCTTCAATAGGGGTCCAAACGTGCTTATCCTTTTTATTCCTTCCAGCAGTAGTAGGTGTTGAGTTCATACCCAAATCCATCCTATATACACAAGAAAAATTTGAACATAAACATGTAAAATTAACGTACAACTAACAAACAAAGTCTTATGTTGTAAACAAGTTCTATAGAAGATTTCTAGAAGAGCTCATTGATATAGAAGTATGTAGAAAGGGTGCAATAACTGAACAAGCCAAAAAAGAAAAAGAAAAAAACTTGAATGAACGTTGGGAAATCAATATGACAAATACATGATCACACAGCTTGCAAGCACATCACACAATTCACATCTTACACATAATCTTGTAAGATATAACATTCAACATTCCAAAGTTTAATGTCTGCACATATCCATCAAAATCTAATTTTCAAGATATAACATTCAACCAACCCAAAGCCCTTATCCCCATTCCAAAATCGACCTAGAAAAGGTTCTTCTCCATTTCAATTGCTCATCTTGGGTTCCTATTTTCTCTCCATTCATTGAACATATTATTGGCTAAGTTTGCCCTCCAAACAGCCCATTCTTCCGATGAGTCAATGCTAGTGATAACATCATCTTCTTCTTGGTTGTAGATATTTTCGTTCAACTCATTTTCTTCGGGATCAATAGTCATTTCTCTTCTTATAAGGTTGTGAAGAAGACAACAAGCTATGATAATCCGGCATTGTGTCTTCACTGGAAAAAATGAAGGACTCCTCAGTATTGCCCAACGTGACTTAAGTAATCCAAAACACCTCTCTATTACATTCCTAGCCGAAGAATGCTTCATGTTAAAAAATTCTTTAGGAGTGGTAGGTTGATATCCATCTCTCCAATCATTTAAATGATATCGCTGCCCTCTGTACGGGGCAAGAAATCCTTCTCCATTTGGATATCCAGCATCAACAAGGTAATAATTTCCTGTTGAATAAAATTATAATTGTAACTATTATTGTTGATAAAAATATAAACAAATATTAAATACCAAGAACTTTAATAATTTAGTTAATTCACTCAATCATCTCTTACCACGAGGGACCCTTAACCCATGTCTTCTACTAATTGCATCACGAAGTATTCGAGAATCTGCAGCAGAACCCTCCCAACCAGGTAATACATATATGAATTGCATATATTGGGAGCATACTCCCAAGACATTTGTAGCAATCTCATTCTTCCTAGTTCGGTACCTAGGCTTGTCAGCTTCTGGCACATGTAATCTAATATATGTCCCATCTAGCGCTCCAAGACAATTCTACAAGATTAAACAGATTAAACAATTTATAAGCAAACTTTATTTCTTATTTTTCATATAAGAATAAAGACTTTTGGCATATTCATGATTTACCTTAAACCATTTCCACCTCTCATCTGTAGAGTTCTCATGCACCGGTTCTGGAGTTTTTAACAACTCATTTTGTAGACATAAAACTGACCCTAAAACTGCATTAAAATATCTACTAATGGTTTCCCCAGAACGGTAAAAATCATTTTGTATGACTCTGTTCTTCTTGTGATGTGCCAATACATTCAAAAAGACAGCTACCATTTCATCTACAGAAACATTTCTTGTATCATGGAGTCTACCAGTGGCTCTTAGCATAGAGCATAACTTGGAGAATGTATGTAAATCCATGCGGAGTTCGTCTACACATCTTCTATCAGTCTCATATATCATGCGATTCATATTTCCAAATCTCTGAAAATCATTATTTCTAGGTCTTGATCTCAAGAGATGCTTTCTATAATGTCTTTCCATAATGATATACATTATAATGTAGAATATTATCATGATATTAGACAAACACCTAATAGAGTCCAACATTAGAAGAGTCCTTTTCCTCTTTGACAATTTTATACGCACCATAACTGCATAATATATCATTAATAAAATAACCAATTATAACATAATCAATTATCGCAAGAAAAGAAGACCATCAATTAATAATAAGAAACCTAAATAACAAAACTAATGTAAAAACATCAATCCATAATTAAGCATAGTTTATTAGTGTGATTTGGGTAATTGGCATCATAATCCACCACCCACAGACACCAAATAAAGAAAAATTCATCTATCAACGTCTTGTCTTACCTACACCAAAATTTCAGACTACATATTAGAGCAAAATACATATTAAACCCAGAAAAAGAATAAGAAAACGTAGAAGGACATCAAATAATCCAACTATTAAACCCAAAACTCAAGTCAATTAATATAATGAAAATTTGGGTGCTCAGGTGGGGAAAAAGGAAAGAAGAAAAATAAACATGGAACTAGAACGTGAAAACTTGGGGAAATAGAACGTGAAAACCTGCGAAGAAAAATCCACCTTGTTTGAAACAGCTCTGCGGATGAGAATGTGAAAACCTAGGTGAGGTTGAAGTTCTGGCTTCCTTGTGTAAACAGAGTTGCTGAGAAATATCTGGGAAAATAGAACGATGCTGGGATTTTAAGAAATATGTATTAAAAATATATATATATACCAATAATTGTTGGATAAAAGCTGTAATTATGAATTGTTAGTAAGGACAAATTAGTCAGAAAAAGTTGTATTTAATGCTAGTTTTACTTTCCCATGGGAAGGGAAAGTGAAACCCAAGGAGGAAGGAAGGATTCACTTTCCCTCCTACTTTCCCATGTGCTAGGAATCGCTTTCCCATGCCTGGCTTACCAAACATGGGAAAGGAATTGATTTCCCATGCCCAAGATTCCTTTCCCATGAACCAAACGCAGCCTTAGTGAGTTCAATTTCCTCGCTGAGAAGGAGGCCGTGAAGAGCATCGGGGTGAATCGGCTCAGATCGAACACGGATCGAGGTAGCAAAAGCGTCATAATCGGTGGGTAAACCATGGAGCGTGTGAGCCACCAAGTCAGAGAGGGGTTCCCCGGCGGCGGCGAGAGCGTCAGATATGCCTTTGAGGTCCTGGAGATAGTCAGTCATGGGGCGGTCATGCTTTTGGATGGTTTGGAGGCGACTCTTCAACTGAAGAACATGAGATCTAGAGAGAGAGGAGAAGCGGCGTTCGAGGGTGGTCCAGAGGGCATGAGCAGTAGTGGAGCCGACGGTGTAAGAGAGAACAGATTCGGATAAAGAAGCATTGAGCCAGATCTTGCAAATACGATCCCGTTTGAGCCAAGTGAGGTACGCAGGGTTGATGGTGTACTCAGGGTTGATGGTGGTGGTAGATATTGGGGAGGACAAGGGTGAGAGCCGTCAATGACATCAAGGAGGTCATAGTTTTCAAGAATGGGGGTGAGGATAGATTTCCATAGCAAAAAATTGGACTGGGTAAGTTTGAGAGGAATAAGATTGGCGATGTGATGGGGAGAAATGGTAGAGGGGTCAGTCATGGAGGGGTTAGGGGGGTTGGGAGGAGAGGAGGAGGCAGGGGGGGTGGGAGGAGAGGAGGCAGAGGAAGTAGGCATAGAGGGAGAGGTACCGTGAGGCTGTGGCTATGATACCATGAAGGAAATTAAACAGACTGATAAGATAAAGGTAAGGCTCTTTTCTTATATTGAATATTTGTTTGTTACACAGTGAGTATATATATACACTTATCAGAGATTGTTCTAGAATTCTCATGAAATTACAGAAAGGGTGCTAGGTTTGTATATGATGGAATGAAAGGTGTGATCATCAACCATTGTCCTTGCTATCAGAATGTGCTGGCAGGTTGTTATGGGTGTGTAGAGTAATTGGTTGGTGTTTGGGTGTGCTGGGTTTTCTGGTGTGAGAAAAGGTACTGTTATCAATCCATATGTGCATTAGGCAAGTCAAGGACATGACCGATCACCGGATTTCTGATGCAGCAAACAGGAAGACTATGATGCTTCTACAAACAAGCCGGCAACACGGGACACACACCGGATATTTTTACTGTGAAGAAGGGCTACTTGGTCATGTTTCCTACTGTATTGACATTTTATTGGCAGAGGACTAGCCCGATCCATATGCTTCACAATGAAGTGATGGTCTTCAATCAAAGCACACCATTTCTTGCGGACAGACTTCATTCTCAGCAAAGCGTTTACAGTTAGCCAACTCAGAATCTCAATGATCATCTCAAAAGGAAGCTTTGGTGCTTTTGGTGCAGGATCCAATCTTCTCCCTTGATCTCCACTTTGGTAGCGGGGCACCATGTTCATGCTCTGTGTATACAACAAAGTTCATTAATATTGTTTGATCACAGCAATGATTGTTCTTAACAAGAGCGTTACATGATAATTTCACTATCAATCACATTAACATTATGTAGCAATGTGACGAGTGCACCAGAGAATTTATAGCTCTTAAAACGGATAATCTAATAACAAGATATGCTACAAATTACAAATCATTAGTCTCCAACCAAATCATGAACGAAAACAGAATTTAAAAATATAAATAGATATCTACATATATATATATATATATATATATATATATATATATATATATATATATATTCCAACATAAATTTATTTCAGTATATATGGAGATCATCATGCTTTTCATAATGTATGCCCTAAAAATTATGTAATACTACAATGTTCAAATATATGGATTCTCAAAAGAAAATGTTCATATGTATGCATAATTTATCAGGCACAATATTCTTGCAACCTTGACCCTTTCATACCATACCTTCACCTTACCATTAACTACCTGTATCGGTTCTTATCCAAGCCAGATATTCTGGTAATTAAAGAGCTTGATTTTCTTGAATTTGGTGAAGGAGGCGACAACCTGATGTTAGTTTTCTTTCAAGTTAGTAAAAAAACATGAAACAAATCGCCCAGACCCACCTAGGCAGGCGCCTAGCGCCTAGGCCGAGTTTTTTTTTTGGTTTTTCTGATGATTCAATCTGCTTTAAAGTGCACTTATGTACTAAAAAAAAAAGTGCACTTATGTATTAATTAAATGGATATCACATTTAATAAAATATGTAACCCACTTGTTTCCATGTAATCTTTTGCTGCCATGTTTTGGAAGTCCAATTGTCCATATGAAAGAGTGATATAAAGTATACAATGTATTTGACCATATATGTGGTCTTTAACTTGGCTTTCAAAACCTCTGAATTCAATGTTGAATTAGTATTCGACGAGAACTATATATATATTTTTGGGGGTCTCTGCAAGAAGAACGAGGCGGTCATATATATGTCAAAGTTAATGTACTATAATCCACTACAATCATTATATATATGATCCAAACATGATTTGTGGTTAGCTTTAGTTAGTCAATCCATTCGTGCGAGATTGTAAGAATTTTGGGAAATCATTGTAGAAATGAGATACAAATACAATGAATGATGATACGCTTATTCAACATGTGTTAGTTGTTGCATTTCAAATATGCTGATCTTTAGTTGTACTACAAAGTCAATGAGTTAAAAACAGGATTTAAAAACAAGATATTGAAACATGAAAGAATCAAGTTAAATATAAGAAATCGGAAAATCTGTAGAATATAAGGAGCAAATTAGCGGATAGAGCAAGCAAGATCTGACAGGACCCGACCCGACCCAACCCAAATTCAACTTTGGAATCCGAGCTAAACCCTGTGTGTGTCCGATAGTTTCGGAAATATTAGCAATCCAAAAACACGAAATTTCAATGGAAATATCGGGATATTATCAATATCGATTATAATTGAAAAAAAACCACAGAAATTGTAAGAAAAACTTGAAAATTTTCTTGAAACTTTGGAGGATGTTGATTTAGTCAATTATCTATTACTTTATCACAAAAAATTGGAAGGAAATGCATTGCATGATGGATTCTGATTTAAGGTGATTATATAGCGAGCCCACAAAAGCTGCGAGTATAGAAAATATGTAGTAATTAATGAAAGAAGATAAATAACATTATAATCATTTATTTATAACGATTTACTACAATATTTACACTTTATATATTGCATGGTAAGATACATGAGTGACTTAGTACCACATAAAGTTCCTATAATGTTCAAATTTGAGTTAATTACACTAATACCTTATGAGGGTTTCAAATTTTTCACAAAACTCCTTGACATTTTAGAAATTACAATAACACCCCTTGAGGTTTTAAATTGTTCTCACAAAACTCCTTTTCATTGATTTTTCATCCAAGGATTGATGATTTTACACAAAACAATTCTCCTAATGACAAAGTTGGCCTTCGAGATTAGATTGCATATACTTCGTTGAGGTTAATTTTTTCATTTGCATAAGGTTTTTTTTCCAATGAAATCATCAATTTTTGGACAAACAATCAACGAAAAAGGGCTTTTGTGAAAACAAACTGAAACTTGAAGGGATGTTCGTGTAATTTTTGAGACCTGAGGGGGTTTTGTGAAAACATAAGAAACCTTAGGGGGGTGTTAGTATAAATAACTCTTCTAATATTTCGTTGTCTTCATCATCTTGATATTATCGATATTATAGCGATATTTTGGCCAAATATAGCTAAAGTGTGAGAAATTATTGACATCAATATTTTCCGATATTATCGATATTTATACAATATGTACGTATGGATATGTTTCAAAATATCCTTGAACCGAAGAAACGATAATATCCTCGATATTTTGTCGATATTATCGATAAATTAGACTATGGTTACATTATAAAAGTTCAACCTTTCATGCTTGAGTGTGATTGATCATATTTTTACTTGCTTTTATCGTTGTTGTCTCTAACTTTATGTGGTGATATTAAGATTTTTATTGTTATTGCAAGAAGACATTGCTCAAGGTCTAAAAATATCTTAGAATAAAAATTTTCTCAAAAAGAAAACCAATGCTTAGTTGATTAAAAAAAAAAAAAAAAACTATTTAAGTGACAGATTAGAAACTATTCTTTGGGCCTAAAACCTAGGAAGGAAAAAAGTCCAACTTAAGTAATGAGTCGGTTTCCTAAGTCTATATAAGAGGCAAAGTGTCTCACCAAGCTAGCAGCCCTATTCTGGTGCAGCAGCAGCCCTATTCTGGAGCAAGGTGTCTCACCAAGCTAGCAATATTTGAAGTACGGCGCAGGACCTTCTTTTCTAAGACGGACTTAAGAAGGTCTGGTCCGAATTTCGAATGTAGCTACCTTGGGTGACTTTCAACTGCCGATGACGAGAAGCATAGCTAGGTATTGAGTTGAGGTATGTATATGATTCTCAACTTGAAGTTGCTGTTGCTTTCTATATGAATCTTGAAACTCTGGGTTTTTCAATCTGCTGGTCATTTGGTTACTATATGCTTTTGGCATGATATTATTTATGATTTCTCTGTCATTTAATCAAGTATGCATTTGGATATTTCTATGAGTTTCTCAGATGGGTTTTGATTTCTTTGAGTTTTTTCTCTAACCTTAGTTGGGCTATTATATTCCATTCCTTCGTAAAGTGATATTTTTCCTTTTGTGAAATTGGTTGGGTATTGAGGTCGATACAATGGGGATTAATTAATTAGGATTTTCAATCCGATGTAACAGTTTTGTTTTTTATGATTCAACTTCTTGTTTCATGCTTCTGATCATTTGGGTTCTTTGGGACCTAATTGTGTTAGTTGTCATGAATCTGGTGATTGTTTTCTTTTTCCCATATAAGATTAGGGTTCATATGTCATTCCTTCTTCCGCAACAATTCTGATGGTTTTTGTTTTCTCTCTTCTTTAAAATAAAAAAAAAGCTTTCTGCAAATAATATTGGATGCTTTTCCTTCTTTTATTTACTTTATTTATTTGTTTGCCAAGAAAGAATTGCAAGAAGCCAACAAAAATTAAGTGTACACTAGCAAATTTTTGAATGTAAAACCCGGATAAGTACAACACTTAAATGAGATAAAATGGAGGATCATTGGTAATATCCAACCAAAATATAAAAAACGAGTTTTCATTGTAAATTTATCCACCCAAATATTGAATATTTAAGTAGACATTACTGATTGGGCCTAAAACCCATAAAGCAAAGAAGTCCACCTTAAGTTATGAGCGTAAAATCCATGAAGTATACGAGTTCAACATGTTTACAGGGGCAAGGTACGCAATCAAATGGGGGATTTGTGGATGAATGATTGCTTAGTTGCTTATATTGAGAAATACATTTTTAATAGTATAGATGACGAGGTTGTTATGCAACGATTTCAAAATATGAAAACTCGTCGAGGACAATTATGATTGTAATGAATAGACAATATAGACAATATGATTTTTGATGTTTTGATGTCTAGTTCGAAGTTTTTAATATTTATATTTTGTGAAAGGCCCCCAGACACATGAAATCCTGGCTTCGCCACTACATCTAGGTTCTTTTTTTTCCGATCACATCACTCAATTCAGAACACAACAATGCGGGAATGCCATGTATGTGAGTTAGGAGAAAAAAAAAAAGGGGTAGAGTGATATAGCATTGTTCTATTAAGAATATGAAACTTGATTTAATAATTCTAGTGAAGCCATCTATATATGATAAGAGAATGCATGCAGTATATTCAAGAACTGTTTGTTGGGCAAGCTTTCATCTGATTCTTGTACTTACAAATAGTCACTAATGAATTTATCAGTGGCTGTGCAGGAACTTGAGAACAAGAGGAAGGAGAGGGCCCAGCTTGCATATGAGAGGAAGAAACAGTTGAACAAGCTGAGGGTGAAGGCAGACGTATAAATAGAAATTTGCCTTTTAAGACAAAAATGTTATTTTGTGTTAAGATACTTGTTTGTTCCTTGTGATGGTTTTAAGTATTTTGGCAGTAGTTCTTTCTGATAGATATTAAGAAAGATATTACCAAAATAAATAAATAAATAAATTTTAAAAAGCAATAAAATAATAATTAAGTTTATAGAGAAGGCAGACGTATAAATAGAAAAAATACAACGGTAATTTGAACTTAGGACGTGGTAAATAAATACGACAGTAGTGTTGTAGGTACCATCGTAGTACACTCCAAAATAATAAGTCAATAAATTAATCTCTCGCGTCATGGTACATTGATTTAACACGTCGTTGTTTTGTAATATACTGACGTGGATTCCACTATATTATACGACGCGGACTAAGAACAGTTGGTCGTGTTTAGTTAGAAGTTAACATGGCAGGTTTTTTGGTGAACTGTCGTCTTTATTTTCTACGTCAGTGGATTCATACCTGCTGTCGTTGTTTTTTGGTCAGATTTTAACTATGAAGAAAAGCTTTTTAATAAGACGATGCTTTTTTATTTGTGTGCGTCATTTAAAAAAAATATTCAACAGTAACTCCATTTTTTACTTGTTTAAGTCACTTATCCACGACGGTTTTTTGTTACCGTCGTCTTTTTAAACACAGCGACGGTTTTTTGTTCCACCGTCGTCTTTTTCTGGTCGTCTTTTTCACTTTTTGTAGTAGTGATTCCTTGTCTCACGTAGTGAGACACATCCTCGCAGGCCTCGGTAACACAAAGTAGACCCGAGTCGCAATCCTCGCAAGATTCAGGGGACATTTAGTTTACCTGATCCACATTCCTCGCTCCGCACGGTCCAAATATCCCTAAGACTCGTGGGGCAATTGTCAAACGCGCTGACCTAACCAAAGGCAACATTAAATTCCGAAGGCAACATGGGTACCTATGGTGGTTTAAAACATTTCCTGAAAAATTATAAACTATTTCTCATCCATTCTTAAATCCTGTTGCCATTATCCTTCCTACTTTCCAAGCCATTCTCATTTTAAATATAATAGAACATAACCAAAAGTATTTGAATCTAATACATATTCAAGATCAAATAATATAATTTTAATTGCATAAAATCATTTATAAAATAAAAGTCCACTTACTAGGCGTCCGAGCTAGCTTAACCCTTTGAGGGTCCTTCCTGCGGGTCTGACAGTGCCCGAGTACCTATTTAAGCCATTAAATATATTTAATTAATAAAAATGCTCAACATGATTATTTAATCCCAAAATCCTGACCCCCGACTCCTAGAAGTGCGTGTACATGGTTTAAGACCATTCCTATGCCACTTAAACATTTCGGACGGTTAGAAAGGTCTGAAAAGACCCGAGACTCGATAAGCGATAATTTCTTTAAAAGTGTCAACCCGGGACCTCGTGGGGTCCACGACCTCCAATTATCAATCTGAGAGTTCCTATAGGTTCCACACATTTTAATAATCATGTCCTATAAGTTTGGTTCGAATCAAACAGTCGGATTGCTCATGATCGTATGATCGAACGGTTATCATTAAATTATTGAATCGAAACATTCGGGGCTTCGATTCACAATTCCCGAAATCCTACACGATTCTAGGAGTGCCTAGATCAACATATATTAAACTGGAGACGATCCAATGGTTCAAACCTATCGAACCCAGATAACGCACAATAGGCGAAATTCGTTCGAGGTTCAAACGATATCCGAATTGAAATCCGAGAACACCTATGCGCTCGTTATAACCAGGGGATCGCATCGGGACACAATGCCCTTATGCTACAGTGCCCACGCGCCACCAAATGCACAGGCAGCGCGTGGGTATCCTAAGCGATACCAGCGGCCATTAAACTTCAAAATCAAGGGCCAAGATTCCTACCACAGGTTTAGGACATTGATTAGAGCCACTTTTGTTCTTGGACCTTCCCCGAAAAATGACCGGAAGTGGCCGGAATTTAAAATTGAAAATCGGCCAAACTTTGGATTGTGATTTGATCTACCTAGGCTAGAAATCGTTCCAATCCTTCCCAACCATCAACTAGAGCTCGAAGAGGAGATGAAAATCCATACCTAGTTTGCCGAAAATGGTCGTCGGCGGAGAGAGATCGAGTGGCGGGAAAGTTTGTCAAAATCGGCTCAATTCTGGGCAAATTCCGGCGGGTTTTGCAGCAGGTGACGGTGGAAGTGGCTGGGGTGTGACGGCGGGGCTGGGCCGATTCGATTGGCACCGGTCTTGTGGCCGATGGTGGCGGTTATGGTTGTGGCCGATGGTGGCGGTTATGGCAGATGGAGGGTGACTGGAAGAAAAACGCAGGGGGGCTGGTTCACATGACGAGGAGAGAGAGAGAGAGAGAGAGAGAGAGAGAGAGAGAGAGAGAGAGAGAGAGAGAGAGAGAGGGAAAGGGATCTGCGTGTTTATTTTCTTATTCTTTTAATCCCTTTTCAAATTATTTACGAGGTTTCTACTGGGACATTTTTTATCATAACTTTTTCGTTACAATTCCGACTCGAGCCCACTACGTGTCTACGGACTCGTCTTGACGTGCTCTACGCAATGGTCCAATTGGAATCTCCAAATTCCTTCCGAATCAAAAAGTCAACTTTTTACTAATGTAATATTCCAGGGGCAAAATGGTATTTTCCCAGAATAAATTAAAAATTAAAAATTAATTTAGGTTCAGGTTATTACAATCTACCCCCCTTATAAAAATTTCATCCTCAAAATTTCCATACTTGTCACTTGAAGAGATAAGGGTACTGATCCCGCATTTGGTCCTCGGGTTCCCAAAAGGCCTCCTCCACAGTATGACTCCTCCACAAGACTTTCACAAGTGGAATCTCTCTAGAACGTAGTACCTGCGTCTTCCAATCCAAAATCTGAACGGGTTGCTTCGCATAACTCAAATCATCCTCCAATTCTACTGGTTGCTCCTCTAGAACATGGGAAGGATCAGCAATATACTTCCGAAGCATGGAGACGTGAAATACATCATGTAACCGGGAAAGGTCTAATGGCAAAGCAAGCCTGTAAGCTACTGGGCCCACTCGTTCTAAAATCTCATGTGGCCTAATTTAACGAGGACTTAACTTCCCCCGTTTTCCAAATCTTACCACACCTTTCCAAGGCGACAACTTTAAGAACACCCAATCACCAACCTCAAACTGAAGATCTTTTCTTCTATTGTCGGCATAACTCTTTTGTCGATCCTGGGCCGCCTTAAGGCTTTCTCTGATAAGTTCCACTTGTTTCTTCGTCGCCTTAATATCCTCAGATACTTCTAATCTTTGGTCACCTGCTTCATCCCAATACAATGGAGTCCTACACTGTCTTCCATACAAGGCACATACGGTGACATTCCAATACTTGCCTGGTAGTTTATCATCCCAGTCTCCTCGAAACTGTAATGGACAAGCTCTTAGCATATCTTCCAAGGTTTGAATCGTTCTTTCTGACTATCCATCAGTTTGGGGATGGAATGCAGTACTGAACCGCAACTGAGTCCCAAAAGCTTCATGTAACTTTGTCCAAAAACTGGATGTAAACCGAGGATCTCTGTTTCACACAATTGACACTGGCACCCCATGTAGTCTTATGATCTCATCTATGAAAATCTTAGCCAGATTGTTCAAAGCATAGGTCGCTTTCCCCAGCAGAAAATGCGCGGACTTGGTGAGTCAATCCACAACTACCCAAACTCCATCATGCTTGCTCCGTGTCCAAGGAAGTTTGAACACGAAGTCCATAGTAATTTTCTCCCACTTCCATTCAGGAATCGAAAGTGGTTGCAGCAATCCCGAGGGTTTCTATCGCTCTGCTTTGACTTGCTGACAAATCAAACAGTTACTAACGTATTCCGCGATTTCCTTCTTCATATAAGGCCACCAGTAATGCTCTCTCAGGGTACGATAGATTTTCGTGCTACCAGGATGCATAGCAAAAGCTGAGCAGTGGACCTTCTCAAGAATTTCCCTATTAAGTGTTTCATCCCCAGGAACATACAGTCTCGTGCCCACCATTAAGGCTCCACCATTTCTCATTGAATAATCTGTTCTGGTACCATTCTCGACCTCCAATCTCAATGTACAAATCATTGGATCCTGCAACTGGGCTTCAATTATTCGTTCCACTAACATTGGTCTCACATAAAGAGTAGCCAACAAGGCTCCCTGATCATCCATACCTAATCCAACCCTCAATTTCCTCAACTCCACCAATAATGGAAGGTACCTCCCTCGGAAATGAGCCACGGATCCTGATGACTTCTCACTGAGAGCATCCGCTACCACATTAGCTCTCCCAGGATGATGCTCAATAGTGTAGTCGTAATCCTTTATCAACTCTAACCACCTTCTTTGTCTCAAATTCAGTTCTTTTTGGGTGAATAGATACTTCAAACTTTTATGATCCATGAAAATTTGACACGTTTCCCCATAGAGATAGTGCTACCAAATCTTTAAAGCGAACACTACAGCAGCAAGTTCCAAATCATGTGTAGGATAATTCAACTCATGCTTCTTAAGTTGCCTCAAAGCATAAGCGGTTACCCTACCAAGTTGCATCAACACACAAGCTAATCCTTGTCGGGATGCATCACTGTAGATAACAAAGTTCTAACTATCATCTGGGAGTGTTAATATTGGATCAGTAGTCAACTTGGTTTTGAGTTCATTGAAGCTCTCTTCACACTCATCTGACCATTCAAACTTAACTCCCTTCCTTGTCAAAAGAGTGAGAAGTGTCGCTATGGTAGAGAAACCTTCCATGAAGCGACGATAGTACGCGGCTAACCCAAGGAAGCTTCGTTACCTCAGTGACATTAGTTGGTCGTGGCCAATTCACTTCTGCCTCCACTTTCTGGGGATCCACATAAATGCCTTATGCAGAGATCAAGTGTCCCAAGAAACTCACTATGTCCAACCAAAACTAACACTTGCTGAACTTTGCATACATTGCCTTCTCCTTAAAGTTCTCAACACAATTCCCAAATGCTTCATATGCACCTTTTGGCTTTTCGAGTTCACCATAATGTCATCTATGAATACAATCACAAAGCGATCCAAGTAACGTCAGAACACTCTGCTGGTGCATTAGTTAGCCTAAAAGGCATCACCAAAAACTCATAGTGTCCATACCTCGTCCGAAAAGTAGTCTTAGGTATATCCTCTTCTCTAATCTGCAACTGATGATAGCCTGACCTTAAGTCAATCTTAGAAAACACCTTGGCACCCTTCAACTGGTCAAACAAGTCGTCAATACGAGGCAACAGATATCTATTCCGCATAATGACCTTGTTCAATTGTCTATAGTCAATGCGTAATCTCATGGTGCCATCATTCTTCTTTACGAACAGAACGGGCACACCCCAAGGAGAGAAACTGGGTCGGATAAATCCTTTGTCCACCAACTCTTGCAACTGAGTTTTCAACTCCCTCAATTATGCTGGTGCCATTCTGTACGGTGCTTGAGAAATAGGATTTGTTTTTGGAACGAGCTCAATAGTGAATTCGATCTCTTGTTAAGGAGGTAGTCCAGGAAGATCTTCTGGAAACACATCCGGAAATTCCTGTACCACCGGAATATCTTCCAAACGCACTCCATTATCTCTCGTGTCAATCACATGCACCAAATATCCTAAGAATCCCTTTCTAAGGAACCGTCTCGCCATCATGGCTGAAATGAGACAAGACGGAAGAACTCTACACTCACCATAAAAAGTCACCTTAGGTCGTCCGGGACTACGGAATACGACCTCCTTCCGGAAAGAATCAACCGAAGTGCGATGTTTGTCTAACCAATCCATGCCCAAAATGACGTCCAAATACACAATATCTAAGGGAATTAAATCCGTCTCCAAGAATACTTTCCGAACTAAAACCATGCTATCCCTGTACACCATACCAACCATAAAGATATCTCTCGTGGGTACAAAATAAGCGAGCTCATCCAGTAGCACTGTGAGTCCTACATCTGCATTACGGGCATAACTATGTGCAACAAAAGAAAGCGTAGCCCCGGGGTCGATCAAAACACGTGCAGGAATCCCCAAAACAGGTAACATACCTATGATGATGTCTAGGGATGCTTGTGCTTCCTGCTGAGTCATGTTATATACCTTGCCTGTTGCCCTAGAATGTCCACCACGTCCCCTCTGTTGACTGCCACCTCTGCTAGCCGTACTGGTCTGGGCCCCACTACTAGACGAGGCCCCCACAACCTGCGATGTACTCTGTACCCTGCTCTATGCACCAGTCCCCTGGGTTAGCCTAGCGGTAATTTCTCTACCCTGCAGAAGCATCAGGCACTCCCTCTGAAAATGCCCTAACTATCCACAGTGGTAACACTCAGAGGCGGCCTAATGACAAGGCCCAGTATGATACCTGCCGCATAAAGCACACTAGGAGTATTCCTCCCACTAAAAACTGGCTGCAGTTGTCTCCCTGAGCCTCTAGCTGTGCCACCTCCAGAACGAGATCTCAAACCATTACTCTGATTAGACCCTCTGCTGGAACTGACTCCAACTTGAAAACCTCCATAGCTATGGCCACTGGACGATCCGGAACTAAAACTACCTCTCTTGGATGACCCCTGACTGGGACCATCCATGTCATACTGCCGTCTACGGGAATCACCTCTTCCCTGGACCATCATCTGACTACTCTCAGTCAATGAGGCAGACATCACCAAATCTCCAAAGTTAACCAGACGATGTCCCACTACGGTGTCTCGGATGGATACCTCCAATCCTCTGGTGAACAGCTGACACTTCTTTCTCTCATCCGCCATTAGTGGTGCACAATACGTGGACAGTTCATTGAATTTCTTCTCATACTCTAACACCATCATAACACCCTATTCAAACTAAAGAAACTCCTCCATATTCATATTTTTGTAGGCTAGTGGGTAGAACTGCTCATCAAATTCCTTCTGAAACACTTGCCATGTAATGGTCGATGGATTCTGGTATCGTCTCCTAACGGATTCCCACCAATATCTTGCATTTCTGGACAAAAAGAAAGTAGCCAGCACTACTCTGCGTCCCTGTGGAACATCCATCACATCCATGATTCTTTCCATCCTTTCTATCCACTCCTCTGCCATGGCGGGGTCACCATCACCATCAAACTCTACTGCCTCAATTTCCTAGCCTGATAAGCATAATTTAAAGATGGATTGCTGGAATGGCCGGTCCTGGATAAGGCCTGAGTTAATAACTCCAGTATCTGCTGAAAGTTGAGGTCCATTTGTGGAGTAGCCATCTCCGGTACAACCCCTGTCTGACCTCCTACATAAGACTGTTCAACTTGTTCCGGTGTTGGCCCCGGATTTGGCTCATTCTATGGCTCAGGATGGGGATCATGTCCCTGAAGTCGGGACGACTGTCGGGTCCCACTACGAGTACCACCACGCTTAGGGCCCATGATTTTGTCACAAGAAACATGAATTTAGTAAAACAGGAATGCACACAAGATGTGAAGTCTACATGAATTTAAACCTAATGCTCTTATACCAAGTTAACAGGAGCCGACCCAAATTCCACTTTGGCGTCTGAGCCGAACCTTGTGCGTGTCCAACACCTGGCGAGTGCAGGGCACAAATGACCAAATTGCCATTCTAATGAAAACTAAGTTACTTTAGGGTTTCACTTCTGCCGAAAATTTGGCAGAGTCACCCTTATAAATGTACATTACCCAAAAATTTACACCTGCATGAAAAGTAATTTATATCCCAATGTTCAGCATGCTTTAAGTTTACAAACAAGCAATTCTACAACAGAATTATATAGCCTCAGGCCTTACAGAATCCTAGGGCAATTTTCAGAGCAAATCTAATCTACTTAGTTACAAAAGAAGTGTGGAAATGTAATCATATCCTACATAGTGGAAAGAGAAGGAAGAGTGATGACGAATGCCCGGTGGTGGTGCTCAAGTTCACGCTTACAGCCTAGAGGCGAAAAACATTTAAAAGCGTGAGCGGACAAAAATAAAGTTTTGTAAAATAGAATATTAACATACTAACCCCACTGTTAAAACATTTTAGAAAATTCCATTGTCTCAATGTTCTATATTCGTATAAAAATTCAAGCATGCATATCTATATACATATATATATATATATATATATATATCTAGTCATGCGTTCAAACAAATCATCGAAGACATTACAATAAAATAAATCTTTCCACCTAAGTTTACCCAATGTATATATATAATTTGACTAATTTAAAAACATAAATGGAAATTAGAATGTAAATCATGAAATTAATGCTTTACTTTGAAAATAGTGAGGTTGTAGACTTACAGAAAATCTTGACTGAAAGATCTTTTTATGATAGAAGAAGGCACTCATAACTTACAAATGTTTTCTTAGGTTTTAGAGTCTGAGAGAACTTTGAAACTGGCTAACTTACAACCTGTTTTTCTTCTGGCTCGAGGCCCTTACTTATAGAACTAGTTTACATTGGATTCCAAAGATGGAATAATGATTGAAAAAATAAATTTTGCTTGTTTGGAAATCTGCTTTTACTCTGAGGCTTTTGCTTTCGGCTGCTTTCACTTTTACTTGTCGGATAATTTGCTTTCTCTTTGCAAAAAATGACTTTTGCTTGTTTGGGAATCTGCTTTTACTCTGAGGCTTTTGCTTTCGGCTGCTTTCACTTTTACTTGTCAGAGAATCTGCTTTCTCTTTGAAAAAAATGACTTTTGCTTGTCTGGGAATCTGCTTTTACTCTGAGGCTTTTGCTTTCGGCTGCTTTCACTTTTACTTGTCGGAGAATTTGCTTTCTCTTTTGCTTTTGACTGCTTTTACTTTGCTTTTGCTCTGGTTAGTCTTCATTCAAATCATATGAGTCTTGACTGTCAAGGTAGTCTGCCCATCTGAACTTCTATGTAGACTCTTTTTGACTGGAGGTTGGGCAATGCTTTTGACTGGAGGATGAGGCATGAGATGACCCGGACTTGGGGGAAGCATCATCATAATCCATTTGACTGGCTTGAGGCATGAGTTGCCTGGCTAATTCTTTAATTTTTGACTTGGATCTTCCTTCGATTGGGAGGGAAGAATGGGAACTGCCTGGAGTAAGGGGCTTTGCTGGAGTCTTAAGTAATGGAAATTCTGTGTTGACTTGATCAATAATTCTTTCTGACTTAAATTTATCCCACCATTTGATATCAAAACAACGGGACAAGACTCTGGTATCCCAATTAACTTGATAGGACCATTTTAGGATCCATGTGTTGGGCCTATTCTTAACAACTAAAATGAGTTATTAAAAACAGCAACTTTAATTCTCGCAAGTGCACGAACCGTTTATAGTATAGCTTATGTAAATACGAGGTCGATCCCACGGAGAATGGTAACATGGTTGCAAGTTAAACTACTTAGAATGCTAGGAAAATAGAAAACAAAGAAACAAACTAACTAACAATGGCAAGGTCTAGGACAGAATCCTAGCACCACACACGCACTCGAAATGGGGGGTTTTGTTGTTGAAGTGAAAACAAGAGAATGAAATGGAAGTGCTGGAAAGTAAACAATAGCAGTAATCAACAAGTTGTGAAACAATGATTGAGGAGTGTTAGAGCCTTGGAATCCACCACTAGTTTTCCTATCCAAGTTATGAATGCATAGAAAGTGACTCAAGCTTCATCAACAATAGATTATCGCATGCAAGCCTATGGTATCTAGGTGCAGGATGCATGATTCTCCTAAGGCATGTAATTGTGCATGGTATCTACACAACACGTGATCTCTAATATGCAACCTAAGCATGGTATCTACTTAGAATAAAGCATACAAGAGTCATTAAGTTCCCTGAGAATATGATAATCACACAAGTCCTAGAACATGGTATCTGTCCTAGTCAACTTATGGTTATTAACCCCTTGAATGATTCTTAGGCCATTCATGTGTTGCTTGTGAAAGGAGAGTAGAATTGGTGAATCTAAACCCCTTCCCAACATGTGCTAGATGCATAAAATCCTAGTTAGCTACTCCAAGAAAACATACATCAAGCACATAATAAACTGGAGATTAATAACTTGGCAATGAAAGCAAAGAAATCAATTAACTATGAAATCATCCATAACATTGAATATTCATGACTAGGGCTTCATCATAAGCCCTAACTAATGGATTAGTTACACATAACTAAGAATACAGAAAATAAGAAATACATAGATAGAATAAAGAGAATAGAAGAACTAGTTGGTGGCAGCAACTCCCAGGACAGCTCCAAGCTCTCCCTCCTTTGCAGCTAGCTCTCTTCTCTCTTTGTGGTGAATCTGAATGTGCGTGTGAGAGTAATGGATGGAGTGAATGTGTGTGTCTCTCTTCCTGGTGAATGAGCTGCAACTCTCTATTTATAGACTTCAAATTCGTCCTCCCATTGGCTGGTGTAGGCAGCCCACCATAAATCCTGGAAACTGCTCCCTCATTTGTGCAAACATGTTTCCCCATAATTAAGCATGCCATGTTTTGCTCCTTGAGATTTCCAATGCTGAAATGCCTCCCTAATTTGCTCAACATGTTAGGTCTAAAGTCAGGTACAGTTCAGTTGAGGCACAAGGCTCAAAGGGGGTGTGGAACACAAGGCTCATTAGCTGGCAGCTGCATATTAAAATCCTCCTGAGTATGCTTCAGTGTTTGACGGGCTAAGGACTCCAGTTATGTTCAATTGGGCTGAATTTTGGATATGTTATACTAGACACCAATCTGAACAACTTCTATGAAGGACGTCTCCTCATCTGAGTTGTGTAAGTTGCTGAAATGAGGCCTGCAAGATGACCCACGATATTGGACTGACAAGGAGTGTGACCCAAATTGAGTCTGTCTTTAAGCTTATATTCCTCTTGTGCTAATAAGCCCTTAACATGCATGGATTGTATCAAATGTGATCTCTTGCTGCCTTAACCTACAAAACACACAAACATAGGTAAGTGACTCGAAATAAAGAGAAACTAAACAAAATCACTAAGTAGAGAAGGCATGCAAATGTATGAAATTATGAACTTATCACCATGGGACTTTATATTTGGCTGTGAAAATCAGTTGATTAGTAAAGAAGGATTCTGACTCTTGGTAATTATATTTTTTGGAAAAATATTTGATTGAATCTTGTAAGGAGGTCGGGAGGATGTCAAGGGTAGGACCATGCTTTTCCCACCAATGGAGAAACCAATAAGGGAGAGGACTCTTGAATTTACTATCGAAATTGATAAACCAGGAATGACTAAAGTCATGTTTGGTGGAGGAATATGGTGTACCAGGCTTCAATATAGTCATAGTAATTATTTTGAAGGGATGACTCAAGGGTTCTCAAAGTGTAGGGATGTTCTCCCCAATCATTTTGACTTAGAATTTGGTGGATATACATGGAATGGAAAAGTATTATGTGGGGATTATCCTGATCTTTAATTGGCATGATTTCAATTGACTGGGTTTCATTAAGGATATCTCTGTAATAACTAAGAGCTTTGGATGGATGTTGAGGAATAAAATGACAATTTGGAGGGAAGTAGTGTTTTGCTATGGTGACTGGGTTGGCAATATTTTCATAGACGGGTTCAACAGTAAAAAGGTGAGAATGACTTCGAAGGGAGTAGGGAGATGACTTTCTGAGGTTTATTGGAGTTTGACTTGTAATTTGAGTGCTGACTTGAAATGGATCATAACTTGAAACCAAGGTTGACTAATAATTTGGGCGGATTTGGCTGACAGTGGAGCCTAGACTTGTGAATCTGTTACTGACTTGGATTGGAGAGCATCCTGAAAAAGGGACGATCTGGGAGGATGACTCGGTTTTGACTGGATTCATTGAGGCAAGAAGGGTTCTGACTGGTTTGGCTGGTTGACTTGCTTGACCCTTTTGCTTGTCTTTTTTGTTTGCCATTGTCTTTCCTGCAAGAACTCTCGTGTGAAGAAATCAGGGATACTGTTTTCACTTCTTCTTAGATACTTAATATCAAAATCAAATATGCTTAAAATGGCTTGCCATCGTGCAAAAATCTGTTTAGATGCAATGTTTTGAACATCCTTTTCTAAAACATGCTTTGCACTTTTACAATCAACTCTAACTAAAAAGTTTTGGTTTAACAAATCATCTTGAAACTTTGAAATGCATAATACAATAGATGAAATTTTTTTCTTAATAGTACTATAATTACTTTGTGACTGTGTACAAATACCTCCATAACCTGTTTCAGAGGCATCAGTTTCGACTATTTTGAAGGAATTGACTGAATGAATACCAAGACAAGGAAGACCCTTGATATGGATTTTCACTTGCTTAACAATTTCTGTGTCATTGGGAGTCCAAGGAGGAGGATTACTTTGAAGTCTGTCAAATAATGGTTTACACTGTTTTATGAGATTTTGGTAAAATTCGGAAACTTATCAGCAAATTGAATGACTCGATCTATTGGACTGATTTGTGACTGATAGATATTAAATCCAAGAAATCTTACATTTGTTTGAAATAACTTGATTTTCTTAGCGGAAATGACTAGACCATTTTGTTTGACTATTTGGAGAAATTTATGCAAATGCTTCCAATGTTGCTCTATTGACTGGAAAATATGAGGACATCAATGTAAACTATGGAAAATTCACTGAAGGGAATGAATATTTCATTCATAATATTTTGGAATTCACTAGGCACTTTTTTTAATTCAAAAGGCATTACATTCCATTCATAATGACCGAAAGGCATAACAAATGTAGTTTTATACCTGTCTGACTCTTGAATTTGGATTTGCCAAAAACCACTTTTCATATCAAATTTGGAGAAAATGACTGACTTATCTAACCATTTGATTAGATCTCTTTTATTAGGAATTGGTTACCTAATCCATTGTTGTTAATATTATGTTAACTCGCAATTGTACGGGGCAATTAGTAGTATAGCAAGACAAGTACGAAGTCGTACCCACGAAGACTGAGAAGTTAAAACTAGTTATGTACTTAGATTACCAAATTCAAGAAAGTAGGAGGTTATGTCTAAAACAGAATTTAAAGCAAGAGTGGTTGTGATTGTTGAACAAAAGAAGCAAAATGAAATTGCAAACAAAAGCAAAGTAAGTAAGTGTAACAAAGAGTGGTTTTAAGAGCTGGAAAACAGATTTGGAGACCAGGGCATTCGAATCACCATAACAATTCAATTATGGGTTATAAGGAGTCAAGTAACAAGTCTAATTCATATTCAAAGATTGATTCTAGCTAAAGTATGATTAGGCCACGGTGTCTGGTTCTAACCTTGTGTTCCTAATTCCCTAATTTGATCATCTGTTGTCTAACCTAAAATTAAGCATTAGGAACCCATTAAACATAGAAGAACAATTTAAACAACCAAGCATGTATCTAATCCCTGTTGTCGAATGTCCATACATACTCTTCCTATTCATAGTTCAATTCGAATTAAAGCATGGTGTCTACTCTTAATTCAAACCATACAAGTTCTAATGGTGATCAATCATTCAAACAAGCATATTAATTGATAAGCATAATGAATAAGAACATGAATCATGAATCCAACTTGAAACTCCAAACTTCAAACTTATAAACCCAGAATATTCATGTTAGGTTACATCGAAGCCCTAGTTATGAAATTAGCTGCTCATAATGAAAAAGAAACTTAGATAGAAATGAGAAAACATAAGGAATGCAATAAGAGTAGAAAAACCCCTTTTCTGAAGTTCTTGTGGTGTCCAAGACTTCTTCAAGTGCTTCTCCACGTCTAATGCTTCTCCAAGAGCTTCCCCACGTCTAGAATGATGTATGACAGCTAGTAGGTGATTTGGGATGAGTTTGGGTGAGTGGCGATGGCTGAGAAAGAGGAAATTCGTAGGGAAATGGAAGAAAGGCTTTGTGGAGCTGTTTTGGTGATTTGGGACAGTTTAGAGTATTGGGTTGATTGCTGGAGTGTATGGGGTTGATGGGGGGGTGTTTTGAAGCTAGAAGACTTCTCTATTTATAGGGCTAAGAGGGAGGAACATCATGATGAATTCCAACACCATCATTCCTCTTTTAATACAATCCATAACTCTCACTTTATCTTGTCTATGTTAGTGTGGTTGGAATCAATTTCATCCCATACTTCTTTTATTGCTGCACCTCCATCCCATACTTCTTTTGCTACTGTAGACTTTCATAGCTGGAATGCCTCCCTAGTTTACTCATTATGTTGGGTCCAAAGTCAGTTACTGCTGGGGTGAGGCACATGGCTTAAAGGAGGTGACAAGGCTCAACAGCTGGCAGCTGCAATCCTGAGCATGGTGTGCATTTTGATGGGCCCACGGATTGGGCTTGGCTTCATCAATTGATATGTTTGAGTAGTCCATCTTGCAGTTTAGAATCTCCTCTTTCCAACCACATATTAATTGGGCCAATACAAGTTGGGAGGAGGAAGTTAAGGCCGAAATAAATTGCTAACTCAATCTGCTCGTTTTTTCACCATTTTGCATCTTTTCCTATCCAAAGCCACCATTGCTACCTAAGGCCCAATGAACTGAATGATAATCAGAAAAGGGATTAAAAGCACAAGTTTAACTCAATAACATAACAAAATCATAAGCTAGAGGAGTACAAAATGATATACAATTATGAACTAATCTAGGGACTCCTCGTTCTAACTCTGCATTTGTCTGGACATAAAAAGCTGGGCAAGACCATGGTGATTTACTTTTCTTAATTATTCCTTTCTGAAGTAACTCTGAGATTTCATTTTTACAAAATTCCATTATTTCTTGACTCATCAGAATTGGTCTGGCTTTACTGGGAATATTCTTTTCACTAAAGGTTTTAACATAGGGAAGACTGACTACGTGGTGTTTCCTATGCCAAAAGGCGATAGGTAAATCTGAACATACTTCTTGTTTTAACTTTTCTTCAAATTTTTGAATTTGTGCCTGTAAAGACTTTTCACTAAGTTGCTATTCAATTCTTTAGAATTTAACTTCTTCTTTAAGAAAATTTACTTGTTTACTTTTATTCTGAATGAGACTGACTGTTTTTGAAACTGCGCTTTTCTAAGGGGCTTTTAAAGCATGTAATTCTAGTTTGGTTAAAAATTCAAATTTGACCTTTTCTCCAACGTGGGTAGAGGTGACTCCGTCATATTCTACTTTGAATGGGTACAACAAAGCTATAAAGGGTAATCCTAAAATAACTTCATCAGTAATATTTTTAACTAAAACAAAAGATGTTTTAAAACAAATCTTATTTTGACAAACATGGGCTTTAGGGATTTCATAATTTAATTGGAGTGGTTTACCAGAAGCGGTTCCTAAGGTTTCTCTTGACTTATTGAAATACTTAGTTGGTATTAGACCTTCTAGGATACAATTGAGTTCGGCTCCTGAATCAAAGAGGGCTATAGTTTTTAACTCAAAATCATTAATGAAAATGCTGACTCTTGAATACCATTTTCGAAAATTAATCTATTTGATTAAATTTATAGCTTTATCTTCATCACTGTTGGTTGGTTCATTTTCAGACTCAGGACTTTCATATTGACTTTCAGGGTCAGAATTTATTTTTTCCCTTACATTAACTAAATCTTGTTTAATCTCAAAATTCTCATTTTGAAATTTTTGACTTAATTGTCATAACTCAATTATTTCTTTCTTAACAGTCTTTACTTCTAACTATAAATTTTGTAGAGTGACTTCCTTTTGCTTATTAAACCTTTCTAGGGTAGTATTTAGACTTATTTTTGGAGACTGGGTAGACTAACTGGGTTCTTCCTGGCTAATAACTTTCCTGAGTTTTCTATGATACTCAGATTTTAACTCTGGGTTTTCAACTTTACTAATTGAATCAATTAATAATTCTTCTTGTTCTTCTTGTTTGGTTAGGACATTACAGCACTTATATGTACATCCTAATTGAATTCTAGGTGAATCTGACTGTGAATCGGACAAATCTGACTGGCTACAATTATCTGAACTTCGGATAGAGACATTATTTTCACTTGACTCGGAGTCTTTTAACTCTAAAACTTTAATCAATTGGGCTTTGTCTTCTTCTGAGATTTTTAACTGCTTTATTGTGTCTTTTACTTTACACTCATTAGCATAGTGACCGAATTTCTTACATTTCCAGCATTCTACTTTGCTTTTATCAGTTTTTTTACCTTTACTCTTTCTATCCTGTCGGGGATCTTTTGACCATTTTCTCTTTGGGTTAAATTTTCTTTTACTATAAAACTCATCATTATTTTTAAAGTAATGTTTTTTACGGTGGAAATAATTTCGTTTACTGGTGTGCCTATCATAACTTCGGCTTTTGGATTTTTTGGAAGGAAGGATGAATGCTAATCCATATTGTTCGTAGAGATTTCCTAACTCATACTTGGCTGATTTTCTATCTGACTGTATTGACTTACCAATTTTCATATCAACACACATTTTCATACCGACTTGATTAATTGTGCTAATTATATTGCCATACATTAAATTATCGTAATCTATGTGACCTTGATCATTACTAAGGACTGTTCGTATTTTGTGGGCAAACAAATTAGGGAGACCATTAATGAACTTTTCTTTCCAAAAGGGTTGGTTACTATCATTTCTAAGCATGACTCTGGAAATAAAGACATCTTTATACCATCTGAAATCACTAAGTTTAGGGCATCTGAGGTTACTGAGCTGATCATGAATTCTGGTCATGGTATTCTGATCATGAATTTTGATCAGAATTTCTTGTTCTGATAAACCATCAATATTCCATTCATAGAGTTTATCAGAGGACATTGAGAATTGACTATGGGAATTTCTTTCCTCAAACTGGATATCTGGAGGAGTTGGCTTGGGGTATCAATTTTTGACTAGATTTGTGGGATTGACATTGTTTAGGCGACTTAATTTCAGATTATTGAAGGCTTTTTCTATTTTTGAAATATTACTAGAATCAGTTTCTGTTTCAGTTTGTGACTCAGTATCCAATAAATCTGTTTGGATGACTTTGAGGGTTAAGGATGACTCTGGCTTAGGTTCTTTGGTTGGTGTTAATTGACCTAACATTTCTTCAATCTTTTCAAGCATGGGGTTTTTCTTAATGGTTGGGCTTGCCTTTAGGTCTTGGAATTTGACTAGGGGTTTTTCTCTATGAGTCTTGAGAGCAATTTCTTGGGGAATTTTTTCGTCAATTTTTGTTTCTATTTTATCTAGCTGTTTTCCCATTACTATAGACTCTGGTTTGTGTAATTATTCTGTTCTACCAATTTCTTGTCATTTGACTCTGGAAATTTAAACGGACTGGCTGTGAGCTTAGCATTTTTATAGTGAATAATTATCGTTTCGGCTGGGGGATGACTGGCTAGGACCCCAGTATTATATTCTTTTTTCCATTTTTCCTGGGTTAAGGTTCTTAATTCTTTACTTAGGTAATGACTTTCTACATAATCAAGGTAAACAATTTCTGATTTTGACGCTTTTATGTAAATTTTCCATTCATTAAACATTTGGTTTCTTTGTTTTTTACTAGGACAGACTATGTGATAATGACTTCTTCTACTATCATTTTCAGGGGCATGTAAATGATTATCTAATCTTTTCCAATTAATTTTAGAAGGTTTACTAAGGGTTCTTAATTGGTTATCTACATGGTAAGGCATCAGCCTCGAAATCAGTTTGTGTGGGTGACTCTGGAGAATTAGACTTTTCATCTTCTTTTACTGGGGCTTTTCCGTAACAAGGATGGTTGACTTGGGGAGTTTTTCTTAATGACTCTAATTTTAAATCTATTAATGTTTTTTCTAATTCTAAATCTCTTTCATGGGTGGAGGAAGAAGCAGTGAAGGAGTGTCTGGCTGGGTGTTTAAAGGATTGACTAGGTGTTGGAAGTTGTTCTAATTTGACTGTGGACTTTGGAAGAGGCAATTTGTTTCCAAAATGAATTTTGATTGTACCATCAAGCTATTGTTGAATATAATCTAAATTATTTAGATTGTGTTGAATTGGGGTTGGATGACTCTCAGCTGTTAGGACCCAATCTGAAGGTAACTTAACATCTTATCATTTGATAGTGTGTGAGACTCTAATATTAGCATTGGCTTTACTACTTTGAATTAAAAGCATTTGATCTTTGGGACTTTTATTAAGGGCTTGGAAATTCATATTAGTACCTGTGACTTTGTAGTAAATTCTGTAAACTAAGGCTAAAGGTTGACTACTGGGTAAGACTTGGTAACCCTGGGTTTTGATGTTTAAAGTTAATGTTTTTAATATGTGAGGATCACTTAGACTGACTGTGAAATCTAGGTAACAATAAAAATGGATTGGATCTTTAAACAGACTTGACTCAATTATTCCTAATGTGCTGCCATTAAAATTGGTGAACCTGCCATCTCTAAGACAGAGAAGGATAGACGCAGCAAGACCTAAATTCTAGAGACTCTGGGTGTATTCCAATCTTTGTAACTAAGTTCACTGTCTCACTCAAATTCTACATGTTCTTCATTTACTCCGTCTGGGATTTTACTTATACTGGCTCTAGAATTGTAAGAATTGACTGAGTTGGTTCTAAGAAGACGACTCATACTTACAAGATTACTCGGTTATGACTCTCAGAGGAAGAAGACTAACAAAAACTTCTAATTATAGCGTACTTGTAAACCTAAGGGTTCTCTCTCTCTCTCCCCGCTCATGCCGCAACCGCTCATGCCTCACCTAGGACTTACTGTTTGGGCAACTAGAGAGAAGAGACTTTAGCAAACATATAAACAGACCAGAAGAAACTGGAAGACTTGCTAACTCAGAAAGACTTAAACCAGCCACTTGGATGGGATGAGTAGTAGACTTAGAACTGACTCAACAATGCTTACGGCTCTGATACTAGAAGGGGGACTAGAAGCCAAAAGTGGGTTTAGAAGCCAAAAGGATGAAGAAGGATGTAGAGAATGAAGAAATAATTGACTTGAAATATGACTTGACAAACTAAGAAATAAAATATAGAAAAATAATGATAAAATTTGATTAATGTAAAAACATAAATGGAAATTAGAATGTCAATCATGAAATTAATGCTTAACTTTGAAAATAGTGAGGTTGTAGACTTACAGAAAATCTTGACTGAAAGATCTTTTAATGATAGAAGAAGGCACTCATAACTTACAAATGTTTTCTCAGGTTTTAGAGTCTGAGAGAACTTTAAAACTAGCTAACTTACAACATGTTTTTCTTCTGGCTCGAGGCCCTTACTTAAAAAACTAGTTTACATTGGATTCCAAAGATGGAATAATGATTGAAAAAATAACTTTTGCTTGTCTGGGAATCTGCTTTTACTCTGAGGCTTTTGCTTTCGGCTGCTTTCACTTTTACTTGTCGGAGAATCTGCTTTCTCTTTGAAAAAATAACTTTTGCTTGTCTGGGAATCTGCTTTTACTCTGAGGCTTTTGCTTTCGGCTGCTTTCACTTTTACTTATCAGAGAATTTGCTTTCTCTTTGCTTTCGGCTGCTTTTACTTTGCTTTTACTTTGGTTAGTCTTCATTCAAATCATATGGGTCTTGACTGTCGGGGTAGTCTGCCCATCTGAACTTATGAGTAGGCTCTTTTTGACTGGAGGTTGGGTAATGCTTTTGACTGGAGGATGAGGCATGTGATGACCCGGACTTGGATGAGTCAATGATGCAGACATAACCAGATCTACAAAATTAGTCAGCCGCTGACTAATCACAATATCTCTAATGGAAACCTTCAAGCCTCCAGTGAACAGTTGGCACTTCTTTCTTTCATCAGCTATCAGTCGAATACAATACTTGGATAACTTGTTGAACTTCTTTTCGTACTCCAGTACCGTCATCACACCCTGTTCTAGTTGCAAAAACTCTTCTATCTTCATATTCTGATATTTGAGTGGATAGAACTGCACAACAAACTCTGCTATGAAAACTGGCCATGTGCTGGCTGATGGATCCTGGTATCGTCTCCTGAACGACTCCCACCAATGTCTAGCATTTCTGGCAAAAAAGAAAGTGGCCAGGGTCACTCTGCGATCCTGTGGGATAGCCATCACCTCCATAATCCGCTCCATCCTCTCTATCCACTCCTCGGCTATAGCTGGGTCACCATCACCATCAAAATCATCTCCTGAACGATTACTGCCCTGGGACGCAAAACAATAAAAAAAGGTGAGTAGACCAAAAACAAAGTTTTTTGAAAGTACATAAGAACGTACACCCCACTGTAAAAACAGTTATGCAACGAAATCATTTTCTTATTTATACTTGTACTAAAATCAATGCATTGATATATATATATATATATCTATAGAGTCAATCACACATTTGGTCAAACATTAATTCCTTGAAAGCATTGAAATCAACTTTAATCTACCACCTAGGTGTACCCATTTATCAATCCGTAAATTTCTTTAGTTTCTGTCAATTCCTCGAATCCGTCAATTCCTAGTATTACCATTGGTGACACGTCCTCGCAGGTCTCGGTGACACGAAGTCAACCTGAGCCGCAATCCTCGCAGGATTCAGGGGACGTTTAGTCGGCTTGATCCGCAATACTTGCTCCCCACACAAAAACCACAAAGATAGATAGCTATTTCTCAAACATCATTTATAAACGCTCAACGTACTTAAAATATGTCAAAACCCATATGTATCCCAAATACTTTACCAAAAATAATAGTTTCAACTTTAAAGTATAGGGTCACAAAAATCATGCTATTTATTTGAAAACAAAGTCCACTCACAAGTAGTCCCACGCTGCTTGACCCTGAGAGGGTCTCGCCTGCTGTGTATGCGGAGTCGGATAACCTATTTCAGAATACAAACACGATATTAAAATTAAACGCTTCGAACGAGGACTTTAAATTAAAAATCCTAATTTCCCGAGTTTCAAGTAAGCACGATGAACGAAGTGTTCCTAAGGTCCAACTAAGGGTTTCGAGTGCTGGAATAGTCTCGAAAGACGCTTGGTCAACCAGACAGTCAAACTTTCCAAATTGGGTCAACCGGGCCCACGGGACCCACGACCTCAGTTTTACAATCCGGAAGTTCCTAGGAGTCCTAAACATTCTAGGATATACGTCTTGCAAGTTTAGTCCAGATCGGACGGTCGGATAGTTCACGATCGGACAATTATCGTAAAATATAAACTTTAAATCATTGAATCGGAACATCCGACTCACGATCCGCGAAATCCTACACGATCCTAAGAATACAGGGAACAACATACGTGAATTTGGGTTTGATCCAACAGTCCAAACATAACAAACTCAAAAATCGCACAATATGCAAAATCCGTTCGAGGTTCAAACGATATCCAAATTAAGATCCGAGCACACATACGCGATCGTGACAACTCAAGGATCAATTTAGGATAAAATGTGACCCCACCATACTACTCATGCGCCGCCCCACTCGCGGGCAGCGCGTGGGTGGCTTGATCAAAATTTGGCGGTGGGAAAAACTTCAAACTGCTGGTCAAGCTTCCTACTCTAGGTAATACCCCTAATTTGGAGTCACTTTTGTTCTTGGACTCAACCCAAAAAATCAACAGAAGTGGCCGAAATTTCAATTTGAAAACCGGCCAAACTTAAGGTTTGAAATCGCGATTTCCCGGCCTATTTTCGTGATTTCCGGTGGCTGGTAGCTAGGCTCCGGGCGGCGCAAGGTCGGTGAAGAACGACAAGAGCAGGCCGGTTGTGTCGGGTCTAATTCGGTGGTGGTTATGGCGGCTGGAAGAAAAATCGCGAAAGGGGGGGGGGGGGGGGGGATGTAATACCCCGAAAAATTTAAAGTGGATTCTCATATTTTAATAAAAAATAATATAATGGTGGAGAATGATTATGGGTATTTTATCAAGAGATTTTAGATTGAGATTATTAAATTAAGTCTGTTTAATTTCAAGTTGGACAAACATGACCAAAATACCCCTAGGTGGGTGATAGATTACCAAAATACCCTTGTAGAAAGAAAGTAGGAGGCAATGTGTAAGCCAAGCTTTCTTCCCTCCTTCATTCTTCCCCCCTTCCCACTTACATTCTCTTCAAAAAAAATCTGATTTTGGATGAGTTGTAAACCTATGGGGGATGAGTCACCTAGTCTAGCCTAAGATTCTTTCTCATCCTCTTCTTCCCATTCATTGTATTATCACCCTCTTCTAAAGGGATGACTCACCTAGTCTAATTAAGGCTCTTCAATCATAAATTTACTCTTATCTTCATCATTCATTGTATCATCCCTTTCTTCCTCATTCACTTATCTTCATCCTCATTTTTCTTTTGTTCCTCTTCAAAATCCAAAATTCGTCACTTTCTTGAAGCTGCTGAGAACTCATATTTCAGAAGCTCAAATGAGAAACATTCCTTCATAAAAGTTGTTCATTTCCATGATTCCTATAATATACTCAAATTGCAGCTCAATCCGACTAGTATAGGCTCTTAAACGTTGGTATGATCACAAGAAGTTTACCATTTCCTGATTTCACAGCAGTATGCTCGGTTTCAGTTTGTTTATGTGATTTCATGTACTCAAATGACTTTGGTTCCTTCATCAAAGTTGTTTGAAATGCTGTCTATTATAACATATCAAAATTTCAGATTGATCGGACTTCTCTAGCCACCTTGGGAACGTTTAGAGTGGAACTTTTTTATAGTCTTCGACCTTAGTTACTTTCCTCGTTTTCAGTCCAAAACACTCATATCAAAAGCTCAAAACACTATGATTTCTTCATGATAGTTACTCCAAATTCTCCTTTTTATAACATATCCAAAGATCATCCAAACGCAATCACTATAACTCTCTAAAAATTGGTATGAACAAAACTTGTTATTATGTTGAATCTCTTGTTATAGATATGTGTACTTTCTCTAAAATGGCTTGTTCCTTATCATTTAATTGCTCAAATTAGCCACTATCATCTCAAGTAAATGGTTCTTTGAAGGCTTGAAGCTCATATTTTTATTATCTCTTTGAGTACTAGTTTTAAACTAAGTGTTGGTTAGAATGCGTCAAGTATATATATATATCTTTCAAAGTGTGTTTTTGTGAAGTTCTAGATTATTTTGATGTGATTTTTGTTCCAATTTCATTTTGGGATTTTGGTACATCAAAATGAATATCTCAAGGGTTATTTCAAAGTTGGTTTTGTGCCATTTAAATTTAAATTGATTTTTTGTAAAATTTCAAAGTAGAGACTATCCTGCTGGAAATTGTTTTGATTCTGCTGCATACCCTGTTTTGAAGTAAGTGTTTGAAAACTTCCTAAACTTGGATTTTCATGAATTTTTAGTATGTTTTACTTTCTCGTATTGTCTTCAAATCTGGAAAGTTTTATCCAGTTTGGTTGTAAATTTTAATTTTGGTGATTTTTCAAAATAAAGTGTACAAACCTGAAAAAAAGAACGTTATGCAGCCTAGTCTGTTTTGGTTTCTATTTTGACATGCTTCCTTAACCCTAATTTTTATCAAATTTTGACATCTTTAATGTTTCTATGTCTAGTTATGATATGGAAAGTTTTACATTATTTTGATTTAAACTCAATATTTAGTGAATTTTCAAAGTTAATGTGTTCCAACCCAAATATTTAGCAAAACTGAAATTTTAGTTTTAAATTGATGTTTTAAATTTTCTTTATGAGTCTAAAGCCAAACCACCTGATTTTAAACATCCCAAAGAGTAGAACTATTATAGGAGGGGAATAAATTAATTTTTCCTTAACGCTTGGTTCTATGCTTGCTTGGATGTAAGGTTAAGGGAGTAACAATCGGATTAAACAACTTGTCAAGTGTTTTATGGGATTTTAGGTCTACGTGCGCTAATAGGACACTCAAATTTGTTTCCTTATTTCCAATGAATTTTAATCAGTAAATTATCTTAACTACGTGTTCTACTCTGCGTACTTTCGAGGATGAAACCGCACAAGGTTAAGCTAGCTGGACTTGAGGTAGGATTTCCTGATTTCCCGATGATTGGGCTATGTCACTTTTAATCTTGGTGGTTATATATAGTACTATAAATGTGAATATTATTGTTGCTTTGCTCGATGATTATTATTTGATGTTATGTGAATATTATTATTAATGTTTTTCCATGAATATTATTTGATGTTATGTGAATATTATTATTGATGTTTTTCCGTGGATATTATTTGATATTGGGTGAATATTATTATTCATGTTATTAAGCCTGATATATTATTGTTATTATCAGTGGCATTATTCAGCAAAAATAAATGATGTTTGTGCTGCACTACATATGCATCAGAAATACAGTGGTGTTTGGAGTGTGTGTGTGTCATTTGAGATATATCTAAGGGGTGGGAGAAGGCTTTAGATATATCTGAATAAAATGTAGAATATATTCAGGTGACGGGAGCAGAGCTTGAATATATTGAGGTGATGGGAGCAGGGCCTCTAATGATAAGTGAAAATTGAGAAATTCGTAAACAAAAGAAAAATGGGTTAAGGGACGGATGGACGCTAGTTCATACTTTAGGATATTCGAAGCCACAGTGGTAAAACGCATGGTATAGGACATGCAGGCTTGTTGCCCTAGGATATGAATTAGTGGGATTAGAATGGAGTGAGTTCATGGCATCACCGCATATGCAAACTTATTTATCTGGTATGATTGCATAATTGGTATATCTTGTGTTTGATGCATGACACTTTGATTAACTGTGATAGCTGACTTTGAGGGGTTTGAAGGTACTCTACTGGGCATTAGAATGCTCATACCCTAATAGATTGTGCAGGATTAAAGAAGAAGTTTGAGGAAGCGGGTTCAACTGAGCTGCTGGGCTTTTATTGTTGATTTGTGTAATTACTATTTGTAAGTAGTCAACCATTTGTTAAAGATCTTAGTGTGTAGTTAATTACAAGCTACTGCGACTCTGATTTTGCATTGTTAAGTAAATTTGTATTTTTTTTTGTGGCTCTATTTCTCATCATATCATGGTTGTAGGATTTTATTCTTATGACTATGGTATGACTCACGCCATGATTCGGGAATGTTCTTTATTTTTGAATCGGGTCGTGACAGGGGGGTTCTTTCGCAGGGAGAGAGAGAGAGAGAGAGAGAGAGAGAGAGAGAGAGGAATCAGGGTTTTTCTGACTTTTTAATCAAAATTAAACTACAAAAATATTACGGTTGTGCCACTGGGATTTTTATCTTGTATCTTCTTCGTTTTAAGTCCGATTCAAACACATCGCATGTCCACGGACTCGTCTTGGTACGATCTACCTAAAACAACCACTTGTCGTCCCAACCTCTCTTCAAAACAAAGAGTGACCATTTTACCCCTACCCTTAAGGGTAAAATTAGAAATTCATATTTAATTTAATTAAATAATTTAACGGAAGGTTATGTTTTGGGTCGGGATGTTATAATTCCTATGCCCACAATAGCTTTTCCAAGGTTTAGAATGTGACTCGGGACTCAAAAAGCGATTATGTCCAAAAAAGTCAACCTGAGACCCCGTGGGGTCCACGACCTCAAAATTACGCTCCGGAAGTTCCTAGAGATTACAATATACCTAGGAACCATGTCACAAAAGTTTGGTCTCTATTGGACAGTCGGATTACTAACGATCGCACGACCGGACGGACGGACGGTTTCCGTAACCCTAGCCCTAGGTTTTCAGAGTATCCAGGACTCCGATTCATGACTCGTTAAATCCTATACAATCCTGAAAATATCTGGATCAACTTATATGGGATTGACCATGATCTAACGGTTCAAACGTATCGAACCCGAAAATCGCACAATATGCAAGATTCGTTCGAGGTTCAAATGTTAACCAAATTGAAATCCGAAAGCACCCTCCCCGGATTTCCTCGAAACCCGGGACGGACCCCGTCTTATAATCCGGCATCCTACAGATGCTAGGCCCACTTACTAAGAACCGAGACTTTCTACCAAAATTTTGGAATCTCCCTTGTAAAATGAACATATCCCAAATTTCCACCTTGTTAAAAACACAGTTATTTACAACCCAACAGCCAGCATGCATTACACAATACATAGTATTTACAAACCAAGGCCTTCAGCCTCATAATTTGAACCCTAACATGGCAATAACATAGCATATCTAACAGAATTCAAAATTTACAAGTAGAAAAAGAAGATTCACGAAATTACAAAGTACAGAGGCTCTATGGAGGTTCAGAGTACAGAAGCTCGCGGTTCAGGAGCACACGACGGCTCTGCTGCTCATTCCAGTCACTACTGTTGGGCCCCAGTCACCTGTCCAGTAGTACCACCAGCAGTAAGGAGGGGACACTCACTCCTATAGTGCCCTGATTGTCCACAGTGAAAACAAGTTACTCCGCTCCTCTGGTTAGGACCACTAGCCTGTCCACGTAATGGGCAATCCCTCTTCACATGTCCTTCTTGTCCACAGTGATAGCAGGCTGTACTAAACTGTCGAGAAGGATCCTTGGCTGTACTGGCCATAGAATGCTGTCTCGAGTACTGGCTCCGCACTGGTCGAGCGCTAGACCTACCACTGCTTGAACTAGATCCCCGTCCACTTGACCAGCCACTACCTGCATAACTGGAACTGGATCCTCCTCTCTTTGATGGACCCTGACTCGGTCCACCAAAGCCTGATGTGTCTCTACGACGTCTACCAGCACCCATTTTGATCATCCTTTCCACCCTATCAGCTGCTTGGGCCAGTGCCCTCATGGTAGGATATGGGGTGGCAGTAACCATACTGGTGCACCCCAAGGGGAAACACTAGGTCGAATGAATCCAAGATCAACCAATTCTTACAATTGAGTCTTCAACTCCCGCAACTCTGCTAGTGCCATCCTATAAGGAGCTTGATAAATTGGATTTGTGCCTAGAAGGAGTTCGATAGTGAACTCGGTTTCTCTTTGAGGAGGCAAACCAGGAAGATCATCCGGGAAGACATCCGAAAACTCGCAAACAATGGGAACGTCTTCCAGATTCAAAGTGATCTCCTGAGTATCAATGATGTGAGCTAAGTACCCCACGCATCCCTTCTTAAGTAACCTTTTCGCCGTGATGGCGGAGATGAGACAAGACGGAAGAACTCTATGCTCTCCACGGAACACGACTTCAGGTTGTCCAGAACTTCTAAATACTACCTCCTTCTTAAAACAATCCACTGATGCACGATGCTTTTCTAACCAATCCATTCCCAAGATAATATCGAGATCCACCAAGTCTAATGGAATTAAATCGGCTTCCAACACTACATCACTTACTTGGACATAACAACCCTTGAATACCCAGTACGCAAATAGGACATCCCCCATCGGTAAAGAAATACTAAGCTTCCTGCCATGGGTATGGGTCTAACACTGGCATACGGTACAAAGCTACGTGCAATAAACGAATGTGTGGCCCCGGGATCTATCAGAACATGTGCAAAATAACCAAAAATAGGGACCATACCAGTGATGACGTCAGGTGTAGCGTGAGCCTCCTGCTGAGTCGTGGAGAAAACATGGGCCTGAGTAGTAGCACGCCCCGAATGGCCCCTCTGATTCCTACCACCACGCCCACAGAAAATGGACTGAACCCCGCTACTAGATGAAGAACCAGCAGCAGGAGATGATGCACTGCTTCGGGGTTGAACCTGTCCTCGACTGCCTGCCCCTGCTGGGCCCCAGTCACCTGTCCAGTAGTACCACCAGCAGTAAGGAGTGGACACTCACTCCTATAGTGCCCTGATTGTCCATAGTGAAAACAAGTTACTCCGCTCCTCTGGCTAGGACCACTAGCCTGTCCACGTAATGGGAAATCCCTCTTCACATGTCCTGCTTGTCCACAGTGATAGAAGGGTGTACTAAACTTTCGAGAAGGATCCCTAGCTGTACTGGCCATAGAATGCTGTCCCGAGTACAAGCTCCACAATGGTCGAGCGCTAGACCTACCACTGCTTGAACTAGATCCCTGTCCACCTGACCATCCACTACCTGCAGAACTGGAACTGGATCCTCCTCTCTTTGATGAACCCTGACTTGGTCCACCAAAGCCTGATGTGTCTCTACGACGTCTACCAGCACCCATTCTGATCGTCCTTCCCACCCTATCTGCTGCTTGGGCCAGTGCCCTCATCGTAGTATATGGGGTGGCAGTAAGCATACATAGACCTCTCGTCCTGGCACCTCGGGGATGCATGATTCTAAACAAAGAAAATAGAGAATCATTAGTACTAACACGCAAAGGAAGCATGAAACTCAAGGAAAAGAAACCTAATGCTCTGATATCAAGCTGACAAGACCCGCCTCAGATTTCCTTGGAACCTAGGATGGACCCCGTCTTATAATTCGGCATCCTATAGATGCCGGGCCCACTTACTAAGAACCGAGACTTTTTACCAAAATTTTGGCAGTCACCCCTGTAAAATGAACATATCCCAAATTTCCAACCTGTTAAAACACACAATTATTTACAACCCAACAGCCAGCATGCATTACACAATACATAGTATTTACAAACCAAGGCCTCCGGCCTCACAATTTAAACCCTAACAGGGCAATAACAGAGCATATCTAATAGAATTCAAAATTTACAAGTAGAAAAGGAAGATTCACGAAATTACAAAGTACAGAGGCTCTACGAAGGCTCAGAGTACAGAAACTCGCGGTTCCGGAGCACACGACCGTAAGTACCCCGTTAAGGTATGCCTCGGGTTCCGACATTTCCAAGTATCTCACATTTCCATAATCAAATTCCAATCCAGGAGAGGTACACAGGGTAATGCATATAGCACTCCAAACTGACTTTCTACTCTCGGATCTTTCCATGCCTCATAACCAAAACCCAAGTACCCCCACACATACTCAAACAAATATAGTACTTTCCCAAATAGTATACATATATAATTCAAGATACTTGAATATGTCCAAAACCCAAATATATCACCAATACTTTATAAAAATAATAGTTTCGACTATAAAGTACAAAGTGAATTTTCATAAACCCTTAAATTCTTCTGCATAAAATTTCCATCATAAAATCATGATGTTTATTGGAAAACAAAGTCCACTCACAAGTAGTCCCACGCTGCTTGACCCTGAGAGGGTCCCACCTGCTGTGTATGCGGAGTCGGATTACCTATTTCAGTATACAAGCACGATATTAAAATCAGGGAAATAGCCTTTAATGTCACTGTTTTTATAATTTTAAGTGGAAATATCAGCCTTCCCAAAAATTTTCCAAATACCACCTATAAATACACACTTAGTGTCCATTTATTGGCCACATAACACTTTCTCTGAAATTTTCTCTAACTCTAAGCTCTCGGTTCGTTCTCTCTCTCTCTCTCTCTCTCTCTCTCTCTCTCTCTCTCTTTTTCTCTGTCTCTTTCTCTGAGCTCTGTAATCTCTCCCTCTCTCTCTCTCTCTCTCTCTCTCTCTCTCTCTCTCTCTCTCTCTCTCTCTCTCTCTCTCTCTCTCTACCCAGCTCTCCTTTTCTTTTCGTGCAGAAGTATCCATCTCCGAGCTCCTCTCACGCAGCTCTTTGTCGCTACTATCTGGAAACCCCTCATCGACCCTATCTTCTAGGTATGCCTTCTAAACAACGTCAGGTCGCAGGTAGTTGCAACTTTGAAGCTCTACTCCATTGCTGACCTCCAATACGAGGTCTTGATGGTGATTTTCTTAATAGCTGCGGGATTGTATGAAATGGGTGTTAATTTGATAGCTTAGGTTGCTGTGAAATTGGTTTTATTTTAATTGCTTTGGGTAATGTTTTTGAATCATGATGTTCATTCGTCTGGGTTTTTACCAAAAGCATTTAGATTGCTCAGGATATGTGAATCTTGAAACTTGGGATTTTCCATTTGATGTATTAGATTTGTATATTCTAATTGTGATGATACATTATTCAGTGCTGTGTTAATGGTGTTTTATTGCTCTTATGTTGCTAATATATTGTTGTTGTATTGCTGTAAGAATGGCACTATATTGCTATTGTATTGCCTCGTTTTTGTGGTTGTATTGCAGTGATTTGGTCGTGGCTTCAAATTTATTAATGAAATGTTGTTTTGTCATTGTCAGAAATGTAGACAATTATTATTCTGGTTTGCTACAATGGAAAATGGGTAACCTCAAAGAAGATGTGCAAATACGAAGGGGGTGACTCAAAAGGCTTAATAGTACCACGGACCATCACATTTGCTGAACTGTTGGATCGTGTGCATCAGATTGGTAATACAAACATGGAAGACAAGGTTTGCTTAAAGTTCTCAGTTTTGATGTCCTCGAATGAGTGGAAGCACATAAAGATTGAGGATGATGATGATGTGAAATTTTTTATGAAGTACAATTGTGAGGTAACACCTTCAAAACTAGCCCCCTTACTCGTGAGTATAGACGATAAAGAACTGACAAATGATGTAGTTGATAGTATGCATATGACGACAAATAGTAGTCGGATGGGTCAGTCTTCAGTTGCCATTGTTGAAAGCAATGAAGTAATTCAGAATAATACAAATGTCGCTGGTGTGGGTGGTGATGTTGGGACAGATTTTATGGACATGATTGATTTTAGCGAGGTGGAGGAGATGCATGGTCGTGATAATGGTACTGAAACAAATGAAGTCTCAGTGTACTCTGCCCCTCCTATTTTGGGCCGCTTCGACACATCAGTCCAGTTGCCAACAACCCGTTTAGAAGGAGAATCTGAACCCACTCGTGAACATCATTTGAGTGAAAGGAGTGAACAGAACCAGTACAGTGTGGCTGGTGTAAATGATGGAGAAGCATATTTGGACACAGACTATTTGCGAAGTGATTGGAATCGGAAAATTAAAGTTGGCCAAATTTTCTCTAGTAAGGGAGCCTTGTTGACCAACTTACGGTTGAGGGCATTGAGGGGCCACTTTCAATTTAAGGTGCAATTCTCTTGCACAAAAAGGTTGCTTGTGGTTTGTTGTCAACGTCCATGCCCATGGCGGGTCCAAGCATCAAGAATTGGAGAATACAACTTCATGATTGTGGGGTGTACAACTGTACATGAATGTGATTTGAGGTTCGTAAATGACAACCATCGTCAAGCAACCGCTTCACTTGTAGCCACTTCATTAAAAAGGAAGTTGAAGGATTGTCGGACACTATACAGACCAAGTGACATAATGAGAGATGTCACAACTTTGGTTTGACCATTCATTATTCGAAAGCTTGGAAAGCGAGGGAGTTAGCTCTAATGTCCATTAGAGGATCAGCCGAGGAGGCATATTATATCCTTCCAGCCTATTGCTATGAATTGGAGCGTATGAATCCCGGCACAAAGACACACATCCATACTGATGAGAACAATCATTATTTGTATTTTTTTATGGCAGTTGACGCATGTATTAGAGGGTTTCGTTCTTCCATGCGCCCAGTGATAGCCATGGATGCGACTCATTTAAAATCCAAGTACAAGGGTGTTATGTTTGTAGCAAATGCATTCGATGGTAATCGAAATATATACCCTCTTGCTTTTGGGATCGGGGATTTGGAGACGGATGCATCATGGCATTGGTTTTTCACTAAACTTCATGAAGCCATTGGTGAGTGTCCCAATCCTGTTATCATTTCTGATCGCAATGTTAGCATAGAGAATGTGTGGAACAAAGTTTTTCCAACAGCGCAACATGGCATATGCTTTTATCATATGAAGGGGAACATGAAACGCACTTGCAAGTTGAAAAAGCGTGATGAAATACTGATGCACTTTGAGCAGGCTGCGAAATCTTATTCCATTGTTGAATTTGATTGTCATTTTCGCAAGATCAAGAGGAAGGAACACGTTGCTGAATATCTTCAACAGGCAGGGTTACATAAGTGGTCTAGAGCTCACATGGAAGGACGCCGCTACAATGTAATGACGACAAATATTGCGGAGTCAATAAACTCAGTCCTTAGGTTTGCAAGGATGCTGCCAGTAGTTCATTTGATAGGGGAAATTATTAATCTTCTAGTGAAATGGTTCACCGAACGTCGTGAGTTGGCTTTGAAATGCACAACAACATTGTGCCCCAATTTTGGCGAGAAGAAGTTGAGGAATAGGTTGGATGATGCTTCAAGAATGAATGTGGTTAAACTAAATAACGTACAGTATAATGTTGTGGACGGTGATATGGATGGCCTCGTACATATGACGAACAACAGTTGTGGTTGCAGGAAGTTTCAGCTTGAGCAACTACCTTGCAAGCACGTCGTTGCAGTTTGCCGCTTCTTGAACCAAAATGTATACTCCAAGGCTTCTCGATATTACACGTGAAATACTTGGTTGAATGCTTATTCGGATACCATCTACCCGGTACAGCCTCAAGGAATGTGGGTTATTCCTGAACATGTCCGAAGTCGAGTTGTGCTACCTCCCATGGCGAAGGTCATGCCAGGCAGACGGAAGAAGCTGAGAATTCCCTCACAAGGAGAGGGCAACCGTACAAGAAAGTGCTCAAGGTGCGGTTCCACCGGCCACAATAAAAGCACCTGTCAAAACAATATTCCACTGTGTAATGTATCTTAGACAATATGATTTGTGTTGGTTTGTTAGGTACTGTCAATTTCAATTTTATGTAAGGTGGATTTGGTGTTATGTGGAATGTTAAATCTGTTAAAAATGCATAATTTGGGTTGCATTGTTATAGAGTGTGGTGTGTTCCGTATTTATATTGACGCTATAGCCATCGTATTGTTCCCTTATTGCTTTCTGAGTGTATTATATTGCCCTTATATTGTACATATATTGCACATATATTGCACATATATTGTGGTGTGTTCCCTATTTATATTGACAATATAACTATCGTATTGTTCCCTTATTGCTTTCTGAGTGGTATCATATTGATCGTATATTGTACTGGTATTGCTATTGCAATGTAAACTGTGTTACAAAATAAAAGGGCCAGAAATGTAACTTCATCGGAAGGCCCAATATGAAAGTCCTTACAATGCAATTTTAACGCAATTACCGTGATACTCCTACTACACCTTCTTTTGTGATTACAAATTCAGCCGACGCATGGGGCAAATGTGGGACAAATACAAGGTCAAATGTCCTATGTGTTTGACAAGATATAGTTGGTGAACAAGCATTACGACTGTTAACCCCAACAGATTCCTCATGTCTTGCCAAGAACACCCTTGAATTGATGCAATCTGCCCAAGCCAGTCCCAAAGCTGCACTCACTCGTCTGCCTGATGTATGCATCGACTCCAAGTTTCCCAACCTCACCCCCATTGATTCCATGATGTGGCCCGATAAAATCCACCACTTGGTTGGTGACAACCACCGCCACCCCAAACTTATTAGCTAAAGCCTTCAATGTCCCTGATATCTTGAAAAACCTTTCACATCGCCGTTTCAAATCTGCCGGTATTGCCTCATATTGTGATCAGAACAATGCATCAATGGAATCAATAATAATGAGCTTGACAGGTAACCGGGTGTGATCAATGGCAATAAGTGCTTGTATGCCTTCAAGGACATGGATGAGTTGTTTAGCATCATGAACGCCATGAACATATATGTCTTCCAATGCCTCCAACCGTATGAAGTTGGGGTATGATGCATGATAAAGTTCGGCTAGTTGTTGCAATTGACGAAATGAGAAGCTGAATTCTGTGAATATGTAGAGGGAGGAGCCTCCTTGTCCGCCATTTCAGGGTGGGAGCTGAGCTCTTACTGTTAGTTGGAGACAAAGTTGCGTCTTCCCAGAACCGCTCTCCCCTACCAATTCTGTTATGGAGTTGCAGGGTATCCCACCGGCCAAGCAGCCATCAAGTATTGGGCATCCGATGGATAATTTAGGGGTTGAAAGAGGAAGTAGCATGAGGTTTTGTGGTGTCATGTTTCTATAATTGAGGGGGGATGTGATGGTGATGCTGGTGGAAGCCATGAATTGTATATATAGAGTCCATATTGAAGGTGTGTAATGTAGGGTAGGCCATGTGTCCTTTCAGGGATGTATACTTCATCCAGTCCACCTGAAATATTTGTATTTTTTTATTTATTAAATTTGTGTTTTGTTTTAATTTTTCTTGTGTTTGTGGACCAAAAAATAAAAATTAAAGTGTGATGACGACCTAGTGCAATATTATCCTACTGTAACTCTATTGTCCTCTGATTGAACTCTATTGTACTCGTATTGATATTATATTGCCATTATCCGTATGTGTATTACCCGTTTATTGCCACTATAATCGTTTGCACTGGACAGGGCTATATACGCACAAATACATAAAGAGAGATCATATTTCCATCGCATCCAAGTCCAAAACATACATAATACAACAACAGCCCACCTCATAGTTACATAATACAAAAAGAGGGCACCTCATAGTTCCATTGTACAGGGTGTTTCCACAACATTTTACAGTGTCCAAAGTCATACGAAAGTACCAAAAGTTTCCTACTCACACATTGGCAGTTGCATCCTCTTCACTTGCGGCGACCGCCGCCCATGAAATTCATGACCCCGCCCACAGTGATGTTGTCCCAGTTTCGTTCTGGATCCACTACTTTTGCAAACTTGCGAAATAGTTCGAATCCGGTTTCCACTTTTTTTTGTTTCAACTCGGCCATTTCATTACCTTCCTTGAATAACATAACTGCAGTGGCAGGGGCAATTTTAATTTTTTCTTTCATACCCTTTATATGTAGGAGATGCATACGGGCATGATAACGATACCGAATTGTGCGGTTTTTGATGACACCCCACCTAGCTTGCCCCTCCACAATTTTTGAAACTATGTCTGCATGGAGATTTTTCCAAAACATGGTGTTGCCTCGACATTGCTGCAGTCCATGGACCAAGTCTGCAGTCAGTGAATTTGCTGACTTGGTTGGTGTTTCAGTCTCCCTTGCTTCAGTAATTGAAAGCGTTGAGTTTGGTGTCAGGTTAGGGTCCATGGTTTTCGATATTTATTGTGGGGTGGTGGACGACTTAAGTAGACAGAACTGGGACTTAATGCGATGTGAGTGAATTGAATGGGGAAGGTAATGGCTGTAATGGCTGCAAGCAGGAGTTAATGTGACTGAAGTTTTGTGTTGATGGAGCTGGGTTGAAGTTTTACACAGGGAGGTATTAATGTGCTGGAGTCAATTATTCAGACATTGGCGGGAGAAATTGGAGGGAGTTATTGGCGGGAGTAATTGGCGGGATTGTCTGGTGGGAGTTATTGGGCGGGACTTATTACCAATGTACTGTTTACACTAGTTCCTATATTTGTAATTTGGACATTCTGAATTTGGTAATTTTTCCATTTTATAATTTAAAGAATTTGCATAATTAGGCCTGCCTAATTTACCGACAAATTAAGAATTGTCTAATACGGTAATTTTCGTATTTCCCATTTCTGCCATTTCAATTCGTTTCCATATTTCCAAATTTCCAATTTTTCAAGCGTAAAAGTTTATAATTTTCTAATTTTCCAATTATTCAATTATAATTTATTTTCCAATTTTCTTAATTTCTAATTTTCCGATTTTTCAAGTTTAAATATTTTCCCAATTTTCTAAGTTTCTAAATTTCCAATTTTCCAAATTTTCAATTTTTATATAATTTTCGAATTGTCTAAGTTTCTAAGTTTCTAATGTTTCCAATTCTCCAATTATCCAACTAATCAATTTTCTAAGTTTCTAATTTTCCAATTTTCTAAGTTCCTAAATTTCCATTTTGAAATTTTTTTTCCTATTTTCTTAGTTTTAAGAAATAGGAAAATTGGAAAATTATTTTGAAAATTGGAAATTTGGAAATTTAGAAACTTATATAATTGGAAAAATTAGTTAAAATTGAAAGATTAGAAACTTAGGAAATTGGAAAATTATTTTAAAAATAGGAAATTTGGAAATTTAGAAAGTTATATAATTGGAAAAATTCTTTAAAATTTATAAATTGGAAAATTAGAAACTTAGAAAATTGGAGAAATATTTCAAATTGAAATATTGGAAATGTTTTTGTTTTAATTTTTTTTCCAAATTTTCTAAATTTCTAATTTTCCTATATCGTATTTGCCAAATTTCCTTTTTCTTATGTTCCTATTTCTATGTGGCAATTTTTGTATTCGACCAAATATTTTTATTTTCCTAAATTTGTAAGTTCTAATTTCCCAATTGATTGGTTTTCCCAATCTTCGTTTCCAAATTTCCAATTTTCCGATTTCGGAATTGCCTAATATTGTTGTTCCTATGTTCCAGTTTCCTATGTGGCAATTTTCGAGTTTTTTTGTTGTTCCTATGTTCCAGTTTCCTACGTGGCACTTTTCGAATTTTCCCAAAGGTTGACATTTTCCTATATTTGTAATTTGGAATTTCCCAGTAAGGTATTTTTCCATTTTCCGATTTTCCAATTTGGTAACTGTTTTAAATAAATTTCCTTTCATTGCCTATTTATGTAGTCCATTTATTGCCTGAAATGCACAGCAAAAGAGTAAATGGTGCACAGTGCAATCCCTTCAAATTAATGGACCAACTACACCAACTACATACCCAATTTTGTCATACAAACAGCTGCCACTAACTCCTAACTCATTCAATACAATATTAAACACACAAGTTCCTATATATAACAGAAGCATTGGCACCATCTTCACGTCAACTTTGGGACAGGTTTTTATTCTCAACTTACTACAGACTTACCATATTCTAATTTTCAAAGTTTTCTGAAGTAAAAACTACAGAATGACAGTACTTTGAAATATTTGTTTTTTGCAGACTGCAGCTGTAAATTGGCCCACCGATACATCTTCATGTCGGACGTACGCCCTCCAAACGACCATGTCAGTTACCCGGGAGACCAGCCATGGCATGTGCCATTCCCATCTCCACCTCTAACTCCAAATCACAATCCCACTTCATCCGGAAGTGAGGCTGAGAGCAATGATCCACTTCACCAAATCTCTGCAGTGAAACATGAGTTGCAATATTTGTGTAAGGCAACAGATTGGTGGGAGACCAAATGTGATATTCATGGCCAAGTGATGGGAAACTTGGCCAACAAGTTGAACAAAGCATATTGATAGGCTTTTTAGTACCTGCGCAGACAAGGTTAAAACTCCTACAAAACTTGCAAGAATGACAAGGTTATTGTAGTATAAATGATTCTCGCAAGGTCGTTCTCCGCAGGGATTATTAAATAACTCGTATCAAACCAAACTCTAATTAATTATTGTAAAAGAGAAATTTGAGATGTTTGATTTGAAGACCTTAAATTAAAACGAATTTAACTAATGAAAATAAGGCAATATGCAAGCTTAAAACTAAGGGCAAGAGAAACAATTGTGTTTTTAGAAATCAAAGTAAGAAAGCACTAGGGATCCGCCGTCACCTTAACAATTCTATATAGTTCTCCCAATTACTTATGACCTATACATGCATATTTCAAAGGTTAGGTATTCCTAATATATGCCTACTTGGACCCCCAACGTAGAGCGTATATCACAAATGCAATCCGTCTGTGGTATTCAGATCAAATCTAAACATACATGACTCATTAAGTTCTGTGAAACCTTTTGAAAAACCATGAAACCCTTAAGACGTGGTATTCATCCTAAGTGAACTTGCACATATTAATCACAAGAAGCCTTCGTCAATTTCAGGGACCGACCTCCGACCAAAACTGCATCAAATTACTTTTCTAAACATCCTAATGGTGATCAAGCATCAAGACACTTAGATAGTTTAACCCAGTGATGAATAATTCGAAAACCTGCATGCATATAATCATAGGAAAATTGGACAGAAACTACATATTCTTGCTAAGGCTCGTGGCCTCACCCTAGCAAAAGAGAGTTAGTTAAGCATGTTCATAATTAAAACCAAAGAAAATATCATTCCAATGAATAAGAATAAAAACACCGTGAAGAAGAAGTTCTTCAAAAACCCTAGCAAAGTCGCGTTCAAAAGCCAAAAGAGAAGTCCCCAAATTTTCTGTGAAAAATAACTTAAATACCTCCTAAAACCTAGCTGCCCAATCCCCACAAGGAAACTAGGTTAAAATAAAATAATACTAGGATATAAAGTCCAAATTGGATTAAGAGAATCTGCCCCCAATCTGCCCAGCCACGTTTTGGCCTCAAATCTGCTCCAAATCCGGCCCAAGACAGCTCGTTTTAAAGATAAAAACGTTCTGAACACTTCTCCAGAAGGCCACGAACTCATCCGAGGTCATCTTGGGCTCCAAAACACGATAAAAGCCCAAATCGTCACTATTCCAGCACCGCACACTGCTCCTTTATTTTATCGCCAGAAAATAACCGCTTGGTAGAAAAGTCTGAAATTTTGATACGATCAAGCCAAGTGACTCACAAACGTCCTCCAACTGGAATTACTCCAAAATTCGTTCATTTGATTATGTTTTGCTCCAGAGGAAGTCGAAAGTCCTATATTGAGAATACAATTCAAAGTATCAAAATTCTTCCAAAATGTTAACCAAAATATATTAAGAATGGGGCTAAATGAATAATATAAAATATGCCCATCACATATGCTGGAGAAGTGAAGCAAACTCTAAAAGCAAAAAGTCGGAGCAAAGAGTTAGAGTCCCTGAAGTTAAAATTGGAAGATACAAAGAAAAATGCTGTCCAACAATTCAGAAATTCTGAAGAATATAACCATGAAATGGTTGAATGTTTCAACAATGGGTTCGAGATCTTCCGCGATTATGCTTCAGTCGTCTCACCAGACTACAATTGGAGCGAAATTGATGTAGCTGGTGTCTGGCAGGTGCTCAATACGGGTGGAGAGGGAATGGCTCATCATTCTCTCGTGCATAAAGCGAGGATGAAGGCAAAAGACATGGATCTGTTGATGGACCTCTAAAAATTTGCATTTACCTGGGTTCGGTTGATGCAATGAGTGAGGTGAGGTGATGTGAAAGTGTGGGCTTCGTTTTCCATTCCCAGGATAGTATTCTCAGGGTTCGGGGTAGTATTATTTTGCATGTCTAACGTGAAGGTTGTCTGAACTGGATGTCTGCGAAGTGTATGTATAATGACCTAATATTGCTATCATATTACATGAATATTGTCTTCATAGTGCTATCATATTGCATATATATTGTACGCATATTGCTAGCCTATTGCATATATGTGGACCTAACATTGCGACCCTATGGCATAGAAAATGCTCGTATATTGCTATATTATTCCATTGTATATTGACGTAATATTGAAATTCTATTTCATGTATAATGACTATGCCTCTGAAGGGGTTTAGGATTTAGGGCCACCGTCATTGCAAAAGAAGAAGTACACCAAAAAAACAATGTGTGTTTCAAAAAGAGGCATTCAGCTGCATCATAATTACACCCAAACATGTCTTATCAACTAATCTTTAAAAACAATAAGTATCAAAATAATTTTTTTAAAAAAAGATGGTATCACTAAATATGCACATATGCAAGACATGCTGGTGTAAAGCATATTAGGTATATAACCATGCATCTAAATTTTGAAAATGAATATGAACCAAAACAAATTAGAACAACAAACAGTTGGTTCTAAAACATAAAATAAAAGGGAAGAAACAGTAGCTCCTCTAGTTTTCATACTTGGAAACAAAAGGGAAGGGAAGGGAAAAAACAACAAAAACAAAAGCTAGTTATGTGGTACTCCCATGGCACTACTCCATTAAACGTACTTAGTAGCCTATGTGGATATCAATTTCAAACAAAAGCAGTAAAAATTGACAGAAATAATTGGCCACTTTTATCACTTTTTTTCTTTTTGTTACAATACAAGCTAAGTTGTTGTTGTTGAAATAAAACAGAAAACAGAAACAGAGAAATGAAAAACTTGACATTTGGCCTGATACGCAAACATAATCAAAACTGCTTCTAAACCAAGAAAGGGAAATAAGGCGGGTCTTATATGAAAATGTATATCCAAATGAAAAGCCCAATTACAGAACCGAATGAGAAGTACATCCCTAGTGGTATTCATTATACGTACAACCCAATTTCGATTCGCAAAATCAAAAGGCATGTTCATATTAAGGATATTAAGGAATCCAAATTTCCATATACAGCAGCTCCACCACAGCTTCCATTTCTGCATATTCATAGTAAGGATTCCAAATTTCCAATTAATTTCTAACTGAATGGGCAACTGAGAAGTAAAGACTGAATTAAATTGAGAAACATTATCACATCTACCTTATATATACGCCTCCCCCCTCAAAGCCTTCATCACAAGCTTCAGTCGGTAATAGGTGATCTTCGATGGGTCCACAGATTCCAAAGAAATGCCGGCAGTGAGATGCTCGATGAATTTGACAGTCATTATTCCGCAACCGGCACTGTCAGGCCAATCAATTCAGAAATTAGAAATGCACACATTTACAATATCGATAAACTCCACTATATTAACATACGTTACTTACCCATCACTTTGGTACATCTCCAATGATGCAAATTATGAAGGGCGTACACTTTGACATCTGAATCCCCTTTTGCTTTACCTCTTCAACCTCAGAAGCAGCAAAAAATTACATATCATAGAGCACTCGTGCAAGAGTGTCGCTAATGGGCTTAAGAGATTTCACAAACTTGGACCGTGAGGTAAAATTAACATAGGAGTCATACACTGTCACAGTATGTCTCACGAAGTCGAGTTCTACTGCCACCCAATGGCACCCTCGAAGATTATACGGGAAATACACCTTCCTGACTTTGGTCCATGGTTGCGCATACCCATGTTGCCATGTCCCATGCACAAAGTGGTGTATCTTTTTGAGGTAGCTGGGTGGAAGCTCAGCCGTTTTTTGAGCAGCTGCTTTCTTCGACCCTCGTGTCTTTGCAGGCGGTTTGACCGAGTCTAAAAATTGCTGCAAACATTGAATTGCAGGCATATTACATAATGACGAAAGGATGACAGACAAGCAGTGAATAGTAAAATTTTCATATTTTTACCTGCAAACAACAATCTACAGTTGTCCAGTGGGTTCCAAAAACCAAGGGATGAGACAGCTGTCTTTTCTGTATGAGAAACGTCGCCATGTCAAGGTGCTGAAAGTTTACATCAATAATATGACCACAATTTGTTAATACAAATGTACACATAAGAAACATGAGAAAACAATTCAATTGTCCTAATAAAGTAGGGTTGAAATTCTTACCCTCGAGCTAACCCATTCAGTATCATCTATCAGTTTGTAAAAAAAATATGCCCCAACTGAACTTTGTTCAAGCTGCACCTCCGCACTACAAAAGCCAAATTTCCAACGGTGAATTTTGTAATCGTGTAATAATTCGAACATTGTATAATATGACAATTACATACATGTCTATTAAAGGTACCTATATTTTCTTATTCATATATGGTTGCGCATACTACAATAGGGAAGAAAATGGATTTCAAAGGTATAAAATCCTTACCTTATATCAGTTTTCCAGGCACTGCAGAAGTCTATTACTGCCTTGACTTCGTGAATGGGTAGGGGTTTTCTCGGATCAAAACATGGCTGGGTTGGCTCCGCATCCAAACTAGTCGTCGCCCTCTTCTTCCTCAAGGGATTGGTAAATGGACTCAGCAATGTAGTGGCTGGTCGTTTCTTTCTGCGCCCTTTACCTTCCCTATCTTCTTTCTCAACAGTGCTGCAACCTTCCTCAATCGATTCATCACCAGCCACAGTAAGATTGCGTATGACGGGAAGATTCAGCTGACCTCCCTTCGCCTTTTTGTCCCTTTTTTTCCAATCCTTCAACAACAATAATAGTTTTTTGCAGATTACTCTGCACCCATCTACCTCCTCCGAAGCAGGAAGCTTCTCAGTTTCTGGCTGCTGAGCTTCAAGCTTCTCAGTTTCTGGCTGCTCAGATTCTGGCTGCTCAGCTTCTGGCTGCTCATCATCTGGCTGCTCAGCTTCTTGCTGCTCAGCTTCTGGGTGCTGACCTTCTGCCTGCTCACCTTCTGCCTCTTGGCCTTCCATCACAGTGAAGGCTTCAGGTTCAAAACCGGGCACTTGCGCACATGTTTCTGCCTGTTCAGTGGTCAAAGCAATATTTTCAGGCACGGGCGACATGTCATTGTCGCCTCTTTCTTGCATATGAGGAGAACTGACTTCGTGATGCCCTTTCCCAGGTTCATTGAACCCACTGTATCGCGTTTTCAACTCCTCTACTCCATCTTAAAGTAATGTTCAATTGAAGCTAAGGTCCTGCTCAAATCGTCGACAGCCTTTTTATTTTTTTTAGAGTCCTTCTGATGCTGGACAGACTCCTTCTGTGCCATTTCTTCCAAGTGTTGCACTCTCTTCCTAAGCGTTTGATTTTCACTGGATAGCTTTGCCAACTCACGTTTGAAACTGCGTAAATCAGTTGATGAGAGCTCACCCTGCATTCAGTTATAATGCCAATTGTTACAATTGATACAAAATATAAACCATATATTGCTACTATATTGCTATTATATAGTCACTGTATTGCTAATTTATTGAATGTGTATTGCTACTTTATTTGCACTGTATTGCTATTTTATTGCCTATATGGACTACATACTGGATATACCAGCGCCATTAGCTTCATTATGACATATATATATATATATATATATATATATATATAGCAAAAAACCCTTATAACATGAGATCCGAGGAAACGCAATTAAATCAACTGAAAGGAGGAGACGAGCATGAACATGCAAATCATAAGTCATGAGTGAGTCATACGAACTCAGGATCGGTAGAGAGAAAAGTTTCTAAAAAACCTAGGTCTGTTAGGGAAGAAAATGGGGGTCGCTTGAACCCTAAAAAGGGAAGGGCGCAGATTGACCAGTTGGCATGATGTCATGCCCGAATGAATTAGTTGTTACTAGAAATGTTAAAAAAAGTAAAAGAAAAGAGTAATAAGAACTGAAAAGGACAGATACACTTCCCAAAGGTCATGCTTACCTTAGAAGACGACGGGAGGGCAGCAGTTGCGTCAACTTCATCATCGAGATGTTCAACGGAAGTGCTGGTTCTTTGGACGATGTCATCGCCAAACAATTCCACAATATCTTCAGTGTTTTCAACATCGTCACCCCATGTCCAATACGGCTGCTGCTTTTCAATTAGACTTGGCCGGAGAAGTTGCACATCAACCTGCAATGTACACATAGAAACTAGATATCAGTCAACCTATTATGTTAATGACATGCATAACATTAGTATTACGAACCTAACTTACCTCACAATTTTCAAAACTTGGCTCATTACTTCGTGAAAACGAGCCGAACTATTGATCCTCCATTGTAGTATACGAGGGACGTGGCCATTGTCTTCGCGCACAACGTAATGCAGTGCAGCCAATGCTGGAAACACCTCAAAAGCCCATATCTGTTTTCAACAATAAAATATCAATCACTGTAAACAAAGTAAATGGAACTTATACATAAACGGATATTTCCTCACCTGAAGTGCAAAGCCAAATTCTTTTATGTGGTACTCCCTTGGTCTACCACTTGCCATTGTCTTGGATTGCTTTGCTGATTTTTTGGTTTTTAAGGCTTTCTGGGGCACTTTGACTCGCTAGTACTCTGCGCATAGTGCCCTCAACAATGACGAATTTGTCTTGGCATATGACACAGCACCCCACGGATACTTCTGGAAGTCTTCAACATCTTCGGCCAATTTCAAGTAGCGCATGTCAATGTTGACATGTTTTTCACTGCCCAACAGCACAAACACAGCGAAATATAAAAGTCCGAGCTTGAAGATGTCCTCCTCATCTGCGCAGTCAATGAAGGCTTTTTCAAGTTCGGAAAGGCTGACAGTTTTATTGTTGCGGAAGTACTTCTTCTTCAATGTGCAGTTGTCATTACTTGCAATTGGAATAAACGGAAGATTTCCAAACTGCAGCCCTGTGATGAGGCTGTACTGTTGCGTCGTGAATTGTATGACCTTGTTGCCAACTATGAATTTGATCCCGTTGACTTGAGAGACTGTCTTCGGGTCAGCCTTTCTCAACAGCAACCCGTGGATAATTTGTGTTGTCCACTTCAAGTCCTCGATTAGTAACAGATGGCCAAAACAGCTGTCTTTGAACCTTTGTAAATTTCGCGGGCTGAATCTCTCCGTAATTGTACTTATCGTACTCTTCGTATGGGAAAGGGTCAATGCCTTTCCCTGGAATTTATCATCCTCCTGAATCATCAACTTGGCTTTGACAACCATATTTCCCTGCACACCACCATTATTTTCAAAATTTTAGGTCGTTCAAATATACACAATATAAAGCAATAAACATACAATACATACGCAAATGAAGGCAATATGCACTACATATATCGGTGCTAAAAGTACAATACAGGGACAATAGAACCTTATATGCATTGCATGTATGTTCACCAATGTCCCATGACAGAAAAATTACAAATTCATTGTACCTTCGAGTCTTACATTTTCTCTCCACAGGTCTTCCTCTTATATTTTCCCATTTCGTTAGTTATATTTTCTGTATAATGTAATGGAACATCGTATGAATTAATGGCAACCACAATAATGACTCCAATATGCCCTCCTTTCAAATGTAAGCAAATGAATGATTCTAGTGCTTGTATGTGAGATTGTATTCTTCTAAGTAGAAATTCACTAACATGTTGAGACACTAGAAAATCACGTCATTATTCTCATATTTAGTGTCAATCCTTGCGTTGACAAGAGGACAAAAGCTGTCCAAGAATTTTAGGAAGAGGGAAGTTTGCCCCTGCCAGAGTAAATCTTGTGCAGTATGTCATTCTTGAACAGCTTTTCTCCTCTTCTCAACGCAAGGGTTGATGCTAATCATGAGTTAAGGTTCAGGTTTAGCCCCAACAACCCTTTCCCACCTCACTCCATATCCATGGATTAAACTGAATGATTTTTATCTTAAATTGAAGTCCAATTTCAACATAGCAAGGGTGACTACTTCAATTACAGTCACTCTTCAATGGCCAAAAATTACATCCAAATATGCAGCAAAATGCAATTACCATCTTAAAACATAGTAAAACATACCACTGAAATATACCTCTTCAACACAAAATTAAGAAAAACTAAGCACCAGTTCTAACATCCATCACAGCAGAAACCCATAAACCCTAAACCAATTTCAGACTCACCCCTAACCCAATTTCACATAAACCCCTAAATTATAAACCAATTTCAGATAATTGCCTGAACCCTAAACTAATTTCTAAGAAACACCTAAATCAATTTCGAAGAAACACCTAAACTAATTTCATACAAAAACATAAACCCTAAACCAACTTCAGACTAAGCGAAATGACGATGAACAATACCTGTCGCGGTGAATGATGGACTTTAAATTAAAATCCTAATTTCCTGGGTTTCCCTTAAGTACGAGGAACGAGACATTCCCAGGGTCCAACTAAGGGTTTTCGAATGCTGGAATAGTCTCGGAAGACGCTCGGTCAACCAAACGGTCAAACTTTAAATTGATGAATCGGAACATCCGGGGCTCCGATTCACGATCCGCGAAATCCTACACGATCCTAGGAATACAGGGGACAACATACGTGAATTTGGATTTGATCCAACGGTCCAAACACATCAAACCCGGAAAATCACACAATATGTTAAATTCATTCAAGGTGCAGACGATATCCAAATTGAGATCTGAGCACACGTACGCGTTCGTGACAACACAAGGATCATTTTAGGATAAAATGTAACCCCACACTATTGCTCACGCGCCGCCACACACGCCGGCAGCGTGTGGGTGGCTTGATCAAAGATCTGGCGATCAGAAAACTTCAAATCACCGGTCAAGCTTCCTACCCTAGCTAAAAGACACTATTTGGAGTCACTTTTTTTCTTGGACATACCCCAAATGATCGGCGGAAGTGGCTGAAACTGAGTTCTCAAAATCTGTCAAACCCTAACTCGAAAATTAACCTATCAAACCATGAAATCTCTAAAATCCAACCCAACAGGCAGCTAGAGCACGAAGACTGGATGGATTTCCATACCTTGCTCGTCGGAAATGGTAGCTGGATGGCGGAGATCGAACGGCTAGAAGTACTGTCAAAACCGGCGGGTTTTTCTGCATTTTCGGGCGGAATTCGTCAGTCCCAAGGGCTGGGCTGGCGTGTCAAACTGGTCCGATCTCATGGCCGATGGCTACCGGAGATGGCGGCTACGAGGGTGAGTGGCGACTGGAAGAAAATCGGGAAAGGGAGGGAGGGTTCTGTTCGGGGAGAGAGAGAGAGAGAGAGAGAGAGAGAGAGAGAGAGAGAGAGAGAGAGAGAGAGAGAGAAAGAAATGAGGGTTTTCTGAGATTTTAACAAAAATAAACTTCGAATTAATTACCATTATGCCACTAGGGGTTTTTATCTCGTATCTTCCTCGTTATAAGTCTGATTCAAGCCTACTGCGTGTCTACGGACTCGGCTCAATACGACCTTGCTAAAAACACCACTTGTTGCCCCAAAAATCTTCCCATACTTAAATGACCATTTTGCCCCTACTCGAGGGCAAAATTGTAACTTCACTTTTTAAATTAAATACAAACTTATCAATATTTCGGGTCGGGATGTTACATATTCAAGGACCAAAAGTAGTCCCCGACACCCGGCCCACGTTCTGGCTATGCGTGGGTGTGAATAAAAAATTCTGGCGGCCGAAATTTCTCTAAACCGCCGGCCTAAACTCCTATCCTAGGTGTAACACCCTATTTGGAACCACTTTTGTTCTTGGACTAAGGCCAAAAAGTGGCCAGAATCGCACTCCCAAAACTGCGAAACTTTAACTCCAAATCAAGTTACCTACGCTAGAAATCGATCAAATCCTACCCAACCATCTGCTACATGTCTACGGACTCATTTCGTCGCGCTTTACACAACGGTGCAAGCAAAATTTTTAAATTCCCTCCTGGTCAAAAAAGTCAATTTTTTCTCTCATAATTTAATCCAGGGGCAAAATTGTCTTTCTCTCTATTAAATTAATAATTAAATATTATTTAAGGATCGGGTTATTACAACGACCAAGGTCACATTGATTTTCATAATCTAACTTATGGTAATATAATTAGTACAATCAATCAAGTTGGCATGAAAATGTGCGTAGATTTAAAAATAGGAAAATAAATACAGTCAGACAGAAAGTCAGCCAAATATGAATTAGGAGATTTTTGTGAACAATACGGCTTAGTGCCTATTCCTCCCTCTAGAAAAGTCAAGACCAGGAATTATGACCGACAAACTAGTAAAAATAGACATTACTCACATAGGAAACAGTCCTTTAGACATAATCGGGGGGAGGGGGGTGTTTTGACCCCTACCCCGAGGGCAAAATTGAAATTTCATATTTTATTAAATTAATTAATTAACGAATGATTATATTTTGGGTCAAGATGTTACAGAGAAGTCGAGAGGGAGAGAGAGAGAAAGAAGGCTGATTGATTTTTCTAAAAAATTTATCTTCGAAATATTTACGGTTGTGCCACTACACTTCTGTTGACCATAACTTCTTCGTTAAAACTCTTATTTGAGCTCACTACATGTCTACAAACTTGTATCGACGCGTTCTATGCAACTATGTTACTCAAATCCCGAAATTCTTTCCCAAACAAAAAGTCAATTTTAAACCCATTAAAACACTCTCGATGTGAAATTGTCTTTTACTTAAGAATTAAATATTAATTTATGAACGGGAAATCACAAACTCTTGCTTTGATTTTGCACCTAACCACCTCAACGCTCTTGGCCACACCTTGAATGTCCCAGTGCGCGTTGCTAAAGCATCATGACTTAACTAAAACCATATACAATTTGATTAAAAAAAAATTAAAAGAGTTCTCTATGTACCAACTAAACCGACTTCTCTATCCAAATTATTAACGCAAAAACTGACACCATAACCAGCAACTTCCTAAACATATCACTTTCTAAGACAGCTCCTAGAAATTTAAGAACTTTACACACTTACATATAACAAGCAAAATGCTATAGACCTTTTTTTTTTTTGGTCGGAAATGGTATAGACCTCAGACCTCATGACGAGCAGACGAGAAGACATAACAATGAAAACTGACACATCAAATGGAATAGAATTTTATTTTCTTTAAACTCAGAAAGATATTGGTGAACCAAAAATTAATTCAAAACATTCACAGAATAAGAAAAAAAAATACACTAATCATTTGAGCAAATAAAATAAAGGTCGAAAGTAAATACCTGATTTTCCGAAACCACCCATTCCAAAAATCTTGTGCGCCCGGATGCAAATATATCTTCTATGAACGGTAGTTGGAGGTTCTTAGTTGCAGATATAACAGCAAATCCCTTTGAAATGGTAAACATGATCACTCCAAATATGATGATCCTCCCAACCCAAGAATCTTTTCTGACCCACTGAAATTAATAAAACAAATATGAAGTCAATATTTTTATCTTCCTTTTGGTCATAAATGTTGCTGCCAAACTAAAAATTAAATAAAAACTTACCTGACTTTTCTTTCTCTGTTTAGACTTTGACCGCTTGAAGTATATACGAGGTGAAGAATTAGAGAGTTTTTCCTTTCTAATTTTATAGCCAAAAAGATCACCAAAGAATTAGAGAGTTGTAAGTCGATGATGAAAACTGATGGGTGTAAAATATGTGGCTTCATGTTTATATAGCAGAGGTTGTGTGAATTTTTTTTTTTTTCCTATTTCTTTTCGTTTTGAACTTTTAGAAACTCAATAATGATAAGGTAGCCACGTGTTCTCTGCAAACTACCTCTCTCACGGTCATATTCCAATGGATGGATAAACACAAGACTTTTTTTACGTCGTTATTTTTTGGACTTGCTGAAACGCAATGGTAGGTAGCAATTCATATGCTACACCCAATGACATGCACCAGTCTCTAGGCTTGGCTTTTACCAAAAAGTTGAAGACACCAGTCAATTGGCTATCACTTTTTCAATCCTGCTCTGTTTGTAAGCTTTGGAAAAAGATAATGTTCCAAGCACGAGAAAGTTTCTTGATAACGTGGAAAAAAGTACAAACTTCCAAATTCCAATTCATTTCAATCCTAATTTTTGTTAAAAACTTGTATGTATCTCAAATTAATCACGTTTCGTCACATATAAGGATTTTATTCTATATGATGGAACACGATTAAATAAAAGTAATAAGATAGTGTTATTCCCGTCACATGCAATTTCTTCTTTAATTTCTTAGGCCTCTCCATTGTAGCATGAAAAGTCACAACTACAAGACAAAATAGTGTTTGTCTTCAGATAACCACTCAAGGCCATCCTCGCCTTTAGAGTTGAAGAGGAACTTTCCGGAGCTTTAAATTAAAAGGTTTTTTTTTGGTAAAAGGAGTATTATATTAAGAAGAATAACACAACAGTCAAGGGCTACAAACAACGAAGACCAACCAGAGAGGCCAGTCACAAAACAGTAAACAAAACAACGACAAAAAACTGAAAGAAGAAAGCTTAGAAAGCGTCAAGTTCGGTTGGCAAGGTAAACCATCCCGTGAAAGTATGAAGACCAGGGTGATTGGAGGTCGAATGACCCAAGCCTCAGCACACAACCCCCTTCTTGCTTGCGAAGCCACCCAATCAGCTACATGGTTCGCATCTTGAGGAGTCCATGTCCACCAGAGCGAGGAAAATGAAGCTTTTAGCATTCTAATGTAGAGGGTAAAGAGTCCAATTTGAGACAGAAATATCTCCCTGGACAGCAGCAAAACAAACCTTGAAATCGGTTTCCACAATAACATTAGCGAAACCTCTTACATGGACCAGCTCTAATCCACTTCGGATCGTGTCGAAATATAAGTGTTTTAGCTGATATGATTTTGTATTTAGTTTAAATTTACCGATTTAAATGTGTACCCTTGGTTTACAGTCCAACTGGACAGCTAAGATGTAATCTGAGAATAGAAGAATGGATGGCTAGATTTGGACGATGTAATTTGGGAATTTCCTGTTCCAGCTGTTATTAGTGCACAGTGTGTGCGTGAGAAGAACAACAAAATTCATCTTTTTGCTCCTTCCTCAAGCTCTCTCTTACTCTGAAAATATCTCTGAAACTTTTCTCTGTCAAATTTATCTGTAGAAGAGTTATAATTCAGATCATAGTCCGAATTCTAACATGGTATCAAAGCCAGGTTCGATTGTTTAAATCCTTGGGAGATTGAATCTACGAAGAAAACGAGCTGAAATTTGAAGAAAGTGTTTGCGTGATCTGTGTCTGACATGGCCGGGTTTGGAGCATAAGAATGAAAACCGTTTTCAAATCTCATGGGCTTTGGGAATTGGTTGAGAAGGGAGTAGAGTGCTCAGATTTGAAGGGAGCAGGCGAATCTAATGCAAAGAAGAAAGAAAAGGAAGAATCGAGGGGTGCTGGGAAGATGACTCTCACCGAGCTGCTCATGAAGGATGCTAAAGCTCAGGGTCTGATTCAAGTAGCAGTGTCCGATAGCAGTGTCCGATGAGATCTTCCCTCGAATCTCTCACGAAGAAACCTCTAAGGGAGCTTGGGATATCTTGATGAAGGAATTCCATGGAGATAAACAGGTTAGAAGTGTTAAATTGCAAGGTTTGCGTAGAGAATTTGAATATACAAGAATGAGAGATGATGAGTCAATTTCTGCTTATCTTACCAAACTATTTGATTTGATAAACCAAATGAGGAGCTATGGAGAGGATTTAGCTAGACCAAGGATTGTTCAAAAATTACTTATCAGTTTGCCATCAACTTATGATTCGATTTGTTATGTTATTGAGCATTCTAAGGATTTCAAAGTGATTGAGGTACAAGAAGTGGTTGCTTCTTTGAAGAGTTTTGAATTAAGGCTAGATAGGCACTCTTGAGATAAGACTGAGAAAGCATTTGCTAGTCTTAGTGTGAATCCCAAATCAAAAAAATACAGTGGAAGTCAAAGTAGTTCTAAGGATCAAAAGAATTGGAAGGCAAAAGGCAAAAAGTAGGATAATAAATCAACTAATGGAGCTAGAAATCCCTGCAAACATTGTGACAAACTACATTTTGGTGAGTGTTGGTTTAAGGGAAAACCAAAATGTTACAACTGTGACAAATTTGGTCATATTGCAAAAGATTACTACAGCAAAAAACCAGCACAATAGCTTAACTATGCTACTCAAACCAAATCCACACCAAACATGTTTTATGCTAGTAATAAAGGATCTGCTGGTGTAAAAGGATGTGATGATGAATGGTATTTGGATAGCGGATGCAGCAACCATATGACTGGCAAAGGAGATGTATTAGTTGATGTTGATAGGAATATAACTGCAAAAGTTGCAATGGGGACAGGACAATTGGTTGATGTTGTTGGAAAAGGAAATCTTGTTGTTGACATTAAGATGGGAAGAAGGTGTGTTACGGAATCTGACATAGCACAATATATTTCTATGAGAAAAGCCTCTATTAAAACCAGTCGGACATACGATTTTATGGTTGACCAAGCAGGTGGATACATGAAAGTGGAGTTCGCCAATAAGGATTTATATAATAGGATGGATTTCGAGCATCTACAAGTGGTATTGGATGGTGATGCACAAGCAGCAATAAGCTACATGAATGCCAAGGCAATAGTAGACCCGGAATGTTTTTTGCATGTTTAGTGTAGATGAGGAGAATAGATTGAAAATTTTGTTTTGGAGAGACTCTCAATCTCTACACGATTATTGTTGCTTTGGGGATGTGTTGATATTTGATAGCACATACAAGAACAACGTATATGACAAGTAAAAACAACATATTTTAGTGCACCTCACCATTCTAATCACACAAAACCTAAGGAAAATATTATTTTACTTTATATTTAAATATTAACATAAAATGACCAAATCTCATTATGTAAAACCCAAGTATTAAGACCTATGTCTTGATGATGGATTTGGGCTCTCTTTCCCCTACAACACAAGCAATATAATAATGCATTAATACATAAGAGGAATAAAGGTGAGTTTTTCTTTTTTTATCTCCATGCCTCTGATTTCCTATAGCTTCTTATATTTCAGTCCTTATCTCTTTTGCTCTAACACCACTCTCTTTGTTAAGTAAGTTTTCCCCCAAAGTTTCCCACCTTTTTTATTTATATATATTGTCTATGGCTGTATATAAATTAATAGAAAGAATACAACAATGCATTTCAACTAGACTAAAGAAAACCTTACCCTTTCTGCTCACTGTATGTTAGTATTTTCGGTTTTTTTGCATTGCCCTATACTTCTTGCTCTTTGCCTAAAAGATGAATATAATTGTAAAATTAATGTGTTTCTCACAAACACATAAAACTAGGTACTCATAATACTTACTTCAAAGCTTGCAGATAGCCTTTCCTTCACAAATTTGTCCCATTTTTCACTAGAGGTTATATTTTTTGGTTTAAGAAGGAATAGTGCACGTGCTCTATTGGGTTTACTGGCTGCCTCTCTAATCAAACCTGTTATCTTTGACTTGAATTGCCTCCAACAATTGCCCATCATTCTAGAAATTATTTTTTTGTTGGTGTTGTTTACTGTGAATCTTTGCTGTGAAAAAAAATGCATACCAAAGCTTTTAATACTAAATGCATACTAATATTTGAATCAAATATCAAGCACATATGAAAGCTTATAATTACTAAAAATTTAAATAAATAAACTACATGTACCTGAATAAGTTCCCAAAGATCCTCCTTGTTATTTTTATCAACTTTCGTCCAATCTTCACTGGTGATAGGGATGTGCTCTCACACTATTACTCCAATATAAGATGAAAGTTGATCTGAATGCCCAGAATCAGTCTAACCAAGAGGATTGAATCCAACCTCAAGAGGTTGAGCCCTATTTTTAAGCATTCCCCTTCTAGTAGGGCCTCGTTTCTTTTGTTTATTCCCAACAATTGTAGCACTTCCAGCACTTGAAGCAACTTGAGCAATTGGATCAGTTCATCTACTTGGGTGAGAAGCTGTTGTAGGAGCAACTGGAGCAGTTGCGGCTCCTCTTCTTGCTGGAGAAGTTGTTGTATGAGCAACTGGAGCTGTTGCAGCTGTTTTATGAGCAATTGGCTTTGGTGAACATTTGGCGATAGTGAATCATTCAAATTTTTGAGCCTTTTATTATTTTGCTGGTGATAGGCAGCCAATATTGCTTGTCCTTGCTTCGTTACTTTTTCTTGACCCTGTTTAGAAGCCTTTAAAAACAAACATATATATATATATATAATTAAAAAAAACACAATTAATATAATAAGGGCTTTAAGAAACGTTTTACTGAAAGCAAATGGGATTGAATTACTTACTGAACTACTCATCTTTAAGTCTTAACTTTACTCAGTAGGTTCAAGATTTTAAGAATCTTTAGCACACTATACCAACAATACAAAGCATTATTATACTTATCATATAAATAAGTAATGTAAAATTTGTTAGTCTTTTTTTTTTTTTTTTTGTCAACACCGCTGGAAGAGTTTATTAATAACGAATAGCAAGGTATACATGGGAGGCTAGACTATTAAAGAGCCAGTCAGTTCCAAGATGATCCCAAACATGATTACCCCCCTATTTAGAAACGAAACCCGCAACAACATGGGCAGCACGGTTACAGGACCTGGGAGCAAACACAAAGGAAACCCGAGAAAGAGTAGCCACCAAACGTTGGATATCGAAGACAAGTCCTTCCAGATCGGACACTACAGTAGCCTGTCCATTGAGCATTGAGATTCCTCTCTGGGTATCTGACTCCACCATTACGTGAGTGAGTTGGAAGTTGGCACATGCACTAAGGGCATGGCGAATAGCGAGAAGTTCCATCATTAGAGCGAAGGAGCCATGGAGGTCGCCCTCACCTCCAGCACATAACAGCAGACCATGGTGGTCCCTGATGACCCAGCCAACTCCTCCCCGCAATAGGCGAGCAGACCATGCAGCGTTGCAGTTCACCTTGAGGAGACCCTGTGGAGGTTTACACCAACTTTGGGCCACAGAGGTGCTGATGGCCTAGTGAAGGTGGGGCTGAACCTCCTGCTGAGCAGCACGGTATTCAGAGACTTGGTTGAGCAAGAGATGAGTAGCCTCAATGGGATCAGCTTTCGCACCTTCAAAGACAGCCAAGTTCCTGGTTTTCCAGATTCGCCACAGCCCAAAAACAAACCATTGGATTGCCTCCGCTGCGTGCTCAGATGAGCTGAGAGTCATCACCACATATCGCCAAGTAGAAATAAAATCCTCACCTCCTGCTAACCTGGTCACATCCAGTTGGAGAGGGCTTGCCAACCAGAATGCACGTGCAAAGTCACATTGGAAAAAAATATGAGCCTGAGTTTCATCATGTAGACCACAAAGGCCACATTCTCCGGTGCAAGAGACCCGTCGCTTGCGTAAATTTTGCCTCACCGCAAGAATATTAGAGCAACCACGCCAAATGAAAGCTTTGAGTTTGGGGGGAGCATCGATGTGCCAAACTGACTTCCAAACTGAACTCTGAGCGCTGCTACTGCTGGCCTCACCAGCTCCCTTACGCCCCCAGCTCACCATTCCTCTATAGGTGAAGGGCAAGCTCGTAGCCAGACCGAACGACATACCGTCCGTGTGTGCTGAAATGCCAAATTAGCTTGTCAAGACACCCCCACCTGCTGATTGGTATGCTTAAGATGCGGCTAGCTTCCTCTGTAGCAAAACATCTAGTAATCATATCTTCTTTCCATGTGTGCAAAAGGGGGTTAATGAGATCACTGACCATCAAGGGTAAGTCAGGGTGCCGCGATATAGTTCGAAAGGTGTAAGGGGTAGGAAGCCAAGGATCATTGCTCACCTGGACCTAAGAGCCGTCACCAGTACGCCAACGCAAACCAGACTCAAGTAGGCGTCGCCCTTGGGGAATGCCTTGCCATCCCCAAGAGGCAGATTTTCGGGGTGTGGCAGCGAGGAAAGTCTCCCCGACAAAGTACTTATCATGTAGCAAGCGAGCAAGCAGGGAGCTCGGATTATGTAGGATCCGCCAACCAATCTTGGCAAGTAAGGCAAGATTAAAACACTGGATATCTCGGAAGCCCTAGCCACCCGCCTTTTTTAATTGAGATAATTTAGCCCAGCTAACCCAATGAATGTCGTGTTTCTCCTTGTGGGTTTTCCACCAAAACCTTGCAATGGCAGCTTCAATTTCCTTACACAAAGTTACTGGCAGCTTAAAACAGGACATAGCATAACAGGGCATGGCCATAGCAACGGCTTTAATGAGAACCTCTTTGCCCGCCGGTGAGAGAAACTGTTCAGCCCAACCATGGAGCTTACCATCTAGTTTGCGGCGAACCTCCTCAAATACCTGTGTTTTTGACATTCCAAAATCAGCCATAATGCCTAGATATTTACCAAAATCTTTGCAACCTTTAACATGTAAGATCTGTTCCATTTGTGTGCAAAGGCGAGAAGGGCAGTTAGCACTGTAAAAAATAGAACTCTTGTCCAAGTTGACGCTTTGGCCAAAGCCCGCTTCATAGCACTGTAGAATGTTAACAACACACTCCGCTTCCCATTCATCTGCACGACAAAACAGAATAGAGTCGTCGGCAAATAGGAGATGGCTAATGCTTATCCCATCCCCACGTAGCTGGAAGCCATGCAAAGCTTCTCGCTCTTCAAATGTTTTAATGAGGGAGGTAAGTCCTTCTGCACAAATAAGAAATAAAAAAGGAGATAAAGGGTCCCCTTGCCTCAATCCCCGCGAGGGCTTAATATTGCCAATTGCAGCACCATTGATTAGGACACTGTACGAAACTGTGGAGATGCATTTAAAAATCCAGGAGCAAAATTGATAAGGGAAACCCAACTTCTTCATCATTGCAATCAGAAAAGGCCATTCAACATGATCAAAGGCTTTCGCCATGTCAAGCTTAAGAGCCACAGTCTTTGGGTCTGAGTGCTTACTCCGTTGAAGAGAGTGTAGAACCTCGTGCACTACTAAGATGTTATCCGTGATTTGCCTTTCTGCCACAAAAGCTTACTGGTGTTGGCTAATAATCTGAGGCAACACAGTTTTCAAACGGTTGGTGAGAATTTTTGAAATAATTTTATAAATCACATTACAAAGAAAGATAGGCCTCCACTGCTTCATATTTCGGGGATTCAGAATTTTGGGGATAAGGGTGATGTGGGTGTGGTTCAGCCGTCTAGGTAACTTGCCGGAATGGAAGAAGCTCTGAACTACCCAAAAGACGTCATCACCTACCACAGGCCAATGATGCTGGTAAAAGGCCCCAGTGAAGCCATCAGGCCCCGGAGAAGCTGAGGGGCTCATACTCTTTACAATTTCGAAAACCTCCTCCTGAGTGACCGCCTTGAGCAAATTTAAGCTCTCACTCTCTGTGATTCGTTGACTGACACAAGCTACTGTTTCATTGATGCGTGATGGGTGACTGGTAGTATATAGGTCTTGAAAATAAGAGACAGCAATAGCTTGAATATCATGTTCCTTCTCATACCAGACACCAATTGCATCCTCGAGACCCAGTAAACAGTTTTGGCGCCGGCGGGTGAGCACCTTAGAGTGGAAAAATTTTGTATTCCTTTCTCCTACATTCAACCACTGTATGCGGGATTTTTGTTTCTAGAATAGCTCCTCCTCACGGAGAGCACCCTTGAGGTCATGTTCTAGAGTTCTTACTCTAGAGCCGTCAAAAATTGGGTCTGTGTAGGCAAAGTGCAATTGCCTTCGAATAAAATTAATCTGAACAGAAGAGTTGCTACCCTCTTGTCTCTGCCATTGAACAAGGCCCTTTCGAACCCAGCCTAATTTCCCAATAAATTGGTCTCCGCTGGACCCTTGAAAACACTTCTACCATTTTTCTGTTACTACATCCTTGCAACGAGCCTGTCGCCCCCACCTTGAATCATAGACAAATCTGCGCTGCCAACGGGTGGTGGAAGGCTTTGAAGTAAGTAGAAGAGCCACATGGTCCGACCCCGCTAAGGGCACATGCATGACTCGAGCTTCTGGGTAATTCCGGAGCCAAGGTTCAGAGGCCAGGCCTCTATCAAGTCTTTCTTGTATCAAACCATTCTCCCTTCTATTTCGCCAGGTAAAGGGATAACCTGCAAACCCCAAGTCCAGTAAGCTAGCATCAGTAACAAAGGCCCTAAAGTCTGCCATACTCCTTTATGAGCGTGGGTTGCCCCCCTCTTTCTCGGTAGCCAGCAGGATATCGTTAAAGTCTCCCAAACATAAGCATGGTTCCGAACAGCGGCTGATCCTGTCAAGTAGAGTACGCCATTGTCCATTCCGAGTACGGGCATCAATGCTAGCATAAATGCCAAGAAAACGCCACTTGAGCTGTAAATCAGTATCATAAAGCATAGCCTCAATACAAAAATCTGCATATTTAATTAGTTCCATCTGTTGTGCATCCCGCCAAAACATACATAAACCTCCACTAAGCCCACACGGTTCAACTGCAAACAAAAATTCCATGCCTAATTGTCGCTTCAGATATTCAAAGCGGTGCCTCCTAGTTTTGGTTTCTAGAAGGACCACTAGATCAGGGGTGAGAAGCCATACTTGCTCCTTCAAACTGGAAACTGTCAAGCTACCCCCAATGCCTTGACAGTTCCACACAAAGATTTTCATGGCGAGCATGGAGACAGGTCTAGGCCGGTCTCCACTAACTGCTCTGAAGTCTCAGGAAACAGTAATCTTCGCTTGTTGGACTCCCTCTCCACCTCGTCTCCACGTCCAGGCTCAGTACCAGAAACCCCCTCGCACTCTTGGACCCCCATGGCCATCGCTGCTCGACCTCTTTTACCACAGTTCCTCAGAGGTTGGTCATGGCTTGCATGAAGTTCTAGAACAAGTGGTGCAAGACGAAAAGGATTGGCTTCGCCGGGTAGGACGTGAGCCTCTCTAGTCTGGAGGCTTGCCTCATGCTCAACCGGCTCAACTGCCACAACGGGCACCGAAGCTGAGGCAGCAACTATGGCCACCCCATGAAGTACACCTCCCGAGCCAATCAGACCTGCATCCCAGGCTTGAGCCAAAATCTGTGTACGGCGTGCTTCCAGTTCTCGCTGTTTCTGGATAGTTTCAGCGAGGGTCACCCCCCGAGTTGGAGCATGCTGCGCTCGAGGCCACCATAACCCTGCATTTGGACTTCCTTGCGCCGTCCGACGAAGAACAGATTTCAAAGGCCTACCCCTCATGCCCTCGACGGCTTCAAGACCAGCAAAACCATAAAGGGGCTCAACCCCATAGCGTTGGGATGAACACTCTCCAGCTTTGTCAAGGAAAACGCGGCTTGGATGTCCCAAGCAGACACAAACAAAATAGTATTCAGGGAGGAACTCGTAAAGGAAGCTAATCCAAATCGACTCGACTTCCGGAAACTCGACAAAAGCACCCCGCATGAGGGGCTGGGTGACATCGAAATGGATACGAACTCGTGCAAAACGCCCAACACAGTCCTCTCCATCTGCATGGTCGACTTCCGCAACCTTCCCTAGGTGCGTTCCAATCTTCCGAGCCACAGCCACCATCATATTTAAGGGAGGGATCCCATGAAGTTGCACCCAGAAGACTCCCAACTTCAAATCCACAGATCTGACGTCGCAGCCCACCGTCACTTCAGATAGCAAAACTAGGGCATCACGATATGTCCAGGGCTCCATATCCAAAACCCGAGCTTTGTCCCTATGATTCTCAAATCTCACCAGAAATAGTTTGTCAGCAAACTCCTTAATTGTGACATCGGCAACGCCTTTCCACAGTCGAGAGAAGGAGGCTATGAAGCCCTCTTTATTGACGACTCTTTGGGAAAAAACTTTTGCCACAAGGGTATTGTGGTGGCCAACGAACTGACTGCCAAGTTCATTCTCCCCAATTCGAACCCCCTACCGTTCTCGATCAGAAAGTCGAAGGTTGGCACCAAAACATAACTCAAGATCTTCCATGTCCCACACAACCGTAGCCAAGAACTGCTTATTGCGGGATTGCGAGCACCGTGCTAAAATTACTTCACCCAAATTACTTCGAGAGGGAGAGTCGTGAGCCGCAAGGAAGCCGCCGTCGGAAAAGCAAAACCTAAACCCTAGAGACCCTTTTCTCCTTTCGAGAAACCCGAATATTGTTATTCTCAGTATGATAATAATACCCAAAAAAAAGTTATATCCTTTAAATAAATTAATAATGCAATATAAATAAATTCAGAAAAAACAAGTACACCATGAATGGATATTTTTCAAATTGACGTCCACCATGAAGGTTAACCAAAGTAACTCCATCGTCAACTTTGACCCCATTAACAATATTTGCCCAATCACACTTGAAAATAGGGATATGAAACATATGGTAATCAAGTACTAAGATATCTCTTAAAACTCTATATAGTAAGAGACTTTTCCAATGACATGTGAATTGTCTCTTGCACTAGCCCTACAAATTGTGTCTGCTTCAACTAAAACACCACTATTTTGTTTCAGTATCCTTAGTACGAAATCGAGTGTTATTTATAATAAATCTAGTATATGACAATGCTTGATCTTTTGGGCCTTTTGCCAACAACTTTAGAATATTTGTGACATCATTTTGTCTTGTTTCATTTCCAATCTGTTTGAAGAATAAAAAATATTAGTGATATGAGTAAATAACTTAGGCTTCACCCCCTTTTCATGCTTGTTATTAAACCACACCAACTTTTTGCGAAATGGATGATCAAAAGGAAGAAATCGTCTATGTCCCATGTAAGCAAATTTTCTGCTATGTGGAAGCCACTCTGAACATGTGCCTTTACGGCAAACAGGACATGCAAACTGTCCCTCTGTAGGCCATCCAGACATGTTTCCAAAGGTTGGAAAGTCGTTTATTGTCCACATCAAAATTACCCTTAAGTTAAATGCGGACATACTTAATGCATCATAAACCTCAACTCCATTAATCCATGGCTCTTTCAAGTCTTCTATAAGATGTGTTAGATAAACATCTATATCATTACCTGGTTGCTTCGGACCTGGGATGAGTAAAGTCAACATCAAGTTCTCCTTGGACATGCATAACTTTGGTGGCAAATTATATGTAGCCTAAATTGCTGGCCAGCAACTATACCTCGAACTAAGATCTTGGAAAGGATTAAACTCATCAGTAGCAAGACCAAAACGAATGTTTCGAGGATCCAAGTTAAAAGAATCCCATTTCCTATTTATCTCCCATGCAATTGAATCCACCGGATGCCTCATTTTACCATGATGGCTTTTATTGGTATGATACCATCTTAGTTGTTTAGCAATTTCAGCCATACCAAACATTCTTTTTAGTCTTGGTATTATTGGGAAATAACGCAAGACTTTTGCAGGGACTCCTTGTTTTTTCATTTTTTGACATGGGCTAACTTCCCATCGAGAAGAACCACATTTTGGGCACTCTTGTACATGCTCAAGATCTCTTCTAAATAAGCAGCAATCGTTGACGCAAGTATGTATCTTCTCGTACCCAAGATCAAATTTCTTTAGCAATTTTTTAATTGTGTATATTGAAGTGTTTTGATTTGGGAGCATGTCACAAATAATTGGAAGGAGCTCATCATAAAAATTGTCACATACTTCAATGCAGCTTTAAGCTTAAATAAAGCCATTGTTGCTGACATCTTTGTGTACTTTGTACAGGCATCAAACAAAGAAGTTTCAGCATCCCTAAAGCCATTGTTTCTGCTTCTATCCTTTCATTTGTTTGCGCTGCCACATTACCTTCTTGCAAACCAATTTGATCTTTATACATCTTAAATGTTTCCAAAATTTCTAAGTCCCCATCTACCATAGATTCCCTAGGCCTTTCACCATGAAGGACCCAAGTAGTGTAGCTAGGATCCATGCCATGTAAGATCAAGTGATCGTACACTATATCTAGATTTCCTACAATTTCACTGGCAGTACTGACATAATTGTGCACTTCGACCCTGTACTCATCCAAATATCTACATAACAAAAGTTTTTGTTCTTATAATCTAGTTTGAAATGTCCTAAAACACCTAACATTATGGGTTGTGTCTTAAAGGTCAAGAAGTTAACCTTGGTAAGTGAACCCATTCCTTATCCATTGGCAGCAACTTAATTCAATAACTGTTTACACACACAAATTTTTAATTTGTTTTGCCATTGAGAGACGAAGACAAAATTCAATGAAACAAAATAGTAACTTCTTAGGTATACCATGACTTTTAACAAGGATAAATTACTTTGGAAGAGAGAAGAAAAAAAAAGAAAAAAAAAATATTAAACATGTGTAAAAGCTCAAACGAAACAATCAATGCAAAATAATTAAAACAAGTACAGTAATTAAAAGACCAGACCAGTCTTTTAAGTTGTCTTTGTCCTAGTTTAAGCAAAGTGGAGTGTAAAAACTACGATATCATGATATCACGGTTGGGTCTATACCCATAGAAAATTGGAAAGAAATTTGGAAGTCTAGATTAGAAAAACACGATGGGAGAGCAATACCTTTTCTTCTTTCTCTCTTGATTACTCGTTCTCTCTTACTGGTTCAAAACTAAGAATACGAAAAATAAACTGTCAAACAAAGCGTCTACCAAACTCATGGGTAATTTTTTAGTGAACTCAAAGAAACTGAAAAAAAAATTGAAAAATTAAAGAACAATAACTCACCAAGAAAATAGAGGAGCAGATTTGAAGACAAATTCAACATTTAGGGCTCATCCCCAAATTCTAGTTGATTTTCAGTTTTCAAGAAGGGAGGATGTTACAATTATAATAATAGAATAATAATTTCTAAAATATTTTTATCGGATTCAACAACATCCATGTCAACGTTGTGAATATTAAACACTATTTCACAACATCCACTGCAACCTTATGGATATAAAATACTATTTCGCAACGTACAACTCTATATTGTATTTTTTTAAATATAAATCACAACATTCACAGCAATATTGGGGATATATTATATTATTTCACAACTCACAATGCCACGTTGTTATATCAATTTTCAACAACGTGTTTTTTACACGTCATAAAATGATGGTTTGCAATGGTGTACGACAACGTACACTAAATGAACGTTATTGATCACCCCTTTTCACAACGTTCAAATAGGACGTTGCAATTTTTCATGTGGTCGTATCTCATTTTTGTTATAGTGAACATAGAGTAATACGAGACCTTAATATTGTAAACATTTGTGTTTACAAGTATAAGGACCCAATTTACTTTCCTAATGTCCCAAGTTACCTTAATATTGTACTAGATATCCTTATCTTTGTAATTTACGATATTATAAGATTAATGATTTAATTTACAATCTTATGGAAACACAAATGTCCAACATAGAATAATACGAGTCCTTAATATTGTAAACATTTGTGTTTACACGTATAAAGACCCAATTTACTTTCCTAATGTATCACTTGACCTTTATATTGTACTAGATGTCCTTATCTTTGTAAATTACAATATTACTCGATTAAGGATGAGTTTTACAATTTTATGGAACACAAATATCCAACATAGAGTAATACGAGACCTTAATATTGTAAAGATTTGTGTTTACAAGTATAAGGACCTAGTTTACTTTCCGAATGTTCCACTTTACCTTAATATTGTACTAGATGTCCTTATGTTTGTAAATTATGATACTACACGATTAAGGATTGATTTTACAATATACTGGAACACAAATGTCCAACAGAGTAATACGAGTCCTTACTATTGTAAACCCTTATGTTTACAAGGATAAGGACCTAGTTTACTTCTAATGTCCCACCTTACCTTTATAGATTTATTTTTTTACTTTTAATATTTTTTAAATACATGTTTACAACATATTTACACAAGACAAAAATCGCATTTACAATATACTTTATTGAGTTTTTAGACCCAAAGAAAACTTATTCACTTTGGGCTTACAGGAATTGGAAGTGAAACCATATGGAAAACCAAGCCCAGAGTGAAGAAAATAGGCACGCATGATAACTGCACGTTTGCAATTTCGAACAGAATGTTTGTCAATTGCATTATTATTTTTCAATTTGCTACTGATCGTTTGTCAATTGCATTCTTCGTTTGTAATTTTCAACTGAATGTCAATTGCATTCTTAGTTTGCAATTTCCAATTGACTGTTTGTCAATTGCATTCTTCATTGGCAATTTACAACGAACTGTTTGTTAATTGCATTACTCCTTAACAATTTCTAACTAACTGTTTGTCAAGTGCATTATTTCCTTTTCATCTTAAGTAAGCCAATCTATCAGTGCCCTTTCCATCTTATGGTCACTTCCTTTGGAATTAACTCATTGAACCCATTGAGAGAGAACATTACACGATCATATTTGACATCATTATATAATAAGTCTGTAGCATCAAACAAGCTAGCCTCTTCGCACGCGCTTCCGCGCTTGCGATAGGCTTTTTTTAAAAAAAATTTATATTTATTTTAGAATTAAAAACGATAATAGGTAGTTGTGTTCCATAAAAATAGGATCCATTATCTGATTTTTCTTTTAATTTTAATTTTTTTTAAATATGAAAAAGTGTGAATTTACCACATTATCCTCATTTAATTAATAATTTCAATTCTTAATGTTTGCATTAACCAAGGGCATTTTCTGGTATTTTGAATGTTTCACCATTCTCTGTCTTTTGCTTTATATATACAGAATACATAAGCTAACAGTTAACACCTACCACAAAAGATATAATCTCACTTCTGTTGTTCACAATTTTATCAACGTATACCACAAAAACAAAATACCCAAAATAGAATTTAAGTTTTCTTCTTTAGCCTCTTACTAATAGGCTCTAGTTCTAGTTCCGACAAAGAGGTCTTGCATTTTTGTGGTGGTGCTTTGCCTTTTGTTTTAATCATAGTCGCTTTTTCTTTGATATGCACCTCCCCTCCTTTGCATTTCGTTTTCACCACAACTCCTTTTCCTTTGGTTTCAGGGGGTGGTGACTTGGTTTTGGTCTCCTCCACTAATACCTTGTCTTCCTCGTCCTCCTCCTTGTTTTCCTGGTCGTTTTCGTCCTCCTCATTGCTTTCCTGGTCATTTTAGTCCTCCTCCTCATTTTCGTCCTCATTGTCATCATCCGCTCCATTCTCACCATCCTCACATGAAGTCTCAAACCCATTATCGTTGTTATCACTAAACTCATCATCCTCATCATCAATTTGATTCTCATCTTCGCCATCATCAATTTCTTTTCTAGCATGGTGGTCATGGTTGTGTTTAGTGTGTCTCTCCTACAAAAACAAATTCATAATCTTTGATGATTACTGCAATTATAAATATATCGCCTAATCTTTAACTTAAAATAAAATAACAAATATAGCACATAAACATCTCAACTACTTGCCTGCATTGCATCAATATCAGCATGAACATGTTTTCTTGCAAGTCTTAACTCCTACAAAAGAAACATGATTAAGTTTTAAAACACAATATTTTGTTTATGCTTACAACCCAATTAACATAAATTATCACTCCTCCGCATATAATTCTAATTAAGGGCACTTCATTTGTCATAATATTATGCATATTTGCCACAATATATAGCGAGTGGAGTTTGAATTCATATAAGCCATGTATAGAACAAAAATCCAGTACTTAATTAATTTGGTAACACTCCTAAAAGCAATTGAATCCAACATTACCTGTTGAAGCTCCCTTATGATTGTCCTAGCAGCCATGCATTTAGTGAAAAGCAAGGAATTTAGCCCACTATTCATATCCAATAGTTCTGATGTTGTTGATGCACTTACCAATAGTTCAAATATGTTGTGTAAATAAAGTTAATATATCATTGTAGTTTCAAGGTCAACATTGTAATCACATAGACATGACCTCAAACTTACATATTTGACATCCTCCAGGAGTGGAAGGCACGTGTTAGACTTGCCTCTTGGAATATCCAATACTTCACAATCATCACCTTCTACATATCCAATACAATTCTGAGGCATCACGAAATACTTTTAATGGTTGTTCTCAGCCTACTGACTTTAATGATAATTTTACAATTTTTAATAAGGTTACCCACCCACAGAAATTAAATACATATTTTGTTTTTTAGATGTTAGGGTTTAGCAAAATACAAGTCATATATTTCAATACTAATTTTACAGAAGGTTAGGGTTTATCAAGAGACAAAATGAGATTCTTCAATACTACCCTTACAAAACTTCAAACCAAGTGCTTTAGACCTTAAGTAAATAGCTGCCAATCAATGGAGGAATCTTCACCACATAACATAACTCAACTCATATGCAATTGCCAAATCATAGAAACAAATTGCATGAACCCTATATAATTGAATTTTAGTTAGTCATATCGAAGAAACTAAAAAAATAACATGTCAACTCATATTCCAATTATCAAATTGATTTTTATTGAACCATATATGAAATTGCATTCTTGCCAGTCATATTAAACAAACTCAATTGGAAAGTAATATGCCAACACATATGCCAATTGGCAAACGAAAAGCTATGAATTGCATATGCAATTGTATTTTCGTGCTCCAATAGATCATCTTCTATACATCCAATGAAATTCTTATGCATAATATTGCAATGCTTGTTCTCTGTATAAAAGATAAAATTGCAATGCTACTAACTTTCATCCAAATTTTACAATTTAGAATAAGGTTACCCATCCAAACAAATTCAATTCAAATTTGGTACAAAACTGAGGTGAGATTAAGGTTTACCCATAAACAGAAATTAACTTAAAAATTCTTGAAATTAGTTAGGGCTTAGCAAGAGACAGATGAGATTAAGGTTTACCCATAAACATAATTAACTTAAAAAGGGGTGAGTTTAGTTAGGGCTTAGCAAGAGATAGGTGAGATTGCTCAATACTAACCTTAGAAAGCTTCAAATCTAGTGATACCCAATGCTTTAAACCTTAGGAAACAACTGATAACCAATGGGGGAGATACCAATGGAGGAGATGGCCATCTTCAGTAGTAGAGGTTTTTTGGGTTTGAAATTCAGGACCAGCTTTGGGGAGCATTGCGCACTAAAATACCGAAGAAAAAACCTATTGCCTTAACCTATTATAGAAGGTTTTCTTTTAATTTTTTTTTTACAAATCAATTAGCATGTGCACTGTACATGCTTCATAAAGGACAAATGGCGCATGGGTTCGCATGGGTGCGCCTGATGCACTATAGAAGGTGACCCAAAAACTGACACCAAAAGCAGCAACTTCCTAAACATATCACTTTCCAAGACAGCTCCTAGAAATTTAAGAACTTGCACACTTGCATATAACAAGCAAAATGCTAGACCTTTTTTTTGTTTTTTTGTCAGAAATGCTATAGACCTCAGATCTCACGACGAGAAGACATTCTATATATACTAAAACCCAATCCAACTAATCATTGTAGCTAAGCACAGTGAATTTACGAAAATGCCTTTATTTTTAACTGTTCAACCAGCTTCTTTTTTCCCCATACACAGTAAAATCACAGTTTTGCCCTTGGCTAATTGTTTTGTGTTTTCCCCGTTTTTCCCTCTCTTTCCTTCTGATGTAACTAGCGGTTGTTTGTTCTTGAGAGGCATCTGGTTCGATTTCAACTGGCTGGTTGGAGAGTTTTAGGGGTAAATATGGGAGAGCTGGGTTGGTTCTTCAATGTCTACATCTGGAGGGTTCGACTGTTTTATAGAGCCATCTGCTCAGACCATCAGTTTTGGCTTCCATTGTTCATCGACTTCCTTGCTTTCTTGTTTTTCGATTCGAAAATCAGTCTCCATCTAAACTCATCTCAGTCTGCTGCTCGCCTGGCCTTAGCCTCTGATCTTCCATTCGTGCTTTCTTAATCCCCTGCTTCTGTGTTTAGTTCTTTTGTCTTAACCTCTATTGGATTTGGTTTTCATTCATTGTCTTTTTCCTTTTTTATTATTGGGGTTTTTGTCAATCTATGAGTTCATAATCATGTTATTTGGGTTTATCAATTATATGTTGTTTGATAATAATAAAAAATGAGCTTTATAACCCTAAACCCTCTAATATTTGAGTATGTTGTTGAATTTTTTTGGGTGTTTTGTTGAGGTTAATTTTAGGGTAGAGCAATGGATTGAAACATCTGAGCATGTTGTTGAGGGTTTAAGGTTTTTGTGAATACAGGCAGATATAAAATAAGTGTAATGATGTTGATGACTGATGGAGAGAGAAAAACATAGGAGAATAGTATCTGTATAGAGTTCTTTTTTCATTGAAATTATGATTTGGATATGTGGTAGGATTGATTTTTGATTGAATTGATGAACCAAGTATGTGTCATATTAAAATTTTCACTGTGGTTATAAACCAGACATCTTCAAGCTTTAGTAATTTTTTTAAAAGAAAATTTATGAACTTCGCATGTTATTTTTTTTGTTAACCAAATTTTTGTAATGTGCGTTGCCTTTAATTCTTATATACTATCATGGTTGAATGCTGAGAATAGTATCTGTATAGAGTTCTTTTTTATTGAAATTATGATTTGGATATGTGGTAGGATTAATTTTTGATTGAATTGATGAACTGAGTATGTGTCAAAATGCTTATGTAGAGGACTGTTGTGTATGTATGGAATTTTGATCTTTGTGGAAATATAAATGGTTTGTTAGAAAGTGTAACTTTAAATTCATATAGACCGCATAGTTGGAATTTTGAGTTGTTAGGGTTTCTCAATTTGGGTGTTTGATTTCCAAATTTTAATTCTTCTCTCTTTCTAAGTTTGAAAACTAACTTCATTATCTAGTTGGAGTTGTTGATACAGCCAGAACCAAATTTTAGATTCAGTTGGGATTGTTGGGAGATAAGAATGGGAGATCTTTTTTGGCTGGCTCTTTGTCAATTGGGATTTGTTTTCTTTTCTTTTCTTAATGCTGCTTAATTGCTGTTTTGCTTTAGCGAATTGATGATTTGCAGCATTAGTGATTACAGAAAATTAAAACACCGTGATTATCATTTATAGTTTTGTCTTTGGTTTTTCCTTTTGTATTTTGTAAAAATTGAAGTTAGTCAGAAATCTTGATTTCTATTTTAAAAGGTTTGTTCTAGAAAATACAAAATCCAAAACTCATTTGAGTCTTTCCAGATGCCACCATTCTTGGCGTGCCCAAATGATATACTCTTGAACTTATTGGAATGGCTGTGGTCAGGGCATGCATTCTTCTGTTGGATCGGGTCACTGTGGACCTGATTTTGTAGAGGACAAAATGTGTACTTTTGACTATTAAATAATGAGTCTAATTTGAGTTATTTAATGAGTGGAGTCCAATGTTTTCTTGATTCATTAATAAAAGTAAATATAAGAAGCACATATATTTAATGAGTGGAGTCAAATGTTCTTAATGTTGATTGGATTTTACCAAGATTCTCATAACGTTCAAATAGGTATTGGTTTGAGTTTGGGAGTCTTGCACTCTAGGTAGTCCAGACCGCCAAGGAGATTGGTTCCTATGAAATTAGATCAAAGGCCAGTATATGAATAAGGTTCAAAGTCAATGCTCTATCTACACAACTTCTCTCAACAGATATCGAATTGATTACCATTGATCCTAAAACCGATTCCAAACAGATTTTGGCACATATTTAAGAGATGACAGACCAACTAGAGTATGAATGAGTTAGTAAATATAAATATACAGCTATGATTCTTTAAGTATATTATAATTAATCGATGTATTTCTTAGCTGCACTTCTTACCTGTACTTCTTAGTTGTTTACATATGGAATCAAGTTAATTACTTGATAGAATAATAGATATTTGTGATTATAAAGTTGTTTACACAAAACTAAATTCATATTGGTGTTAAAAATATGAGCAGCATTTCAGATAGTGATGAAAATTGTGTTACCTCTTTAGTCTTTTCATCTTGTGATAACCTATACTTCTCTTTAATCTTCTCTTTAGTCTTCTCTTTAGTCTTCTTAGCTGCACTAAATTCATGTTGGTGTTAATAATAGCTAGAAATTTCTAGCATTGTTGTAAACAATCAATTTAAGTGGAGGATTGTTCTATGAAATTTGGTAAACAAATATCTAGAAATTAGCTTCACAATTTCTTAGGTTCCATTTAATTTGGTATTTGTTTTTGTGTGATATATTTCTCTTGGGGTGTGTCAAATGCTAAAGCTGCAAGTAAACCATCTATTCCATGACATAATCCAACAGACTTATTCCAAAACATGAGTCTATTGTTTTGATTGAGTGTTTTAGTGTTCATATTCAAGTCATTTTAAAACTATATATCCCTAATTGATGATAATTCCTAATATCTTTATTTAGTTAAAAAATTTATCACGAGTTATTGGATGAATGTTGATGATTTTATTTGTGGATAATGATTTATTGGATTGGATTAATATTGATGATTTTGTGTGTGGTAATGATTTATTGGATTGGATTAATATTGATGATTATTTGATTTGTTGGAATTTTGGATTTATGATTTGTTGATTAAATTTTGTGATGGACTTCTTTCCCTCTCTCTGTTTATGCATTTGTCATAATTAAATTTGTTTCTAAAAAAAATGATGTGTTTGATTAATTGATATGACTGTTTGGTTTGATTAATTCATGTGTATGACTAAAAAGGTTGGGAGCTGCGTTTGGAGCCTCATTTATTTGGCTTGCGAGCTTGATTTACTTCCCCAGGTTTTCATTCTTTTCCCTCTCCATCTCCGACTTTAATCTACTGGTTTGGAAAAGCTCATATTCAAGTGATTTTTAAACTCTAAATCCCTAATTGATGATAATGCCTAATATTTTTAGTTAGTTGAAATTTTTATAATGAGTTATTAGATGAATATTGATGATTTTCTTTGTGGATAATGATTTATTGGATTGAATGAATATTGATGATTTTGTGTGTGGATAATGATTTGTTGGATTATAGATGACTATATATGATTATTTGAATTGTTGGAATTTAGGGTTTATGATTTGTTGATTAATTTTGTGACAGACTTTTTTTTAAAACTTAATAATCTATTTATCGATGATGTGTAAATAACGTAGTAGCATATTTAAATGTTTTAACGGGTGTTTTGAATCAAGTGCTTCCTTCTATTCTTCAAAAAGACGTCTATTTTGGTAAACTTATTTGAGTTTGAGCTTATGGGGTTAAACTTTTTGCCATATTTTTATTGCACTGTTTCTTTTCTTATTGTTATATGCAGGGATGATTTGTTTCTATTTTTCCTTCTTTTCAATTTCAAACAGATTTACAGTACTTTCTCTTGCTGAAATTTTGTGAAATTTATGTATATAGGGGAGCTCAGATTAAGAAGTAGTGGTTATGCATTATGCCTTTTTCATTAAATTCTGTATGTTTTTCTTCTAATTTAATTTCAGGCTTTCATGAAAATTTTGACCTAGGATGTAGTGGTTTGAGGTGTAACTTTGCAGTAATCGTTGTAGTTTCACTGGCCACTGAATTGTGTTTGACTTTCCATTTATCGTAAATCATGTGTTTTTAAGTCATTATGACAAACAGAACCTGTGTGGATTTTCGTCATATTTTACCTTAAGGAATAACGATGTTTCTATTTATAAATCCTTTTGTAAGAATGTAGGTTGTGATTAAAAATATGCTAAGCTAGAATGACTGGCAAGAGCTGTAGCCAGAATGATGCTTCTATTTATATCTTTTTGTAATTATAATTCTAAGAGTTGTAGTCAGAGTGATTGGCAAGAGATGTAACTAGATAAGAAAATTGCGTGTTCTGGGAATTGTGTGTAGAGTAAAAATATGCTAGCTTCTGTTCATTTCGACGTGAAAAAATGCGAATATATTTGTGTGTAGAGTAAAAATATACTATCTTTTCTCTTCTTAATGCTGCTTACAGTCAATGTGTTCTTAGTCTTAATTTTGTATGTTTTGCTATTTTAAATTGCACCTCTTGACATTTTCTGAAAAACTTATATACTTATTGGGACAGAGAGAGAGTGAGAAAGTAAAGGTAGGAAACCACTATAAAGTAGAGATTAAATCAAGTTCCAAAAGAAATTGATTATAATGTAGTAGTTTCCGGTTAGAAACCTCCCAGTTGTATAGAAAACAAAGAAAAAGAATGAAAACTAATACCTTAGAGGTGCCAGTGAAGTTTAATAATTATACAAAGTAAAACAGATTAGCCAATTGTTGTGTTTTAGAAAGATAAGACCAAAGTCTTTTACAATTGTTAAGTTTTCGTTGAACTGAACAATAAACTGGACATTTCTTTATTTCGCAGCTTGGATACACCAAAAAGCAAGGGACTAGACATTTGTATTATGCTGTCATTTTCGAGGTATAAAAACTCCTCCAATTCATTGTTTTTTGAAATGAAGCATTATTAGTTATGTTAGTCAATTGATTTTAATCATTTTGTAAGATTTTATATTTCATTTTCGTTCGATTGTATTGATTGATACAAGTTGAATATGCTTTGATGCTAAATTTTTCCTCCTCTTTTAAATATTTTCCACTTGATGTTCTCATTGAATATTTTATCTAAATTTTTAATCTGATGAGCTTGGTTGATTATAAATTTTGAGTTAGATGTTTCTCTCCATTATACCAATTTATATACAAGTTCTTTACCTATTCAATTTTTAGTTTTAGTTTTTCGAAGAAATTGATTTGAATTTGAGTATTTTGATTGTTTTCCACATGGTTAAGGCCTACAAGTTTTGAGTCTAAGGCAAGAAGGAGAAGAAGAAAGATGGAGGAGGAGATGACGGTTAAACTGATGATGAAAAGGACAGGTGAAAAGGGAGTAGGAGGAGAGCATGTGTTTTGTTGAAATGAATAGTGAGCAGAAGAATATATTCTCTTTCTTGCCCGAATTGATTTATTTGTTACTTTAATGATAGCTTTAAATGATACATCTTTAAGAATAACTTATTATTGTAATTTCTAAATTGCTAATGTTTCGAATTACTTAAATTTTATCTATATATTTTAATTGATGTATAAAGTTAAATACTTTTGCTTTATCAATTTGATTATTTGGATTGAAAACTATTAACAAAAATTGTTTAATTTTGAATAATATATTTTCAAGTTTTTATATTTCGTGTTTTAATAAATTATCTATAAATTAAACCGTTTTCATGAATTCGATCATATTGAAAATAGTATTAAAGAATTTTATTTAAATTAAGATATATGTTTGCGCAAATAATTTCGCGGGAGAATATTGGCTTCTGGATCCTTCAACCTTCGATCTTCCTTCTCTCTCCTTCTCGATTCCTGTAAAAAAGATTGGAGTAAATAAACCACACCCAGGGGTGTTGGCCAAAGGCCCTAGGAAAACAATAGCTAAGCAAAGGGTCCGGAGTTGTATGTATGATGTGAACCGGGCGGCCGAAGCTGTGTGGAGAAAATATGGAGAGTCGAGAGTGGAGAGTGAGAGAAAGCTTTAGATATTTTTCTCGGGTATCAAGAGTAGGTTTAGATGTACCTTGAATGATGAATGAAGTCATTTATTTATAGGAGCCTCGGGGCTAGGGTTTCGTAGAGATTGAGTCGGACTTGATTACATCCTTTTATTATGATAATATCTGAATTAATGATATTATCTCATTAATTATAAGATAATACCCTATAATTAAGATATTATCCCTCTATTTAGGATAATATCCCAATTAATGATATTATCTTATTAAATTTAAGATATTATCCATATTAATTAATTAACCAAATAAATTGGTTTAATTAATTAATTTAAGGGATAATCTTCTTTTCCACATGGCGTGCTGTGATTGGAGAAAAAATTATTTGCTCCCACAATATACATGTATATTTGTTAACGGAGTGAATTAATTTTGAGATTTTCTATTTAAACCCCACACTTCTCTTTGTTTACCCCATGTTCTAAGTTCACCCCAACTTCTAATTTAAATTTTCACAATTTCTAAGAAAATCCCCCTATCTTCACAATTTCTAAGAAAACCACAGTGGTGGCCTCCCCCTTCCCCCTGCTTGACAACACAGGTACGAAACCCCAAGGGGTTTCTTTCCTCCCAATATAACCAAAAAAAAGAGGATGCCAAATCAATCTTCAATCACTTTTAATATTCTCAATCTCAAGAAACGTATTGAGGTGGAAGCAAAGTCAATTATTATTTATTAATTATATAATATAATATAAAACAAGGATCGAGAAAACATGGGGAAATCAAGCAATCAACAGACCTTCTTAGCCATAAAAAGAAGAAGAAAAAACCCAGCCAAGAAGTTCATAACGCAAGCAAATTTTTTTTTTTTTTCGGGTGATTCTCGTCTTCTTTAGCACAAAGTTAGAAAACAAATCATCCACAAGCTAGACCAAGTGCTTTTCTTTGACGGTAATATTTTATATATATATATATAGAATCTAGATGTAAATTTTTTGTAAATTGTAATACATATCTTTATTAACTTTTTTTAAAATTATTTGATTCAACAGAAAACTTGGCTGGGATTCTTGTTCTTTATAATTGGAAGTTTCAAGTTGAAGAAAATATGCTCAAAATTTAGGTTTTATGGTTCTTCGTTAATTAGTTTTATTATTTTTTATTGTGTTGTGTTTATTATAAAAATTAAAAAATATTTCCTAAGAAACAATTTTCTGGAAATTTAAAGAGACAAAGAAAGAAAAAAGAAGAAGAATTGCTCAAAATTTAAGAGGATCTTTGAATAAATATTTTATTAAACAATCCAATACTTCACGAAATCTTTGAGTAAATTCTTATAATTTTAATAAAAATAATTAGTTGATAAATATATTTTTTTTTTTTAATTTTAAGGTTTAATTTGTATAAAAGGGCACACTTTCCTGGGCCTTAGAAAACCTAGGACCGGCTCTGGTGGGGTGTGTGTATAGATAGATGTACTAGGGTTAAATATTAAGTTGAATGACCTTTTTTTAATCTTTTTATACAATAATAAAACTCACAGCTTAATAATTTAAGTATTGGGGTGAATAAAGAGAAGTGTGGAGTTGAAATAGAAAATCTCTTAATTTTTTACAACTTTTAATTTCAGTTTGAATTCTTTTTGCTAATAATTAGAAATTTCTTCTTAAAGACCTAGACCCTAAACCTTAACAATTGCTTTTGACTAAACTTTTCTATTAATAGACAAAACCAAATTTGTATTCTTATTTTACATACTTTGTAGACCCATTTTTCTACTGTGTATAAAAAAGAAGAAGAGATTATTGCGTATAAAAGAGAGAGAAAGAGAAGACCACAACATAAATATTAGTTAGAAGTTTGAAAACCTTTTATACAATTTGAAACAATTTATTCAATTACAAAAAATATAAAACAAATTTACTTTTTGGAAATATTTATGGGCAAATGACTAATTCTTGATAACCATTTTTTTTGGGATTTTTTTTCCCTTTTAATGCTTTTTAAACAATTGTTAAAATAAAAGAGAATCTCGCTTTTGTTAATTATAATTTAAAATAATAACAAAAGTTTCACAAGTGGGCTTCTTTTTTTCTTTATCTGTATGTCATAATAAATTTTACTATATACTATCAAATATTAACATTTACTCAACATATATGAATTACACAATGATATACCTCTTTGTTAACAAATATTAGTTCTAGAATAATACACGTTTAACATCAAGTTTGCATATAAGCCGATAAAATCGTTTACTTTAGAGAAAACCCTTTTTCTTAATCTTCCACATTTTAATGGATTTATTATTTGCTTATGTTAGTTTGTTATTACAAATGTCAATCATTTTTCTCATAGTTTTTCTAAACATAGATACTTTTTTATATCTACAACAACAACCATTCATTCTAATTTACATCATGTATTTATATAATATTCCAATTTATCGTCTTTTTGTTCAAATACAAAACCAAAATCATTTTTATCAAACAATTATCAAAATTTTCTATTTTTCTTTATTGTTTTAACTTAATTATGTTCTTCTACTTATATATTTTAGGTTGTTATCATCCTGCTTTTGCATATGTGTTGCTACAAGTGCTTAATAATTTCTCTCATTACAGGTCAGTATTTTCTAACTTTTAAAAATAACCTGTGCATAACATTTATAACTAATTGATTAGCAAATATTATATCATTTGAAGATTCTCATTTATATAATTCCATCATCATATTTCTACATTTATTTTGCATTCTTAGAATTTAAATGTTATTAATAATGTGAAATATTACTTTTATATATATATATATATATATATATATATATATATATTCTAGACATCAATCTGTTTTTGGGAAATTGAAATCTTCGTTGATGATATCGAAGAGAACTAGAAATACCACGAGAAAACAAATCATGCAAGAACCTCATAATCTCATCATTTCAAATGATATACAAGTCCCAAATAAAAATGTTTATCATATTGATGATAAACATCCAAGCGAGAAAATTCCTATCAACAACCATCAAAACATTTCTCAAGCTGATAACAAAAGACAAAAATGTGTTGGAAATACATTGTCTATCGATGTGAATACAGTTGAAACAACAACAGATGAAATTGAGTTTCACCATTTTAATCAAATGAGTAAAGGTCAAGCGATCTTTCAAAGAAATAGGCAAGGTGAGTGTTTCCCTTTGCTCTAAATTTTTCTACTAAACTCAAACTACATTGTTCTATTACTAATAGCCTACATTTATGTTTTCTATTCTCTCCATTCTACATTTTTCTCCTCTATAGGAATAATCCAAGAATAAGCGAATTTTGGAGAGCAGAATCATAAGTGCATTTATTGTGGTGCACTTTTTTGGTTAAAAGAATCCATTAAACAAAGATCAAAAAACAATGAGCCTCTCTTTGCTACTCTTTGTTGCCAACAAGGAAATATTAAACTTTCACTACTACAAAAAACAAAATAGACGACGGGGATCCACCGTCGTTGTAATGCTTTGAAAATCGTTGTTAAATCGACCGCCATCTTTTTGGGTGTAAAACTATGACGGCTTTTCACCGTCGTTGTTTATCTGTAAAAACGACGGTTTTTAAATAAAATCGTCGTTGTTTAGAGGTAAAGATCGTTAATTATAGGAGGAAAGACGACGGTTTTATTAAAACCGTCGTGCATTGTAGGTTAAGATGACGGTTTTTTATGAAAACCGTTGTGTATTGTAGGTTAAGATGGCGGTTATTTATGAAAACCGTCGTGGATTGTAGGTTAAGACGACAGTTGTTTTATAAAAACCATCAGTAATTATCTATAAAGCCAACGGTTGGTTTATAAAAACCGTCGTTCATTATGTGTAAAGACCATGATTTATTATGAAAACCGTCGTCTAATAAGTTCCCAAACTGCTACATTTGAGTTCTTTTTGATTTCATATGATGCTATACAATGATTTTAAATAAGAAACCAACCAGAATGCTTTATTAATGAATATATACACTCAAAAATAGTTTCTTTCATAAAACTTGAAGCTTCAATAGTTATTACATAGTTAACCAATCTTTATTCTACAGCAAACATAATTTCTACCAATTAAGTAGTACAATCTTTTCCTAACAAGACCTACGCACTCCTAATCCAAGCCTTCCTCATCCAAACATACAAATGATGCACAACTGAAGTCTCCTCCATCATCCCTGTAAAAAAATCAAAATGACAGAGAGAGAAAAAAAGCTAAGATTATAAACATATAAAATTAGGTGGAAGAGAAATTTTACCATTGGGCCATATTTTCATAGAAAACTTGTAAAATGAGCATGAAAAAGACCATTGAGAACATGCAAAAGGAAAAATATATAAATAAATTGATGGTGAAAAGAGAAGGTAACAAATTTTCAACAACAAAAAAACATACGACTCACATAAAAAACCTGCAAAAGAAAAAGTTATAAATTTGCAAGTTTCCTCCTCATCTCCTGAGAACCAAATCAGAAAATCTAAAAAGAAACCAGAAATAAAAAAAATATGTAAACAAGCCAAACAAATCAAGAGAGACAAAATCTGAAATCAGGAAGACAAATAACATACCAGAAACGCAAAGAGACTAATCCAAAATTCACTAGCAAGATATAGAAGGGTATTGAGAGATTAGGTGACTTTCAAATCAAACCTTTCATGAGGGTGTTTTAGAAAGCTCAGGAGGGTTTCAAGGAGAAAGAGATAAGGTTTTAAGAGATGAGGAAAATCTTAAAATTTGTCGAGCACGAATTCACTTAAGCGGCCTTTTTTTAGCGTGTTTTAAAAGACGACGCTTGTTAATGAGAGATAAGGATTTTAGAGACGAGGGAAAATTTGAAAATTTGTCGAGCGCGAATTCACTTAAGCGGCCTTTTTTTAGCGTGTTTTAAAAGACGACACTTTTTATAAAAAAAAAAGGGTCATCTTTACATATAATGGATGACAGTTCTTTAAAAAAAACCGTCATCTTTACATATAATAGACAACGCTTTTTAAAAAAAACCGTCATCTTTACATATAATGGACGACAGTTCTTACAAAAAAACCGTCGTCTTTACATATAATAGACAACACTTTTTTTAAAAAAACCGTCATCTTTCCATATAATAGACGACTCTTGTTTTAAAAAAACGGTCATCTTTACTTCATAATAGACGACCCTTTTTAAAAAAAAACCGCCATCTTTACATATAATAGACGACACTTTTTATAAAAAAAACCGTCATCTTTACTTCATAATAGACGACCCTTTTTTAAAACAAACCGTCATCTTTATATATAATAGACGACCCTTTTTTAAAAAAAAACCGTCATCTTTACTTTATAATAGACGACCCTTTTTTAAAACAAACCGTCATCTTTAGATATAATAGATGACCCTTTTTTAAAAAACAACCGTCGTCTTTACATATAATAGACGACAGTTCTTAAAAAAAAGGGTCATCTTTACATACAATAGACGATAGTTCTTTAAAAAAACCCGTGTCTTTACCAAAAAAAGGACATTTGATTTTTAAAAGACGACGCTTGTCACTAACAAGCATCGTCTTTTAAAAATCAAGTGGCTTTTTTTTGTTCAGCATGTTTTAAAAGATGATGCTTGTTAGTGACAAGCATCGTCTTTTAAAAATCAATCTAACGCTAGTAGTATATAAGATGATATATCATGACGGTTTTAAAAATACCGTCGTCTTTTAAAACACGACGACGGTTTTAAGATGCACTGTTGTCTATTTTGTGTCGTGATTTAACTATTTTGTAGTAGTGTTTAAAGTTCAAATGACAGGACCCGACCCAAATTCCACTTTGGAATTCGAGTCAAACCCTGACACCTGGCAGTTGCCGGGCATAGTTGACCAAATTGCCCTTCTAACTAAAATTCAATGAAAATCAAGTGCGACTTCTGCCGAAAATTCGGCAGAATCTCCCCCCTGTAAATTGAACATTTCCCAAAAATTACCACTTGTAAAACAAGCACATACGAATATAACCCAACTGCCAGCATGTATCAAATTATATAAAAAATCAAGCATCATATTATTCTGGTCTTAGTCCTCAAAAAATCAACTAAATCATTCAGCTAATAAAATTCATCTCAGCTCTCAGAATATCAATAATACATTAACAATCTCAAAGACTCCAACTCGTGGGTGCACCTTGTACAAAAAGGCTGCCTACGTACCCTTACTGAGGGATCAAGCCACACGTAGCTCTTCTATTTCATTTCAGCTTTCTGGTCCAAGCTTACTAGCATTACTCACATGGCAATAACTATATTCAAATGAAGGAATAAAAGCATTTAGATTCAAGTATCATTCTTGGAAAGTCATAACTATTAATTACTCGTGACACCATTGGTGACACATCCTGCCCTGTAATCCTCGCTGGACTCAGGAGACATCTGGTCAACCTGATCCGCAATCCTCGCTCCCCCAGCCCGGATATCTCTAAAACTCGGGGGGCAAAGTATGCTAGAAAATACTTGAACTATTTAATCCATATCCAATAATAAAAAGATCAAGGCAAACAACTTAAATAAAATAAAATAAGATAAATTAAAGCAAAACGGATTAAAATAAAATAAGCAAGCTCCGAATACCCTGGTATCAAACTCATGTAAGGTTCTTAAATAATTATATATATATATATATATATATATATATATATCCGTCTTTCTCTTGTGACATAAATATATCGATTAAGAAAATGATAGTAACTGTATAAAGTTCCTCACTTTTACTTTAAAAGCGTTTCAAAGCTTAAATTCTCTCCACCTAGGCGTACCCCCATTTCTGATCCGTCAATTCCATTATTATCGTTAATTCATTATCATTCCGTCAATTCCATCCTCGCAGGCCTCAGAAACACAAAGTTAATCGAGCCGCGTTCCTCGCAGGCCTCAGAGACACCAAGTCAACCCGAGCCGCGTTCCTCGCAGGTCTCGGAGACACCAAGTCAATCCGAGCTGCCTCGCAGGTCTCAGGGGACCATAAGTCAGCCTGAGCCGCATTCCTCGCAGGCTTCGGAGACACCAAGTCAACCCGAGCCACGTTCCTCGCAGGTCTCGGAGACACCAAGTCAATCCGAGCTGCGCTCCTCGCAGGTCTCAGGGGACCATAAGTCAGCCTGAGCCGCATTCCTCACAGGCCTCGGAGACACCAAATCAATCCGAGCTGCGCTCCTCTTAGGTCTCAGGGGACCATAAGTCAGCCTGAGCCGCGTTCCTCGCACCACATGGTCCAGGCGTCCCCGAACTCGTGGGGCGTTATTTATGAATGACAACTGGTTCAAGGCAACTGGGGGGGTACTCCTGTGGTGGGTTTGAAAACAACTTCTATCTTGAGATTCCTCTTATTTCACAAACTATTTACATATTTAGCTAATTTATTAAATATGGCAATATCCCATTAACAAACCATTCCGAAACTAAAATAATAATAATTAAAAGTAATGGATAACTAAATGAGTAAATAATTGAATAAATAAATAACTAAATATATAATTCAATACCCACTGCCAGAAAATCTCAAAATTTGGGGCCAAGCATCCTACCCTAGATTCAGACCATCAATTAGAGCCACTTTTGTTCTTGGACCATGGCCAAAAACTAACCGGAACTAGCCGGAATAAAGCTGAAACCGTCTGCCAAAATGGGTATTTTGAACTATCTGAAAAACCTTAAAATCAATCTAAAATACCTACATAAATAGATAGAGCATGATGAGAGGATGAATTTCCATACCTCATTCGACGGAATTGGCCGTCGGAATCGCCGGAAAATGCAAGAACATTGCCGGAAAACCTAACCTTTTTCCAAGCTTCGAATCGAGCTCCTCGTCAGCGGATCGGATTGGGTCTTGGGTGGGTTTTGTAGAGGAAAATGAGGGAAAGACATTTCATGAAGGTTACGATGGCAACCGGTATGAGATGGAGCCTCAAAAATATCATGGAAGTGGAAGGAATGCCCCTGGAAAATAACCAGAAAATCTGGTTATATCGCAAGCAGGAAGAAGACCCGGCACTGTAGCACTGTAGCGGTAATGTAGCTACAGTGACAAATTTTAAAAATTCCCTCTATGCCCTTTCCGTTTCTAGACCTTTTCTCCTTCATTACAACTCAGAATTGGGCGTGCCGTATGTCTACGAACTCGTGTCGTTGAGTTCTATGCAACGGTACCACCCAAATCTCCAAATTCTTTCCCGAACAAAAAGTCAACTTTAAAATCATTAAAATATCCTCAAGGTAAAATTATCTTTTACTTGAATATTTTATTATTTTATTATTAATTTAGGACCAGGATGTTACACCAAAACAACCACCCGTTTTTTAGAAAATTTGCTTGATCCTAATAAAGGGCAAAAAAGTGTATTATTTAGAGAAAATATCAGGGTTTACTGATGGGCATATTTTATATTATATATTTAATCCCATTCTTAGTATATTTTGGTTAATATTTTGCAAGAATTTTGGTATTTTGAATTATATTTCCAATATAGGACTTTCGACTTCCTCTGGAGCAAAACATAATCAAATGGACGAATTTTGGAGTAATTCCAGTTGGAGGACATTCGTGAGTCACTTAGCTTGATTGTATCAAAATTTCAGATTTTTCTACCAAGCGGTTATTCTTTGACAATAAAATAAAGGAGCAGTGCGCGGTGCTGGAATAGTGACGGTTTGGGCATTTATTGCGTTTTTGGAGCCCAAGATGACTCAAATGGGTTTGTGGGCTTCTGGAGAAGTGTTCAGAACGTTTTTATCTTTAAAACAAGCTATCTTGGGCCAGATTTGGAGGAGATTTGAGGCCAAAATGTGCTAGGCGGTTTAAATACAGATTCTCCTAATCCAATTTGGACTTTATATCCTAGTTTCCTTGTGAGGATTGGGCAGCTGGGTTTTAGGAGGTATTTAAAGTGGCATGTTGGAGGTTCCAAGTAGAATATAAATTAGGAAAACCTAACCTTCAAAGTGGCATGTTCAGATCATAAATAATTGATAGAATTGCATAGGATTGTGACGGTGATGGCTAAACCCTAGTGCTTTTATTAATTGGCTTTTAAAACTTGTTTTTCTTCAATTTCCCAACTTTTCGATTCCTTTTATTGTTAGTTTAATCTTTTCAAATTAATAAATTTCAACTCTTTTATAAAATCTATTTTAACTACTTAATTAAGAGTTAGTTTAATTACAAATTAGTCAAACAATCTTTGGGGACAATGACCTTGCATGAGCATTTATACTACAATTACCTTGTATTCTTGCAAGTATTTTCAGTGATTTAACCTTGTTTGCGCAGGTACTAAAAATCCTATCATTTACAATTCTATGTTTGCATTTACTTCAATGGGAGCCAAAATTGATAAATCAATTAACAATGGATCAAGCCCTTATATTTTCAAAATCAGTGGTCAAGTTCATCATATAAGGGCTTGATCCATTGTTAATTGATTTATCAATTTTGGCTTCCATATTGAAATGGTATTGTACAAGCCATGAATCTAAACGAAGAAGAATTCCTATGAGAGCTTTTATAGCTTATCAAATACAAGAAAGAATGTTTCCATTAGATACATTATTAAAAGGTGGAAGATTGTTCCAACAATTTTTAGTAGATGCTTATGCAATACTTGAAGAGGTTTTATTAGATTATATTAGGAAAAATCAAAAAAATTTAAGAAGTGAGGTTTATAAAGGCATTTATGATGCAATTTCAAAGGGTGACAATGATGCTAATAACATAGGTCAAAGAGTGATATTGCCTAGCTCATATACTAGAAGTGCTACATACATGCTTAACAATTATCAAGATGCTATGGCAATTTGTAGACAATATGGAAATCCTAATTTATTTATAACTTTCACTTGCAATGTCAAATGGCCTGAAATTGTAAGAGAATTTAATACAAAACCTGGATACAAACCAGAAGATCGGCCTGATATAGTTTCAAGATTATTTAAAATAAAACTTGATGATATGATCAATTATATCAAATCAGGAGAACCTTTTGGAGAAATTGAAGCTGGTAAACATTACCAAAAAAATATCTTTTTTGCAAAGGCAAAACGATGTCGGAAATACCAATTTTTTGTCGGGAAAATGTTGTTCCGAGAGCAGATGGCCGTCTGACGGCGTCGGAAAATCGATCATAGGAAAAGGTACATTTTCGACGAGCCGTTAGAAAAGTTTTTATTTTCGACCAACGATGTGTGTCGTAAATATTACGACGTCGTCGGAAACTAATTTGGCAAACAATGATAATTTAGTATTTCCAATATACCAACAATGTAAGCTTGAAACTGTTTGGAAAATCGAAGTTAGTTGAAACTGTTTCTTATACGATGAGCTTTTGTTGTTTCCAACCAAACTTTTCTGACAACAAATCTTGTCTGAAATACTATTTCTGAGGACTAAATTTATTTCTGACAATGTCATGTTCATCTGAAATAGACATTTTCGATAGTAAAATTGCATCAAAAAATAATTATTCTTTGTTGGAAATAATGCATAGGATCTATTTATGAGGAACACAAGTCGTCAGAAATGTTATCTACGACGGTGTAGACCGGTTGGAAATAATGAAACGTGTCATCGAAAATAGACAATTACGATGGGAATGTGGTGTTGTAAATGAAATCACTATTCTCGAAAATGGCTCGTAAGTTATATTTCCGATCAACATAGATTGTCGTAAAAGATTTTTTACGATGAACAAGGATGTCGAAAATGTAATCAGATCTGTCGTAAATAGAATAATTATTCTCATAAATATTACATTTTTATAAGAAAATATATAAATAATATTTCCAATCAGAAACTTTTTTCATAAATATGTTTTTGTCATTCATTAATATAAAAAACTAAACAATATTCATTTCATATCAACTCGTATATGTCTCCAACTTCTAAAATTTGAATATAATTTCTAAGTCTGACTTTACTAAATAAAATGTCTTTGGGAGATGATAAAAGAACTAGTTGGGCTCCTCCATGACAATGTCACTAAGATAAGCATCGGAACAGCTTGCAACACTGTCTTGGTATAATAACAACAAAAAAGAAAGAATTATGATAAGACTTGATAGAATTTGAAAATGGGAGTAACAAATACAATTAAGAAGGAATATACATAACAAAAGCTATACCGCATTAGGTGATTGCCTTGCGCAGTGAGCAGAATTTTGTGGGTTATTGTTAATCAGCATTTGAACTTGTTGTTGCAAAGTGCTCAATTGACCTTTAACATAATTCAATTCCTTTTTCAAATGCCCATGATTTTCTTCCAATTCCACGCACCTACGCTTTGATGCCACCGCCTAAGCCAAGAACACGACCATGACACTACAAGGAAAATCCCTTTTAGCGACGAAACCAGTTGGTCGCTATTACATGATATTTCGTCGCCAAAGATAAATAGCGACGAATATTTTTTGTCACCAAAGTCGTCGCTGCAAGCTCGTGGCTAAAAGTACCATGCGACGAAACAGAATTTCGTCGCTAAAATAAGTTAGCGACCAAAACACGTCGTCGCCAATTAGCTCCAAGTTGGTCGCCTATAGAGAGGGAGTTGCTGCCAAAAAGCCAAAAATTCCCGCGAAATGGAATTATTTAGCGACGAAATATATGTTTGGTCGCCAAAGATGGGAGTTTATTTGTGGAATATGTTAGTTGGTTTACTGAATGGGCGACGAACATATTGGTCGCTAAAAACTTTTGTCAGATTGAGCGACGAAAATTAATTCGTCGCCAAAAGTGTATAGATTTATTTATTTATTTTGGAAATAAAAATTTGTGTCAAGCTTTGTAACAGAATATTATTTAGTCCATAAAGTTTCTGAAAAACACTAAATAGATGAAATTAATAAAAATCGCATAATTACTGTTCAAAAGATACTAGTTTAAGCATACATCAATGTAGCTAGATACAAAACCCCAAGGTATGCTAAAGATACAAAAACCATCAAGTAGCTAGATATAAAACCCTCTAGAACCCCCCAAGGTATGCTACATATAAAAACCATCAAGTATGTAGATGTACACACAACCTAATGACTATTTACAATATCATCAAGATCATCATAAACATTATGTGAACCACCACTATTACCTTGATCACCATCACAAGAAGAATCACCAGTATGCTGGGATGGAACATCTAAATGTGATGGTACAGGACCGCATCCACTCAATGATATTCAAAAGTTTACTCACTATGCCAGCTCACAAACTATGCCTTTCAACTCACCAACTATGCCTTGAAGTTCCTCAACCTTTTTCTCTGTAGCAAAAGAGGAGGCAACTCGACCACTATGCGAACTCTCCACTCGGAGACTAGAACCCAAGCCTCGAATCCTCTTGCCCTTTGCAACCCCAAGTTCTGCAGTCATGATCTCTAACTGTTGTGGGATAGGGAGTGCGATTTGATCTAGTGGAGTTCCTAAACTCTCTGCCACTTGTTGCTTGGCCTTCTTATACTCTTCATTCATCTTCTTCTACAAAAAGAAGCAAAATAAAGATATGTCAATATTATAAATGCATAAAAAGAATGAAGTGTATGGGATGCTAGTACCACCAATGGCGTTCATAAAGTAGCAGTGCCAATTATCCAAATCAGTCACAAACAAAAATAAAATCAACTTGAAGCAAATAATAAAAGGAAAATGCACATAAAAAATGGAATATATCTCTTTGGATATACAGATTGCAGAAAGTTTGAAAATACTCACAGGTCTTATAAGATCCTTTTTCTGCATCTCCCCAAAGCACAATACAAACAAGAAACTTCGAAAAACAGGGATTATAAATATTTGCCCAGCAACATGGCCCCCTTATAATTGGGCCTAAATTTTAACTTCTAAGAGCACAACGGGTTATTAGAACTGAATTTGTTTAATTGGAGTTTGGAATTGGGCCTCCAAAGAGGAAGAGAAGTACAACTGCAGGCAGCTCAGTTTCAAAACAATCTTAGCATGCACATTGTGTTGGTATCAATATATAAGATCATGGAAAATTTAGAAACTTACACATATCTTCTTTGTATTTCTAATTAATTAGTTCTATTTGCAATGGATAAAGTCTTTATATGATGCTAAAACCAAGGTACACAATTAGCATCTAAAATAATGGGTCGTCAAAAACTTGCATGACCAGTCGGCTGATTTTGTTTTTGATTGCAGATTATAAACTAAAAAGCCATGAAGAGTACATGCATGTCACATATATATGCAAGTCAATAGTTAATTGTCAGCAGGTTTATGTATTCCTTACCCCTTTAATTTCAGCAGCCTCATTGATCGACAGGCTCTTATCCTTACACATACACATGTTGTTCCAGTAGCTAATGTATGTAGGATTTTCACCCTTCTACATTTTCCCAACAAAAAGAAAATGAGAAATACTTGAAATTATTACAATATAATAAATAAAGAAAGATTTCAAGTGGCCTAAAATTATAAACCTCTTTAACACCTTCCATGTGTTTTAGGAAAGAATGTGACCCCATGTATATATGATCAAACTTCTTTTTTCTTTTTTTTTCTCTGTTCTCAGCATTGGCCTTGCAACATTTCTGTTTTGATTATATACATGAATTGTTAATTTTTTTTTTCTTTTTCTTTTTGATACTTAGAATAAGTTCCCAATCAAAAAATGAAAACTGTAGATGTTATGAGACATTAAATACCTGATATTACTCATTTGTGTACAACGTATCAACCAAATAATGTCACTCTTCTAGAGTCCTTCGAGTACCAAACATCTTTTCAAGGGGAGGTGTTGCTCGTGCAAGTCAGGATCTGTTAAGTCCACATCAAACATGAACTAATATCAATTAACCATAAACAAAACAAGTATTAGTTATAATTTTTCAATGCAAATAGAAACATTGACTCACCCTTGTATATATTGCCACAAGCTTTTTATTTGCAAGTCCCTGAATTATGAATTAAGTTGCACATACTACAAAGCAGTATTAGATAAGATTACCTGCAATCCCAATGCCATATCTTTCTTAGACTCCAAGCTCACTTTTTTCATCCCTAAAACATTCAATGGAGCTTTATTGCGAGTGATTAACCCAATCTCAGAGACGAACAGTGTCTATGGCTCAATAGTTGCCACCAATTTCTGGGATGGATCCATCCGTATTGGAAACAAACTCTTCCTCTTTTTAACAACATCACAAGTGCCAGCTCCCACAGTTCGACAACGAGCGTTCTTCCCCTGTGAAGAAGTCTGAGTATGCGTTCCCTCATCTAGAAGACAAAAATCAAAAAATCAGTAACTAGAGTGCACAAAATAAATATATAAAAATTAAGAGCACAAAATATTGTATAAGTTACCCCGTTGGCGAGAACCCCCTCCCAAGGCTGATGAAGTACCTTGTTGTGGCTGAGTTGATTGTTGTTGTGGCAGCTGACATGGTTGCTCAAGTGGCTGTGGTGGCAGTAGAGTTGAAGTTTTTCTTCTTCTTATTGTTATTGTTGCTTAAGGTAGTAGCCCTCTTAAGTGTCATTATGCACATTTACAAACACATAAACAAAGAGAGAATACATCAACATGCTACTAGATCATTCCCTGAAAAAAAAAAAACAAATGATTGAACATCATACTTCGGCTGTTATGACATCGATTCTCATCACAAACATGCTTGAGATAGAGGAATTATTCATCAAAAAATGATTGAACATCTCTAACACACCTTGTCTCCGTCTCCTTATACCTCATATAATGGGCCTTATCCAATTCAATCGGTGATGACTTGAAGCAGTTCCAAAATTTCATAACATGATTAGATAAAACACTTATATAGATACAAGCAAATAACTCTTTCACAGATTGACAAGCTAATAACTTTCACAGGAAAATTATAAAAAGAGAGATTCCACATTAAATATGTTTTTTAAGGGTAAGTATCATGGTAACAATTTTTTTTTTTTTTTTTTTTATACAATTCTTTCCACATTACTTTGCACAACTTAGCTAAACCCATGAAACCAGTAAAAAAAGAAATGAAGGCAGGCACAAGAATCGTAGCTATTCATACCTCTTAAGCAAATATAGCCTCTTAAGAAAGTATTTCAAACAACCTATTGCAAACAAAAGTTATAAAATAAAACAGTTAGACATAATAAACCCATGACACAAGTCAGAAAAAAAAGAAGCCAGAAGCCAGATTTTTAGCTATCCATACCTCTTAAGCAAATATAGCCTCTTAAGCAAGTAATTCAAACACCCTATCGTAAAAAAGAAGAATAAAAAACACAAATCTGTTAGACACTATATTTTTGGAGGGCTTGAGTCCAAATTAGTATTCAAACTCAAAATAGTATGCCTTCGCCCTCTAAGTTTCACTACTCATCATTAAACAAAAACATTATTTTTCTGAGTTAACTCAAAACAGTAACATAATAAGACATCACAGGAAGCACCAAATATCCAAGATAAAAGCCAAAACAGAAAACCAAATGGTTCAAAGGAATATTGTAGTCAACACATCCCCTTTATACAGTTATAACATGTACAATGAATAAAATCATGCTTAAGGTCACATGTCTCTCGTGTAGTATATGAATGATCTAAAACTAGTAATTAGGCTCTTCATCTCAATTCCAAAACAAATTATTATTCTTTACAGTTTTTAATTATATATGCCCTAAATGATGACAAAAACCATTTCAAAATTAACAAAAATGTACCCTTGAAGCTAATTGAATTACCTTGCATAAAATTCAAGCAACCAGTGATCATCACATAAAGCCAAAATGGTTCGTTAAAAAAAAAAAAAAAAAAAAAAGGTGGCTGGAAGAGCTTGAAAAGGATTTCCAAAACAATCAAACCAGTATTGAAGGATGATACTCCATCAGTTAAATTCTATCATCCAATTAAGTGGTACTACACTCAGACACCAATACTATAAGGGAAAGAAAAATAATTGCTAAACTGACGAGTTAATCTATGGGACCATGACCCTGCAGTTAGCTTATATATAAATATAGAGACAACTCTACAGCTAGCTTATATCTAAACTATAAAGAGAACTCAATAAGCTACATTGGCAATAATAATAACAACAACAAAACCATAAGCTCATAGACAAAGGCAAAGAAACCTTGAAACGAACACACACCCACATGACCAACTTCCAACTTCTAACTTTTTTACTTAAATTATATAAATGAATTGTTATATTCTTTCTTCCCACAGATAGTAAAGAAATTCAGATTTAATCCAGAAGTATCAAGCAAACATTCATGACTTGAAAAACAATCAATCAGACTCAAAGCATTAAAACATAAAAAATGAAATAAATACTGGGTACGTGTGCAAGTGAATCATCTCGAATTTGACTCAGAACCCACATCAAATGGAAAACAGGGTATTCATATCAGACACAAAACCCTACTCAAATTTGACACAGAACCCACAATAACTACTTGAAAAAGGAAAAGTCATTTTATTCAGAATACTTGGACAATTGAATGTTCAAGCATTTAATATATCAAAAAGGAAAAATCAAGCACTGAAATCAGGTCCGATTTAAATTCCTGGGTATCTATTTCTGATTTTCCTTGGTTATTTTCTCAGCAACCAAATGAAATCTACAACTGAAAATCAGAGCTCAAAAGAAAATGAAGGTAAGCGAGACAAGGTAGACTCACCAGAAGCTTGCCGCTGAAACACATAGTGAGGAGGATTTCGGAGATAGAGTTTTCAGATGGCCGTCAATTTCTGACATTGGTATGGAAAGGCGTGCGAGATGGAGGATCTCTTTGCCGACGTCGGTGGAGGATTGCTTTGCCAAAGTCAAAGCAGCGGAGAGTGGGTCTGAGAGGAAATAACAAGTTGGGAATTACTTATTTTTTATTTTGTATTTATAGTCTCTAGATTGGCCCCAAAAACTATTTGGTCGCCCTTAAGCTAACATATATAAAACTAAGTCGTTTTATGGCTTAAATTTTCCAAGCACGATGGTCTGCGACGAAAAACAAGTGGTCGCCGACCCCACGAAATTTTTAAGCGCGAATTCAAATTTAGCGACAAAACATTGAACCTCAGTGACCAAATATTTTCGTCGCCAAAAATTTTAGAGTTTCGCGCGAACACAATTCAGAAATTCGCGACCAAATATATATTTGGTCGCCATGACCTAGTCTAGCCACCAAAAGCTTTCGTCGCCCTTTCAAAGAAATTAGTCTCTATTTAGTTGACTCAAGTCATCACGGATGTCTAAATATCACGAACCTTTTGGCGACCAACTGGAAACGTTTCGTTGCTGATACCCTTTTTTGGCCACCAAAATATGGTTCGTCGCTAAATATTTCGTCGCAAAAAAGGTTTTTCCTTGTAGTGTGACTAGGGGCAATCACCTCCTTATATATATCCCAATCATTGACATCAAGGTTTTCCTGTTCAACAGCAGCCTTTTTATTTTCCATTTTTTCTTGTAGTGAAATTATAAACACATGTTTCATATATAGACATAGTATTATGCTAATGGAAAAATATGAAGCTGGACATCGAAGTGGAAACCATACATAAAGTTCTTTCGCCTTTTCGCTTGGCCAATTTTCTCCTTCTCCATTCTTACCCTTACTTATATGAAATTTTTTGAAACAATTGATTGGACTAGGTTCAATTCCAGTTCGACCAAGCTGTTAACAAGAAAACATGAATATGATAAGACAAATAAATTCAGTCATCCAGGTTCCCTTAAAAAAAAATGACATAAGCTCTAATCATGATACCTAGTGCAATCACCAACTTCTACATACATGCCTTACAACAAATATTCAATTGTTTACCTCATCTTTTTGCTATTTCGCCATTGGAACTGAACCTATGGTATGCACTATTGTTGATTTTTCCCGATTAGCTTTGTTTCTTTTACTTTGATCCTGCAAATATAATTCAAAGTAGATGCCATCAAATAGATGGTTATTGCAAATGATGTAAAAATTAATAACCCACCATAGAATGGTAACTTAATAATTATGTATAGCTAAAACATCTTATTTAAATTAACTTTTACCTGCCACTCAGGCTTTAACCATTCATCAACCATTGTAATCCATATTGCAGGATTAGGTACATTCTCTGGACGGTTTGCATATCTCTGACCAGTGCTTTTGTATTTTTGAAAAATTGGCCTTCTCAAGTTCCACATCAATCAGCAAAATTTTTTTTATTATGTCCAGTGAATGCAACCTTCAATTCTTCCTCAGAACATGTGTAAGTATATCCAACTTCGATGAAACGCTCAAATAATAGATTTACTTGAGTCTCTGGATAATCTGAAAATTTTACCCAAGCTCCTTTAATCTCTTGCTTGAAAAGTACACCTATATTCTGAGCAGCTTCTTTGGTTACAATGCTGGAGGAAATTGAAATCATTAAAGAACTTTATATGCCATCAAATAAACTAATAAATGATAATTAATTAAGCTACACTTGTCGAAGTCAAAGAAATAACTAGAATAACTATTCGTAACAGCAATAAGTAGTGTATATGTTTACCTTCCCGTATACATTTCAATAAGCATACCCTTTCATTTTCCTCCCTTGGCCTTCCCTCGGCCTTTTTTTTTCCCAGCACTTAATCCTATTTTAAGAACAACAATTTATTTAAGAACAACAATTAATAACATAATATTTTTTTATAGTTTTCAAATAATATAAGCTATACCTTGGGTATTTGAAGGTTGAGTCTCAGAGCATGTCTCTTGAGTTTCTTGTACTTCATTATCATGTGATGGTTCAATAGAGGCATGTTGGACTGTAGAGGATCTTAGTATGGAAAACCATTAGTTCTCTTCATTTCGTTACTTTGTGTTTCCTCAATTGGAAAACCATTTATAACTTTTGTATTAAATTGTTAAATTATATTATTCTTGTTTATACATAATTAGATGTTTATGATTATTATCCTAACTCGATTTTCCCCATTCATCAACATTAACACTTACTATTTTCCCACTTTTTTATAACAGGGTCAAAACCTCCCTCAAAGAGAAGAAAAGTCATGAAGAAATTGCAAAACAAAACCCGCCCAATTAAACAGCATGCTGCTCAAAACTATCCAAATTTTGCTATTTTGATAGCTACTTCCCACTATATTAACATCCCAATGTATGTACAAACATGTCTACTATTTTCACATAACAAGTAGCCTGTAAAATAGGTTATTACTTCCTTTTTTGCAACTTATACTTCCTTAGTTAAGCATAATGCTACAAGTTAAATCTCATTGTATATATAAACAATCTTATTTTGTCTACGTAATTTCAAAATCCGCAGTATCACACGGGCTTTTTTGCTAGTAACAATGAAAACTGACACAACAAATGGAATAGAATTTTATTTTCTTTAAACTCAGAAAGATATTGGTGAACTAAAAATTAATTCAAAATATTCACAGAATAAGAAAAAAAATAAACTAATCATTTGAGCAAATAAAATAAAGGTTGAAAGTAAATACCTGATTTTCCGAAACCACCCATTCCAAAAATCTTGTGCGCCCGGATGCAAATATATCTTCTATGGACGGTAGTTGGAGGTTCTTAGTTGCAGATATAACAGCAAATCCCTTTGAAATGGTAAACATGATCACTCCAAATATGATGATCCTCCCAACCCAAGAATCTTTTCTGACCCACTGAAATTGATAAAACAAATATGAAATCAATATTTTTATCTTCCTTTTGGTCATAAATGTTGCTGTCAAACTAAAAATTAAAGAAAAACTTACCTGACTTTTCTTTCTCTGTTTAGACTTTGGCCGCGTGATGTATGTATGAGATGAAGAATTAGAGAGTTTTATAGCCAAAAAGATCACCAAAGAATTAGAGAGTTCAAAGTCGATGACGAAAACTGATGGGTATAAAAAGCCTTATGTTTATATAGCAGAGGTGGTGTGAATTTTTTTGTTTTCCTATTTCTTTTCTTTTTTAACTTTTAGAAACTCAATAATGATAAGGTAGTTACGTGTTCTCTGCACACTACCTCTCTCACGTTCATATTCCAATGGATGGATAGACACAAGACTTTTTTTACTTCGTTATCTGTCAACTGTCGGTTATTTTTTGGACTTGCTGAAACGCAATGGTAGGTAGCAATTCAAATGCTACACCCAAAGACATGCACCAGTCTCCAGGCTTGGCTTTTAACCAAAAAGTTGAAGACACCAGTCAATTGGCTAACAATTTTTCAATCCTGCTCTGTTGGTAAGATTTGGAAAAAGATATTGTTCCAAGCACGAGAAAGTTTCTTGATAACGTGGAAAAAAGCTTGTATGTATCACAAATTAGTCACGATTCATGGTGAAACACGATTAAATGAAAGTAACAAGATAGTGTTATTCTCATCACATGTAATTTCTTCTTGAATTTCTTTGGCCTCTCCATTGTAGCATGAAAAGTCACAACTACAAGACAAAATAGTGTTTGTCTTCAGATAAGCACTCAAGGCCATCCTCGCCTTTAGAGTTGAAGAGGAACTTTCCGGAGCTTTAAATTTAAAGGTTTTTTTTTCGGTAAAAGGAGTATTATATTAAGAAGAATAACACAATAGTCAAGGGCTACAAACAACAAAGACCAACCAGAGAGGCCAATCACAAAACAGAAAACAAAACAACGACAAAAAACTAAAATAAGAAAGCTTAGAAAGCGTCAAGTTTGGTGGGCAAGGTAAATCTCCTTATTATTCATATTTTAACATACTATTTTACAAATTATTTAAACTAAATTTCACTTTATTCTTCTCTTATCACTATATATTTTATAATTGTTTTTGCTGTATATAACAAATTTTTTTAAATATGTTTTAGAACACTCCCATTTTATACGGAGTAGCTATTACATGTTTTGACACACGTAATGGTTGGTTGTATAAAGCATGCCCATTTTGCTTTAAGCAACTTAGAACTGCTGCCCACCATGATGAAATTTTGTGCCCAAAACACAATAATCAAATTCCTCTCCCTTGGCAACACAAATCTCAACAATTAGTTTCATTTTATTTTTCCATAAAGTTTAAACACACTTGTTTTAAATTATTAAAACATTACATAAATTTTACATACAGGTTCAAAGTGAGCTTAGTGCTTGAAGATTCAACTCACGAAACCAATGCAATCATAATTGGAAGACCAACAGAACAGTTGTTTAGGATTTCTTGCGATGAATTGGTTGTTCAAAGAGGTTTTACCGACCAACAACAATTACCAGATGCAATTCTGCAAACAAGAGGACAAGTTAAAAAATTTCAACTTCGATTTGGGAGCATGAGAAGTGATTCCAACAGAAATGATTCAAGCAATCTTCGACGACACAATGCCACTTCTTGAACCAACATCGCAATCATTTGACAAAAGTTTGGCTGCACATGACAAAGAAAACTTTGCTACCCAAATGGTTCCACCCATTACCCCACTTTTCTCAAAGCAAATTCCAAGTGCATCTTCCACAAGCTCAGCTAATGCTTCTATAACAGAGGTTACCCCAATTTCAAAAAAAAGATTTAAACGTGTTGTCAAAAGAGCTCTCTTTACCTTTCGCCCATCAAAAAAACGGAAAAGGTTAGAATTTATATAACAATTAACTCCTTTATATAAGTATTTACGCATTTTCTAACATTTACCAATATATTTCTTTTTCTTCCATTTAGCATTTCTCTAAGTCCTGTTTGAACCAAAAACAAATATGAAGAAATTGTGGCTACAAAAAGCATGGAGGAAATTTTATCAAATTCTGATTTACCAATAATTGGCTTAAAGAAGAAAACAAGCGAAGACAGTTTGGCAACCAGTTCTCCTACCCCGAGATTAGAGTTTGTATTCTCACTTTTACAATTCACTTATGTCATTTAAATAAATATTACATGCATAATATTCAATTTTATTCATACCTTCATTTTTCACTCAATCTTTATATATTAAATTGTAACAAATTGTGTTGAATTTGACAAAATCATCATTTTTGTGATATTCTGATTGATGCTTTGTTTTAATATTGGGTTCCTTTCAATTAAGGTATTATAAGATTATCTCTACTTATTATATAGGTCTACAAACCATTTAAACCACTATTAAATTGCATACAAATGAAATTTTTGCGTGCTGAACGTTTGGGAATACTATTAAATTGTCATATTTATAGGTGAATTTTTTTAGGAAATGTACGTTACTTAGGGGAAGCTTTGCCCGTGTTTCAGGAGAAATGTCAAACCCTTAAGTAATTTTAACTTCAAATAAGGGCAAAAGACATTTTAGTCATATGTACCTAACACATAAAAGAATTAAAAGCTTAAACATTATATTTACATCCTTTTCTTCAATTTTTCTTCAATACATCCAACCATGATTATTTTACCTCTCTTCAACTTTTCCTTTAGATAAACACAGAATTTAAAATATGTTTACTTTGTGTTACTTCAATTGGAAAACCATCTACAACTTGCTCATTAGTTCTCTTAATTTCATTACTTTGCATTTCCTTAATTGGAAAACCATTTATAACTTTCTTATTAAATTGTTAAATTATATTATTCATGTTTATACATAATTAGATGTTTATGATTATTATCTTAACTCGATTTTCCCCATTCATCAACATTAACACTTACTATTTTCCCACTTTTTTATAATAGGGTCAAAACCTCCATCAAAGAGAAGAAAAGTCATGAAGAAATTGCAAAACAAAACCCGCCCAATTAGACAGCATGCTGCTCAAAACTACCCAAATTTTGCTATTTTGATAGCTACTTCCCACTATATTAACATCTCAATGTATATACAAACATGTCTACTATTTTAACATAACAAGTAGCCTGTAAAATAGGTTATTACTTCCTTTTTTGCAACTTATACTTCCTTAGTTAAGCATAAAGCTACAAGTTAAATCTCATTGTATATATAAACAATCTTATTTTGTCTACATAATTTCAAAACTCGCAATATCATGCGGGCTTTTTTGCTAGTAACAATGAAAACTGACACAGCAAATGGAATAATATTTTATTTTCTTTAAACTCAGAAAGATATTGGTGAACCAAAAATTAATTCAAAACATTCGCAGAATAAGAAAAAATATACACTAATCATTTGAGCAAATAAAATTGTTGACGCCAAAAAGTGGTTCAAGACTTTGGCGGTCAACTTAGTGATTTCGGACCTTCGGTATCCTGATGGCCTCAGTAGGGAGTGTTATCTGCAATATGAGAAAACGCTCGGTAAGGCCTAAGGCACTGGTGTGATACCGGCCAAAGGCTCTCTGATGCTTAAGTAAGTCCGGATTTAGTCAATTAAACTGACAGATCAATAGGCTTGTATGCCGTTAGTTCTGATTACCTCCATTTTGGGGTAGTTGGCCTCCTTTATAGGCCTTGGGAGGTGTGCACTTGGTGTAGAGTTTCGATGTGGGACTGTGGACGTCAATTTCGAGGGTGCCACGTGTCCCAGGTGAGGGCGTTGCCTTAATGGATGGATCGGTAGGCTGGGTGCCGAAGGCAACTCTGACCATATAAGGGGTGCCAAGGGTGACTTTGACCAGTTTCGATTTTGTCCACGTGTTTCGCTCTTATTGGCTGTTCATTTTGGCATAAAAAGGAGTCCCCCAAGTTCTCATTCGAGAGTTCTCGGATGGGGACTTGATTTCTTCTCCGGTAGGTGCAGGATTGCTCTATCGTTCGGTAGCTTCGCAGGAGGTGACGCTGAGCCTCTGTCCCTCGGTGGACTCATTTGGGAATCTACCTGGGAACCCAAAGATCGCCCCTCTAGGGACTACCGTTCGGTAGTCGTCGTGATGTGAAATGGGTTCCCAGGCAAGCCCTCCCGATTGATCGTTGACTAGGACAAATTTTATCAATTATTCAAGGCACACACACTGGGAAGGAGAAGCGACGGGGTACAATGATGCTTCGTCTTCTGTACCTCGCGTGCTGTCAGAAACCTCTACCACTGGCTGACGCGTGGCACGTCTAATCACGTGGAGCGGTGCCATTAATGGGGCGTTACGTCTCTCGAGGCGTACCGTTGCAAACCTCGCCCTATATATAGGGGCGACTCCGTATGCGAAACTCACTTTGCATTTGTGAGTGAGGCGGAAGCTCTGTCCAGGTGATTTTCGGCGAGAGCAAACGGCAATCCAAGCGATTTCTGACGTGATCAAACGGTAGAAAAGGCGATTTTCGACGTGAGTAGACGGTAGTTGAAGCGATTCTTCTCCATCCTACAACTCGCATAAGGTACCGTTCGATGTCTTAATAAATGCTTTCCCTTTTATTTCGCATATGTCCTTCCTTGGTTTGAACTGGATTTGAACTTTATGCAAGTGGGGTGTTGTTCGGTAGTCTAGTTGCCATAGGTAGAGATGTAAGCATCGGTAGGCTAGTCCTCTACATGGCCCTTAGTTTCATTTCCTTGTTTTTTGTATATGTCTGATAGCGAGTCTGTAGATGTCTGATAGCGAGTCTGGGTTCGAGAGTGAGCCCAACGCGTTCGAGGATGAGTCACCATAAAAACAAAGGGATACCGTTAGTGAGGAGGCGAGCCGGGATACCGAGAGTGACGGAGGTTTCGATGTAGAAGTCGTCGGTGAGAGGGTTAGCTTTGTGCCAACCCATGGCATCGCCAAGGGGCTCATGACTAGTCAGCCCATGCCGTTGGTGGTTGTGTATAGTGATGGCAGGCAAGTCGGCCTGAATTTGCACTCTGAGCCTCAGACGGGGGGTACACGGGTGTCGGAGCAGTCCTCCAGTTACTGTTTGGAGGCCTCCACTTCTAGTCGTGGAGAGACTGCCGAGCCTCCTTCCCAGTCGAGGGTGACGATAGTCCATCGTGGAAATCCTAGGGTACCGATGGGAGTGCCGAAGGAGCATATGTTCGGTGTAGATTATTTGGGACCCAACAAGATGTTCATACGGGAGTTAATCGAAATTCGCGGTGAGTTTAGGATCCCAGATTCGGTAAGGATGAGAATCCCCGAACCTATCGAGTCGTTGAGCAATCCCGAGGCGGGTGAGGTTGCCTTCTTCACCGATGTCCTCTAATAAGGTGTTAGGCTGCCGTTCAGAGGATACCTGCCCAAATCGGGTATGCTCCAGGTCAGTATAATCCCAACTTCTGGGCTGTCCTGATGGGGGTGATTACGGCATTTGGCCTTGCCGGGGAGGGGGAGCCTACCTACGAGCAGTTCTCCTACCTGTATAGCATTACTAAGTCCAAGAAGACAGATCATGAAGGCTGGGTCCAGGCTATTGGGAATCGCCTTCTGGAATGCCAGTCCGTTTCCACATTCCCACCACGTTTCAAATTATTCCTATTCAGTAGACCTAATCATCCTTGGTTACTTTGCAGGTAAACTAAAGCAGCCTATCGCTCTCCAATATGAGGTTTGGCAGATCGATGGAGTGAGGCTGAAGGTTCCGACTGCGGACAAGACATACCCGCAATTCCTCTTTACCAAAAATCTCATCAGAGCCGGTCTAGTTAGCCTTGCCGAGAGTAAGTTCACTTCAATTTTCTCCTTGCTTTCATCGAGTTCCTTCGGCTTACCCCAGTATTTGGTTCATATAGTGTTTGAGACCAGGAAGTTTGCCGATGCCAAAAGAATGTCCGAGACTTCGAAACGACGCTTCCAAGTGGCAACGAAGGGGAAGAAACAGCGGCGGCAGCCAGAGGCTACTACCAAGCAGGTCGTAAAGGCTGACGCTGAGGAGTAGCCCCTAGCGGAACAGCAGAGGCAGCGGAATGCCGAACTTGTGTCCAGAAGGGTGCCGGAAGACAAGACGGTACTCAGTCAGGGTCAGGGCACCGAGGCTGCCCCTTGCAAGGCAGCCGGGAAAAGGCACCTGACGGTTGATCTGGATGCCGTATCCACTCCCAAACGGGTACGGCTTTCTGATCAATCGAAGGCCGTTTTTGCGGCCGAAGATGAAGAAGGGCTTGCCGAGGCGGTCACACTTGCATGCCCGTCGAAGACGGTCCAGTTTGCGAACCACATGATCTTGGGTTCGCAGATGGATTTTTCTGACATAGACGAGCTGTCGAAGAAGCTCCTCCGGGAAGAGGCAGGGCGCGGTAGCCTTTCTCTTCCTCTCTCTCTTCCTTTTTTTTAATTTTTTATTTTTTGGATCTAGTTCCCGTTCTCCATCGTACGGTACTAACTTGTTGTTTCACATTTCAGGCGTCTATGGACATGTGGCTGTGCATGAAGAGGGCCATCACAGCCGCCGAGCGCGCCAATAGGATGTATAAAGACGGCCATTCTAAGGTTGCCGAGGCAGTCAAGGCCCTCCAGGATGACGCGAATCTCGTGCATGATATGCAAGCTGCCGAACGGCAGATTAAGGCTTACGAGGCCAAACTTGCCGAGATGCGGGTGGCTTTGGAGGATGCGGTGTAGGCTGCAAAGGACGCCGAGGAAGCAAAAGGGGTTGCGCAGATGGTACTGGAGGATTCCGAGTGGGCGAAGATGGCAGAAATTGAGGTTGCCGTTTGTGAGGCGGTTACGAGTTACCGTTCCTCTATAGAGTTCACTGCCCTTTTGCACAATGAAGTGGGCTCTGAGATGGCGAACCTCATTTACCGTTTCAAACGGTTCAACCCCGGGAAGAAGCTGAATTGGAACTTCGCCGTAGATCCCCCTCCACTGCAGGAAGGCATCACAGAGGAGATTATTGAAGAGTACGAGGGGGAGGATGCTTTAGAAGACAGTCCTGAAGCCGAAGAGGGTCTCACTGCTGCTGTTGATGCCCGTGCCGAAGCTGCTGATGACGAGGGTGACCAGTTTGCCCATCGTGGGGCTACTGCCTGAGCCTTTTGTAACCTTGCATTTTTAATTTTATTTTGTATTTCGTAATTGCCGTAGGCAAATCTTCCGAACATTTTGATGTTGAGGGCATCCGTTTGTTTCAGTAATTTTCGTTCCAGAACTTGTACTTTTTGCTTTATTTTTGTCTGATCCTCATCCCTTTCTGTTATTACCGTGGGTTGCAAACGACTTAGGATAAAAACTGACGAGGCTGACGGCCACTAGTGATTTGGTAGGTCCAAAGCCGATGGCTAACTTTAGCCAAGTGTCATTGCTTTCAAATATTCAAGTGGCATAGTTATCGGTAAGAGAAGACTCAGGTAGTCATTGCTGTGGTTGGCCTGCACTCACTTGTTAAATAACATAGTGATGTTGCTGTCGGTAAGGCAACACTCAAGTAGCCTATTGACCACAGGAAATGCCGTAGGCAAGCCCAGAGCACTGTACCGCCGTTGGTTAGTACTCAATGCATGTTTTTTGTAAATTTTTTAAATGAAAAAAGTTAGTTAGGGATCGGTAGTTGAAACATGAGAACGCAATCCCAACTGCCGTAGGCTTTTATTGCATCCTGTTGCCGTTGGTTCACGTGTGATGAGCCCTACTGAAAAAATTTTCACGCTGCCGATGGCCGGACAAAATAATGTCCCAAACACATTTCTGAATCGGTATTGATAATCTCGTTTTATATATATGTTGTTAATATTATGTTAACTCGCAATTGTAAGGGGCAATTAGTAGTATAGCAAGACAAGTACGAGGTCGTACCCACGAAGATTGAAGAAGTTAAAACTAGTTATGTACTTAGATTACCAAATTCAAGAAAGTGGGAGGTTATGTCTAAAACAGAATTTAAAGCAAGAGTGGTTGTGATTGTTGAACAAAATAAGCAAAATGAAATTGCAACCAAAAACAAGTAAACAAATGTAACAAAGAGTGGTTTTAAGAGATGGAAAACAGATTTGGAGACTAGGGCATTCGAATCACCATAACAATTCAATTCTGGGTTATAAGGAGTCAAGTAACAAGTCTAATTCATATTCAAAGATTGATTCTAACTAAAGTATGATTAGGCCATGGTGTCTGGTTCTAACCTTGTGTTCCTAATTCCCTAATTTGATCATTTGTTGTCTAACCTAAAATTAAGCATTAGGAACCCATTAAGCATAAAAGAACATTTTAAACAACCAAGCATGTATCTAATCCCTGTTGTCGAATGTCCATACATATTCTTCCTATTCACAGTTCAATTCGAATTAAAGCATGGTGTCTACTCTTAATTCAAACCAAGATAGCTAACATACAAGTTCTAATGGTGATCAATCATTCAAACAAGCATATTAATTGATAAGCATAATGAATAAGAACATGAATCATGAATCCAACTTGAAACTCCAAACTTGAAACTTATAAACCCAGAATATTCATGTTAGGTTACATCGAAGCCCTAGTTATGAAATTAGCTGCTCATAATGGAAAAGAAACTTGGATAGAAATGAGAAAACATAAGGAATGCAATAAGAGTAGAAAAACCCTTTTTCTGAAGTTCTTGTGGTGTCCAAGACTTCTTCAAGTGCTTCTCCACGTCTAATGCTTCTCCAAGAGTTTCCCCACGTCTAGAATGATGTATGACAGCTAGTAGGTGATTTGGGATGAGTTTGGGTGAGTGGTGATGGTTGAGAAAGAGGAAATTCGTAGGGAAATGGAAGAGAGGTTTTCTGGAGCTGTTTTGGTGATTTTGGGGTAGTTTAGAGTATTGGGTTGATTGCTGGAGTGTTTTGGGTTGTGGGAATGTATGAGGATGATTTCTGGATGTGTTGACGGAATGATGGAAGTGTGGAGGATGGCTGAAGTGAATTTTGTAGCTTGAAGACTTCTCTATTTATAGGCCTAAGAGGGAGGAACATCATGATGAAATCCAACACCACCATTCCTCATTTAATATAACCCATAACTCCCACTTCATCTTGTCTATGTTAGTGTGGTTGGAATCAACTCCATCCCATACTTCTTTTGCTGCACCTCAAGCTTTCTTCACATGGGATTTCAAAGGTGTTCAATTGTGGCTGCCTTTTGCTGCCAACCCATGTGGGTTTTCTTTTGGTTGCTGGAAATAAAAGATTCTTCTGAACCAGGCTTGGTGTAGGAAGGCCTGAGGTTTCAATATGTGTCCAATGAGGCTTAAATTTGGATATGTCGTAATAGACACCCATTGGAACAACTTGTATGAAGAATGTATTCCCATATGAGCAACACATGCGTATGTTTTGGGCCTTGCAAGTTGACTGCCGAAAATAAACTGGAATTGACTCATGGTGTGCAATTTGAAGGGCCCAACGGATTGGGCTTGGCTTTATCAATTGACACATTTGAGTAGTCCATCTTGCAGTTCAGAATCTTTTCTTTCCAACCACATATTAATTGGGCCAATACAAGTTGGGAGGAGGAAGTTAAGGCCGAAATGAATTGCTAGCTTAGTCTGCTCGTTTTTGCACCATTCTGCATCTTTTCTTATCTAAAGCCACCATTGCTACCTAAGGCCCAATGAACTGAATGATAAACAGAAAAGGGATTAAAAGCACCAGTTTAACTCAATAACATAACCAAATCATAAGCTAGAGGGGTACAAAATGATATACAATCATGAACTGATCAATATAAATGTTGTAGGCAAAATAAAAAATCTCCCCTGCCGTTGGCTAGGGGGTTTTACTTAAAATAACTCTTGAGATGCTCCACATTCCATGGGTGACCGAGGGTCTTCCCATTCATATCTCGAAGCCTATAGGTTCCAGAGCGGAGGATGCCGATGACTTCATAGGGTCCCTCCCAAGTGGGCCGCAGGGTTCCTTCGGTGGGATTTTTGGTGGCGAGGGAGACCTTGTGCATCACCCAGTCCCTGATCTTGAAAGATCGTAGTCTTACCCTGGAATCATAGTACCGAGAGACGCGCTGCTTGTATGCTTCATTCTGAAGGTTGTCTATCGTTCGACGTTCTTCGATAAGGTCTAGGCTTAATGCAAGCGCAGTCTCATTTCCCTTCGGTAGGAGGATTCGCCGATATCGATAGGGATGACGGCTTCTGAGTCGAATGCAAGGCTGAATGGAGTCTCTCCTGTGGAGGTTCGGTAAGATGTCTGAATTGCCCAGAGAGCTTTGGGAAGCTTTTTTGGCCATGCGCCCTTAGCATTGTCGAGTTGCCGTTTCAGGAGCTTCTTGATAATTTTGTTGATTGCTTCGACCTGACCGTTTGACCAGGGGTGAGTTGGGGAGGCAAAGAATAGCCTGAAGAGTTTCGAATCAAACTGCCTACCATTGTCAGTAATGATGACATATGGGATGCCGAAAAGGTAACAAATGTGGGTCCAGACGAAATCCTCGATCCTTGCCACTGTTATGGTAGCCAGAGCTTCGGCTTCCACGCACTTTGTGAAGTAATCCACGGAAACTACAGCGTACTTGACCTGTCCCTTGCCTTGCGGCATGGGTCCGATTAGATTGAGCCCCCACTGAGCGAAGGGCCACGGGCTTACGATCGGCGTGAGAGGTTCGGCAGGGATGTGCAGAATGTTGCTGAACCACTAGCACTTATCGCACTTCTCTACTTTTGCAATTGCATCCCGATGCATGGAAGGCTAATAATAACCCTGCTGGAACGCCTTGTGTGCTAGAGACCTGGAACTGGAATGGTCGCCGCAGACACCGCTATGGATCTCTCGAAGGACATATTCACCTTGCTCTTCGGTGATGCATTTCATGTATGGGGTCGTGTAGCCACGTTTATACAGGATGTCGTTGATGACGATGTACCTTGCTGATCAATAACGCAGCTTTCATGCCTTGACCTTGTCTTCTGGGAGGGTGCCGTTCGTCAGGTAGGCGTAGATGGGCACCATCCACATGTTGTCATACCCTATAGCATAGATCTCGGCAGTAGTGGTGCTCGGTAGAGCCAATATCTCGACAGGGATCTTTCGACCCACTTTGTCATTAATTGCCGAAGCCAGCCTAGCAAGTGCATCGGCGTGGCTGTTCTCAGTTCTAGGTATCTGCCGAATCTCATATGCTTGGAACTTCCTTAGTAGTTGGTGCGCTGATGTGAGATACGCTGACATGGACGCATCTTTTGCTGTGAAATCGGTAGTCACCTGTTTACTATTAGCTAGGAGTCACTGTGGCCGGCCGGCCAGAAGTGCCTCGTATTCGGCTTCATTGTTGGACGTTCAGAAGCTGAATCGGAGGGCGTACTCCACTTTGGCCCCATCGGGAGTTGTCAGTACAAGTCCTGTGCCGCAGCCCTGCTGATTTGCCGAACCGTCTACATGTAAGGCCTATACTGGTTTTGTCAGGTCAAAGGTGCTGGCCTCCGGATGGTGGGCTGGTGTTGGATCGGCATTAGTAGCTGGAAGCGGTACTGATGGTGTTAGTTCAGAAATGAAATCGGGAACCACCTGACCTTTCTCAGCTGGCCTTGGTTTGAATTGTACGTCGAACTCTCCCAACTCGATTGCCTAGTTCACCAGCCTACCGGATGTTTTTGGTTTTTGGATAACCTGCCGAAGTCGTTGGTTGGTCAGGATAGTGATGGTATGGGCCTGAAAGTAAGGTTGGAGTCTTCGTGCAGAGGAGACCAGGGCCAGTGCCAGCTGCTCGAGTGGAGGGTACCGAGCCTCTCCGCTTTGTAGTTCCTTGCTGATATAGAAGATTGGCAGTTCTGCCTTCTCTGGTCTTCGTATCAATACCGAGCTGACGGAAGTATTGGATACCGATAGGTATAAGAAGAGAATTTCCCCGGGAAGGAGCTTTGATAACAGAGGTGCCCTGCCCATGTAGTCTTTCAAGTCTTGAAACGCCTTGTCGTATTCAGCGGTCCACTCTATGTGGTGTTTGCCCCCTTTCAAGGCTTTGAAGAACTATGTACACTTATCGGTAGCTTTGGAGATGATGCGAGTGAGGGCTGCCACTCATCCGGTAAGGCTTTGGATATCCTTTTGGGTCTTCGGCACCTCCATGTCAATTATGGCTTTGATTTTATCGGGGTTTGCTTCGATATCCCTCTGGCTGATCATGAAATCGAGGAACCTCCAGGAAGATACGCCGAAGGCACACTTCGCAGGGTTGAGTCTCATTCGGTACTCCTTCAAGATACCGAAAATTAGGGATAGATTCTCCAGATGTTCCCCTGCCGTTCGGCTTTTTACTAACATGTCATTCACGTAGACCTCCATCGTGCTGCCGATCTGTTTGGCGAAGGTTCTGTTGACCAGTCTAGGTCGCTCCAGCATTCTTTAGGCCGAACGGCATGACGTTATAGCAGTAGAGGCCTTTGTCCATTATGAATGCCGTGTGTTCGCTGTCGGTAGGGTGCATGAAGATCTGGTTATATCTAGAGTATGCATCCATGAAGCTGAGCAGCTCATGACTGGCAGTGGGGTCTACTAGCTGATCGATGCGTGGCAACGGGAAGCTATCCTTCGAACAGGCCTTGTTCAGGTCGGTATTGTCTTGGCACATTCACCATCCGCCTTTTGCCTTTCGAACCATTACAGAGTTCGCCAGCCAGTTTGGGTATATGGCCTCCCGGATGAAGCCTATGGTCATGAGTTTGTCCACTTCGTTCTTCATGGCTTCATACCGTTCGACATCGTAGGATCGGCGCTTTTGCCTGACAAGCTTAAAGGAGGGAGAGATGCTCAGCTTGTGGCTGATGACGTTAGGGGATATGCCTAGCATGTCGTTTTAGGACCAGGCAAAGACTTCTGAATGCTGCCGAAGAAACTGGACAAACTCGGCTTGGAGGGTGGCATTTAGCATGCTATCGATCTTCACACTCTGGTCCGACTGGTTTTCATTCAATGCCACGATCTCGAGGTCTTCGGTAGGTTGTGCTACCGGGGTTAGTGTCTGTTCCCTGGGATCGTCCACCGGATCACTGCCGTTCGGCAAGCCCTCGACCGTGAAGGTCTTTTTCTGCTTGTGAGGGGCCGTGGACTTCAATGCCGTGGCATAACAGTTCCGAGCACTCAACTGATCGCCCCGAATTGCCCCTGTGCCGTAACAGGTCGGGAACTTCATGAGTAACATGTGGGGGGACAAGTGGGCTTTTATTACCGTGAGTGCCGTTCGGCCGACAATGACGTTGTACGCCGTTGGGTAGTCCACCACAAGGAATTGGTCGTAGACCATAGTTCTCCTTGGGGCCATGCCGAAGGCGATTGGCAAGTTAACACTGCCGATTGGCTGGACTAAATCTCCTGAAAAACTTAGGAGGGGAGAGAGTTGCCGATTGACTTGGCTGTCATCTATTCCGAGCTCTTTAAATGCATCGGCGAAGATGACATTTATTGAGCTGCCGGTATCGATCAGGATTCGGCCCACATCGAACTCGGCGATCACGGCTCGGATTATCATGGGATCGTCATGTGGGTAGAGGATCCCTTCTTCTTCCGCCTCGGAGAAGGTAACGGGTTCCCATCGGACCTTCGGCATCTTGTTGTGCCAGCTGCTTTCTATGCCGAGGACTTGAGGGTACTATGCCGCCCTTACATACTGCTTTCTCGATCGGTTTGACGCCCCTGCAAGAGTTGGGCCTTCGGTAATCGTGCTGATCATGTTGATATGCCGGTTGGCATTCAGTACTGGCGCTTGTTGTGGTATGGCTATGTACTGATCCAACTTGGCCTCTCGAATGAGCCATTCGACGATCTGTCGCAGGCTTATGCAGTCCTCGGTATTGTGGATGTTCTACTGATGGTATCGACATAATTTCTCGGTATCTCGGTTGTTCTGCTGTGTTGGCTTTCGGAAAGCTGGCTTTGGGATGATCTCGTTCTCGTTCATCAATACCGGTTCGTAAGAAGTATTAAGCAAGGTGAAGACCTCTGCCCCCTGGTTGTGAACTGGCAACGGGGCTCGGTAGCTATCCCTATCGTTCTTGCCCTTATTCTTCTTGGAATACTCCTTTCGACGACCTCCGGTGTCCTTTCGCTTGTTACTCTCGGGGTATTCAGAAGGTTTTCCCCTTGGTGCAAATGGTGATACCTGCACCGTTGCTGACCGCTGAATAGGTTCAGTTTACCAAGCCGTTGGCTCGGCCTTCAAATTGAAGTATTCCGCTTTTGCATGAATTGCCGCATGTTTCATTAGCTCATTGTATGTATGCCAATTGCTGCTATGTACCAGGTACCGAAAGTGCAAGGACCGAAGGCCACTCTTAAAGGCGCCGTAGGCTGCCTTATCATCGGCATATGGGCATCTTGAGTACTCATGGTTGAAGCGTGCGGCATACAGTCTGTCCGTTTGGATCATGAAATGGTTTAGGAAGATCTGCTTCAGCTCATCGAAGGAATCGATTGTTCCTGGTTCCAAACGGTAAAACCAGTTTAGGGCAGCCTCTGTGAGCGAAGATGGGAACAGTAGGCACTGCCCTTCGTCGCTTAGCCCTCGGCATCCCATGGCGAATTGGAAAGAGTGAAGGTGTGTCAGAGGATCCTCTACACCTGTGTAAGATGATATGCGTAGGGGCTGCACATCTTTATCCTGCCGTGAGGGCTTTATGCGCTCAGTGAAGGGTCCCGGTTGAAGCTTTCCCCAATCGAACTCTTGCGAACGAGTTCTGTCGTCCTCCATCTTCTGCATCCTCTGTAGGAGGAGGCGAATGACTGGGTCTCGGCTCGGGATTTCCACTGTGGCGTGCTGGTCCGATCACAGTGGGGACCTGATCGGCTTGACCTCAGAGTGTCTCGTTGAGGTTGCCGAATGGTAAGATGATGACCTATAAGTGGAGAGGGCGTATTCGTGATCAGACTCTACCGATGATTCCAAAACTTGTATCCTTTGTATGGGTGACTTCCTCCCCAAGTTCCTCTGTCGGGGGTCGTCCAGGTGCGCGTTTGGTATAAACAAAAATAAAGGTTGAAAGTAAATACCTGATTTTCCGAAACCAACCATTCCAAAAATCTTGTGCGCCCTGATGCAAATATATCTTCTATGAACGATAGTTGGAGGTTTTTAGTTGCAGATATAATAGCGAATCCTTTTGAAATGGTAAACATGATCACTCCAAATATGATGATCCTCCCAACCCAAGAATCTTTTCTGACCCACTGAAATTGATAAAACAAATATGAAATCAATATTTTTATCTTCCTTTTGGTCATAAATGTTGCTGTCAAACTAAAAATTAAAGAAAAACTTACCTGACTTTTCTTTCTCTGTTTAGACTTTAGCCCCTTGATGTATGTATGAGTTGAAGAATTAGAGAGTTTTTCCTTTGTAATTTTATAGCCAAAAAGATCACCAAAGAATTAGAGAGTTCTAAGTCGATGATGAAAACTGATGGGTGTAAAATATGTGGCTTTATGTTTATATAGCAGAGGTTGTGTGAATTTTTTTGTTTTCCTATTTCTTTTCTTTTTGAACTTTTAGAAACTCAATAATGATAAGGTAGTCACGTGTTTTCTGCAAACTACCTCTCTCACGTTCATATTCCATTGGATGGATAGACACAAGACTGTTTTTACGTCGTTATCAGTCAACTGTTAGTTATTTTTTGGACTTGCGAAAACGCAATGGTAGGTAGCAATTCAAATGCTACACCCAAATTGAAGACACCAGTCAATTGGCTATCACTTTTTCAATCCTGCTCTGTTGGAAAGATTTGGAAAAAGATATTGTTCCAAGGAAAATTCTACAATGGGCATGGTGTATCCATGTGCCCAAAATATCAGCCATTGGATGAGTAAGTGGAAATGAGGGTTAAATCCACACCATTGAATGCTGGTAACCTGTTAAAAGGGTTGGTGTAGGTAAAAGTGAATGAAACACTATGCCAAATTTCACTTTCAGCAACACTACATAGGCATCGGTAAAACGAAAATCGATGCTATTAGGACATCAGGTATCAATTTTATAAATAACGATACTAAACAGGTACAAAGACATTAGTACGAAATTTTGGTTTTTTATGACGATGAATTTGATTCCCTTTAGCATCATCTCTCATAATCATAGATGCCTAAAGTGATTTGCCTTTTATTTTTTAAGAGGTACATTTTTTTTAAAAAGCCACCGTTGCCTAAAGGGTAGTCAACGCCAGTCCAAAATTTTTCACGCTCCCCTCTCAAACTCTCGCCCTAACTTCCATCTCCCTCTCAATTTTTTCAATCCTCTCTCACCCTAACTTCCATCTCCCTCTCAATTTTTTCAATCCCTCTCAAACTCTCGCCCTAACTTCCATCTCCCTCTCAATTTTTCCCTCTCCCTCTCAAACTCTCTATTTCTTCTCTCTCCTCCATCACTGCTTCTTTCTCTCTCAGATGTTCCGACCATGGCCGGTGCTTTCCTTAGGGCTAAAGCCCAGCCACCCTTGCCCATCCCTCAGCCGCGGCGAGCTTCGAAAGGTCGCCTTTGGTGCATGAGAAACCTTCAAATTTTAGTAGTCTTTCTAGTTTCTCTACTGGACACCTTTGGTGCGATGCCAAAAGCCAATCTGAGTCTGGATCTCGTTTTTCTTCCTATATGTTCCTATAAATGTTAAATCTAGATCTGCTTCTTCAGAGTTCAAATCGTGCTCTGCGTGTTGCTCTCTCTCTTTAATCTGGAAACTTCTTAGCTGGTGCGCTCTTTGAACTTGTACTTGATTTTGATTTTGATTTTGAGTTCAACTTTGATGTTGATTTAGGGTTCGAATGTGTTTTTGACTTTGATTCAGCTCAAGACCTCTAAGGTATTTTCTTTTTGTTCTCTCACTCGATGACTCTGGATTTGGGGTTTCAAAAGCTAAGCAATGGAAGGGCGGATTAGGGTTTCCAAAATTGAGAGAATGATGGAATTGGATTTTGATTGGTTTGACCCACTACTCCGGCATCGACTTTTTGGTTGATCGAATGCATCTTCGATGCTTTTTCTTACTCGCTCTCACGACTTCTTAGGCTTTCCTATTGTGTGTATTTAACTGGTTCATATGATGCTGTATCTTCAGGCCTTCATTCAGAACTTGGCATTGTTTCTCACTTCATTTTACAAGGCAAGTTTTTTCTTTTTCAGATGAATATGTTGATATATTGCCTTGCCTTCACCAGCCGTATTTGGATATGATAGTTCTGCTGTTTGGTTTATGTTGTGTCAGGATCTTTAAGCTTTATCTATTGTGTTGTCTATAATTATTGTTTACCCATCCATTAAAGAGTTTGCGATTATGATTAATCTTTAAGCCTCCAATGAGGATGTTATTAATTGTCTCCTTTTCTTTTTGCAGTCACATATTCGTGTGCTTGAATTGAAACCACACAACAGAATATAGCCACATTGCTGATGGGTCTTGAATATCTAATAAACATCTCATATGTGGATGACACTGGAGTTTTTAAGGTATAATTAATTATGATGTGCTCTCTAGCACCCACCCGAAGGCCCTATTTGGCTCTTTCTCTCTCTCTTCCCATTTGAATAATGAAGTGATAATTTGACTTGGAATTGGTTGTTTGTTCGAGCAGGTTTGCTTGGAATATTAGAATTCCTTGGTTTTGGAACTATTTGAGTTGCATAATAATTTGGATAATCCTGCAGCAGCTGCAAATATGATGGGGCTGTATGTAATTTAGATACTTTTATCTTTGAAATTTTTGTTGGTTTGAGTTTTATGTTTTCTACTTTGTATGAATGCATCCCCAAATTTTACTTGAATCCCCCTATTTTTCTTTAGTCTATATTGACCGTAACTTATCTTTTAATCTCTTTGTAGTTGAATAAATATGTATGGTTTGAAATTGGTAGTAGATAGGTAAGTCTTTTCCAGGTTTCCATCAACGAGAAGGTTTTGTCTAGGAAAACACCAATTTATCATCTCAGCACTTGCAAACCTTCCATATTGAAAGAGACTGACTGATTTTCACCTTTGTGATGATTTTGTTTAACTGTATGTTTAGCTAGAATGGCTGTGGACCGTGTAACTCAAAGACCCAAAGGATTCGGTTTTGTCACTTACAAGTCAGATGTTGAGGCACAAAAAGCTTTGAAGGCCATGAATGGCAGGGTAATTTTCTTCTTCCCTATGGTTAAAATTTTTAATTTTAATTTTATAAATGGACAGGCCTCCTTGCTGTGATAAAGAAGGGGTCAAGAAAGGACCTTGGACACCAAGGGGACTAATTATGGTTGGCATTTGAGTTAAATGTGTCTAGAATTGATTTGTGTGTTCTTTTTGTTTTTGTGCCAAATTTGCATATGCTATGTCTCTTTATATTTAAATGCATATCCTAATTCTTCTTATTATGTTTTTCTTCTTTTTGTTCTCACTTGATATGCGGAGGTCTGGTTGCATATGGTTTACCATTGACTCTTATCTTACTCTTTAACAGAAAAATTTGGCTTACTCTCTACTCCATCACATAATCATTTTAAGCTTATGTTCATATTTCTGCTGTTTGTGTTTACATTTTACATGCTTTTTTTTTTCTTTTTTCAGTGTAGAGCTAGACGGAAAGACATGTACACCTATATGGAATTGGATGAGGTGCGAGAAGAATTGGCAACTCATGTCCTATAATGGCTTTTTGATTGAACGAAACATTCCTCCTTCATTTTACATGTCTTTCTAGCTAGTATTTTGCGTATATATAGACAAGTATGGATAATTTGTGGTGTGGGGCTGGAAAAATTGTGATTTGGATGTGACAAGTGGATCATTCAAGTATATATATAGACAAGTATGGATATATTTAAATTACTGTTTGTATATATGTTTTTTATGAGCAATGGCAACACAATATGATTTGGAAATGAGGCCTTTCTTAAATACTAACACAGTAACTAAGTAAAGTGTGATGTGAAACAAGCAAAATACCTACCCTTTTCTTACATAAGTGATGCCCATTGTTTATAACAACTTTAGTTTTCCAGAAATAATTGAAGTTGAAAGATAAAAACAACCATCAGACATCTATATCACTGATGCCTAAAACGAGAAGTAGCATTAGCATTTATGTAATCACCAACACTATTGGAGGCTTTTTACTTCAGCAAAATAAAAAAAGCGATGATGTATAATATAATTCACAACACCATTATTTGTTTCTACGATGTTGTAAATGATAATAAGCATCAGCATAGTAGATGTCACTGATGCTGTTAGACCTCTTTAGCCTCACCCCTTTTGAAACTACTGATGCTGTTTCAGGTTTAGGTGTCAGAAGTCAACCTTTTTTTTGGCACCCGGAATTCATTTACGCATCGAAGTTTACCAAATATCCGATGCAGTAAGTGACAAATAGCGACGGAGAAAATCCGTTGCCTATTACATAGTAATAGGCAACAGGCTTGAATACCATGGTATGTATGTCTAATAGGCAATGGATTTTATCCGTTGCTAAAGCCCTTTTTTGGCATAGTGAAATGAAAATTAAACAGAAAAAGAAAAATAAAACAAGAAAAGAAAACAGAACGACCGAAAGGGAGAAGGGAATAGAAGATCGTGAACTGTTGTTGAGGCAATCCCACCAACGGCACTCTCTCTTTCTTCTCTCCCTCTCTTCCCCTACATGTGAATCGCTTGATTATGGAGATGAATTGAGAAGATCTTAAATCTCGGTGGCCGGGCATTTTGCGTGGTTCACAAAAAACCAGTGGAAACGAGTTGCTGTTGCTGAAACGTATTTAAGTGGCCATTGCAAAGGTAAAATTAATTGCTTTATTATCCTTGTCCACACTTGAGTTCCACAGGATTTCACTTCCCTTTCGAAATAGTTTTGTAACCTCAAAGCTTATGTAACTTGTTTGATGCTATAAACTTATTATATAATGATGTCAAATATGATCGTCTATTGTTGTATGTGAATGGATTGAATGAGTTAATTTGAAAGGAAGTGACCATAAGATGGAAAGGGCATTGATAGATTGGCTCGCCTAGGAGGAAAAGGAAATAACTCAATTGACAAGCAGTCAGTTGGAAATTGAACAAGCATAATGCAATTGACAAACAGTGTGTAGGAAATTGAACAAGTATAATGCAATTGACAAACCGTCTGTTTGAAATTGCAAACGTGCATGCATGCCTATTTTCTTAACGTTTGGCTTCGTTTTCCACAAGATTTCACTTCCCATTCGAAATAGTTTTGTAACCCCAAAGTTTATATATATTTTTTTTGGTAAAAACCATGCGATTTTTGTCCTGTGTTAATAGTTTGTAAACATCTATTTAATTTATAATTAAACAACAAAATAAACGTACAAAGCAAAGGTGGGACAGTAGAGAAGTAAATTAGGTCATTATCCTTGAAAACAAACGGGTTTACAATTGGAAGGACTCGTATTACACTGTTGGACATTTGTGTTCCATTATATTATAAAATCAATTCTTAATCCTGTAATATCGTAATTTACAAAAAAAGGACATGTAGTACAATATAAGTGGAACATTTGGAAGTTAAATTAGGTCCCTATACTTGTAAACATGGATGTTTACAATATTACGGTCTCATATTACTTTGTTTTGGACAACTGTGTTACATAGAATTGTAAAACCTATCCCTAATTGATGTAGAACAAATGCCTGAATGGATTGAAGAAGAATTGGAGCGAAGAAGGGAAAAGGGACACAGCGGGAATTTACAGATTTGGCATCCGAGGTCTGATTGGGTCACATAATACCTTCTCGAAAAGGGAAAGTCATCACGAGTCCAACTCACAGCTTTGCTGTGATCACAGTCTAAAAAATTGATATTATCGCCGAAATATCGACGATAATATCGGATTTTTGGAGCTGCGATATTTTGAGCACCAACCAATTGGATTTCGTCAGAATGTCGAAAATATCGGCGAAATATCGGCAGCGATACTATCGTGAAAATCCAACCTGAAATAGGAAGAATATCTTGATATTATCGAAATTATCGATAATATCAGTGTTTATGCGAGTGGCACGTTTAGCACGGAGAAGGTGTGAGGAGGCGTTGCAAGGTGTTGAAAGGCGGAGTGAGGCGGAGCAAGGCGTGCCTGATCTGGACACTCTGAACTGGAAAAAAATTTGCGACTTTGCAAATTTTGGCTGCGGCTTTGCGAAGAAGATGACGACTCAGCCCCTTTTTTTTTTTTTAGGTTTATTGTAATGAAACGACGTCGTTTCGATTGAAGTGTTTTAAAAAAAAACTTAAAGTGAAACGACGTTGTTTCACTTGGAGGGTTTTGAAAAAATGAAAACATGCTTTGTTCCTTTTTTTTTTTTCCCTTCCCTTTATTGTAATAAACCTAAGGCAATAATTAATATCTTCTTGCCTATTCTATATTAATATATTAGCTTTTCTACTTACCCTTTTTGAGCATTCGTATTAGCTTTTCTACGTTCAATAATTAATATCTTTTTTTTTTCCTTCCCTTAGCTTTTCTACTTGCCCTTTTTTTTTTCTTTCCTAAATTAATATATTAACGCATGGAATTATATATATTGTATAGTACAACCCTAATTTCTAACATTATTAGATAATCTCCATCAATTTCAAGAATTCTCTTCATCTTTTGACTGCAAGTAAGTTATTTTATTTTTCTCTCTAATTCTTTGCAACTGTAATTTGAAGTTCCGTATAATTTTTTTTCAATTTTTTTAAAAATATATTAGTTATCTTATTCGTTTATGTGATATAGTAGAAATTCGACGGACATACATCATACTTGTACTTGTATTTAAAAGATTGCTATGGTTCAATAAGAATTAGTTGTACAATTTAATTGTATTGTATTATTCATGAATTTTTTTTGCAAGAAACAAACTGTTTTGAATTCTTTTGACCATGCATCTTACCATGCATTGTAGAGTGGGAGCTGTGCTTTCTCAAGACAAGAGACCAATTGCTTTCTTGTTTGAAAAATTGAGTGACGCTCGTCGAAAGTGGAGTACTTATGACCAAGAATTTTACGCAATTGTTTGGGCTTTGAAACAATGGGAGCACTATCTTATTTAGAAGGAATTTGTTTTGTTTACAGATCATCAAGCTTTGAAGTATATTAATAGCCAGAAACATATTGATAAAATGCATGCCAGATGGGCGACTTTTTTGCAGAAATTTTCATTCGTTATCAAGCATACTTCTGGCGCCTCAAATCATGTGGCTGACGCACTGAGTAGAAGGGCTTCTTTGTTAGTTACTCTTACTCAAGAAATTGTGGGGTTCGAGTGTCAGAAGGATTTATATGAAGATGATGATGATTTCAAGGAAATATGAGCTAAATGTGCTAATCATGAGCCACAGGCAGATTACTTTCTAAATGAAGGGTATATGTTCAAGGGCAACCAGTTATGCATTCATGTTTCCTCCTTAAGGGAGAAGCTCATTCAGGATTTGCACGGAGGAGGGTTGAGTGGCCACTTAGGCCGCGATAAAACAATAGCAGGATTGGAGGAGAGATTTTATTGGCCACACTTGAAGCGTGATGTTGGAACAATTGTGCGCAAATGTTATATTTGTTAGGTTTTGAAGGGACAGGTACAAAACACTGGATTATACATGCCTTTACTAGTTCCTAATGATATTTGGCAGGATCTTGCTATTGATTTTGTCCTTGGTTTGCCTCGAACTCAGAGAGGTGTGGATTCGGTTTTTGTGGTGGTTGATCGGTTCTCAAAAATGGCACATTTTATAGCCTGCAAGAAGATTGCTGATGCATCCAATATAGCCAAGCTGTTTTTCAAGGAGGTTGTTCGCTTGCATGGAGTACCTAAATCTATAACTTCTGATTGTGACACAAAATTTTTGAGCCATTTTTGGATCACTTTGTGGAGAATGTTTGGGACTACTTTGAATCGTAGTGTTACCAATCGAACATTGGGAAATATGGTGCGAAGCATTTGCGGAGAGAAGCCGAAACAATGGGATTATGCACTGCCACAGGTGGAGTTTTCATATAACAGTGCAGTTCATAGTGCAATTGGGAAGTCACCGTTTTCCATTTTTTATACTGTTGTGCCTAATCATGTTGTAGATTTGGTGAAGTTGCCTAGACGCATTGCAGCAGGAAATTTGGCTGAAGAGGTGGTGGCTATCCGTGATGAAGTGAAGCAAAAACTCGAGCAAACTAATGCTAAATACAAAGCCGCTGCAAATAAGCATAAACGAGTTAAAGTATTTCAAGAAGGCGATTCTGTGATGGTGTTTCTGAGGAAGGAGAGGTTCCCTGTTGGTACATGTAACAAGCTGAAGCCAAAGAAATACGATCGTTACAAGGTGCTAAAAAGAATCAATGACAATGCCTATGTTATTGAATTACCAGATTCCATGGGAATTTCCAATACTTTTAATGTTGCTGATTTGTATGAGTTTCGTGAAGATGAAACCCTTTATCTTGAACATAACTCGGGGTGGAGTTCTTTGGAGGTGGAGGGGACTGATGTAGAACAAATGGCTGAATGGATTGAAGAAGAATTGGAGCGAAGAAGGGAAAAGGGACGCAGCGGGAATGTACAGATTTGGCGTCCGAGCTCTGATTGGATCGCATAATACCTTCTCGAAAAGGGAACGTCGTCACGAGTCCAACACACAGCTAAGCTGTGATTTATGGTGGCTTTTGGGCTTCTGAGGTCGTTTGGGCTTCCAAAAGTGCATTTAAAAATTGTATTCAATTTAAAGACTTTCTGTTTCTTTTATGTTACGTTTTCAATAACTCCCCCGGGCAGTCCAAAGGGTGAGAACGTTGTATTTAATTAGCTGTCACGCTTGGTTGAGAGGACCTCGACTTTTATCAAATAATTCAAAGAGAATTTTCTCTCTAATTTCCTAGTGGATTCCAGATTATCGTTCTTCAGGATTTTCGCTTGAAAATCTATTTGCTTATGCTGCGTCCGTAATCTTGTAATATCGTAATTTACGAGGATAAAGACATCTAGTACAATATTAAGGTAACTAGGGACATTAGGAAAATAAATTAGGTCCTTATACATCTAAACACAAATGTTTACATTATTAAGGTCTCGTATTACTTTATTTAGGACAGTCATGTTCCACAAGATTGTAAAATTAACCCTTAATCTTATAATATCGTAATTTATAATTACAAAGATATGTAGTATAATATTAAGGTAAAGTGGAAAATTTGAAAGGTAAATTGGGTCCTTATACTTGTAAACACGGATGTTTACAATATTAAGGTCTCGTATTACTCTATTTTGGATAGTTATGTTCCAGAAGATTGTAAAACTCATCCTTAATCTTGTAATATCGTAATTTACAAAGAGAAGGATGTCTAGTACAATATTAAGGTAACTAGGGACATTAGGAAAGTAAATTGAGTTCTTATACGTATAAACACAAATGTTTACTATATTAAGGTCTCGTTTTACTCAGTTTTGGACAGTTATGTTCCATAAAATTGTAAAATGCATCCTTAATATTGTAATATCGTAATTTACAAAGATAAAGACATGTAGTACAATGTTAGGGTAAAGGGGAACATTCAGAAGGTAAATTGGGTCCTTATACTTTTAAACATGGATGTTTACAATATTAAGGTCTCGTATTACTCTTTTTGGGATAGTTATGTTTCAGAAGATTGTAAAACCCATCCTTAATCTTGTAATATCGTAATTTACAAAGAGAAGGACATTTAGTACAATATTAAGGTAACTAGGGACATTAGGAAAGTAAATTGGGTCATTATACATGTAAACACAAATTTTTACAATATTAAGGTCTCGTATTACTCTGGTTTGGACATTTATGTTGCATAAGATTGTAAATCCATCCAGTCAATTGTAATATCGTAATTTACAAAGATAAGGACATCTAATACAAAGAAAAATGACCCAATACAAAGAAAAATGAACCTTGGAGGAGTAAATTTAGTCATTATCCTTATAAACAAGGTGGTGGTTACAACATTAAGGATTTGTATTATACTAAAATGGACATACTCGTTCCATTACACTTTAAAAGCAATCCTTAATCTCGTAATACCATCATTTACAACAACAAGGAACTCTTGTATAAGAATAGGGTAAGCATGGACCTTGGTGGAATAAATTTGGTCCTTGCGCTTATAAACATGGGGGATTTACAACGTATAGGACTTTGTTTATATTGATATGGACACATGGGTTCCATAAATGTATAAAAGAGATCCTTATACCTGTAATAGCATAATTTACAAAGGAAATGACCCCTAATACAATGTTGAGGTAAGAATGAACCTTAGCAGAGTACATTTAGTCATTATCCTTGTAAACAAGGTGATGGTTACAACATTAAGGATTTGTATTATACTAAAATGGACATACTCATTCCATTACATTGTAAAAGTCATACTTAATCTTGTAATACAATAATTTACAAGGGAAATGACTCCCAACGCAATGTGAAGGTAAGAATGAACCTTGGAGAAGTAAATTGGGTCCTTGTCCTTGTAAGAACAAATAGTTGCAACAATAAGCACGAACAGTACACTATTATGGACATAGGCATTCCACAAATTTGTAAACGTTATCCTTACATTTGTGAAATACAATACTTGGGTTTTACATAATGTGATGTGGTCATTTTTTTTGTTAATATTTAAATATAAAGTAAAAAAGTATTTTCTTTACGTTTTTGTGTGATTTGCACTAAAAGTCATTGTTTTTACTTTTAGGTACTTCAATCATGGAAAAGGAGAAAGATTGAACAGGAGGAAGAAATTGCACACTGTTGTTTACCAATTACCAAATGGGCAGTAGGATTTCCCACATTTGAATTACAAATACATAGGCACTGTTTGTGAATTGCCCAACAGGAGGCAGTAATTGGACATTGTAACGCAATTGGAATCCAGAAACAATAAATTACAGTTCCCTGATTTGGTAATTACTATCATCCAATATGGTAAATCTGCTGAACACCAAAACATTGGAATGACCATCATAACTTGCAATAGAAACAGAACCAAGGCTAGCAACACAAAATAAAGTTAACATATTAACTTCATCAATTGTTCGTACATATGGTTACCCAACAAAGTTAACATATTAACTTCACCAAATTGCATTTTCACACCCTGTGCTAGTCATAATCTATAATATGGAAACCGAAAAAAGGACACCAAATAGGACATTTAACCTAGATGTAAAAAAAAGGTGTCCTACCTAACCATGGTCAGAATCCTTTGAAAACCACTTTACTAAAAACAAAAAAGTTGTCATGTTATACCATGGCAACCCTCCCAAAAATATAGGGCATGCACCAAAACCAATACCATCACAGCATTAGATCTAAGGTCACAAAAATATATACTGGTCAACCATTAGAGTCCCATTACCCAACCTTGTTAGCGGTGCCGATATCTAGGTTGACCGCGGCCTGTACGTATTTCTGGTATAGTCACTGCTGATTTTTTTTGTTTTCAAATATAAACCCCCTTTCTTCTAACAGTGACATCCACCACATCCTTGTCTTTAACCTCAACATTACCAATCTTGTTCCCCTTCGCCATTAAATCATATGCATTTTCCATCACTTTCAATTTTTCACGTATTATCACATTACACAATTGATTTTTTTCATTTCGGAGCAACTCAATAGCAAGTCGCATTTGTTGTAAATTAGAGTCGTACTGCAACAAAAAAAAAAAACTCATTTAGCATTTCATTATGTATTTATAATCATTTTTACCATAAAAATAGGACATGCGCAATGCATACCCGGTCATGCCACAATTGACCATAATATTGCGTGTGTCTTATGACAAAAATGCCACAATCCACACCATTAGGTTGGACGGGATTGGGATCCAATGGGGACACAACAGAAAAGGAGGAGAACGTCCACCCCGTCCCAGATACCGACAATATGTCATCATGAAAAAAGGAGTCTATGTACAACAACTATTGCATACATAAGAACATAATCGACATTAGTAACATTTAGCAAAAGAAATACGTATAATTCTATTGAACAAAAGCTTCTCCACTTACACTAATATGGAAATCATTCTCGCGTTTCTTATTGTGACGCGCATCAGGTAAATTGTCCCAAATTTCAGCTTCCTTATGGAAAATGTCACAAATCAAAAGATACCAGTGACCAATTACATCATCGTGTATCGGAATATATATCTGCAAAAAAGTGGTATGTTCATTATCACCGATAATTGATATTATTGGAGCTTGCATAAGAAACCCACCTGCATGCAATCCTTCAGTTGCCCATTAAATCTTGCAAGACGACAAAGCTTGTGTGTCCTAGCACATGATGTCATACGATCACTGGGACGTACAAACTTGAAGCCTTCCTATATTTTATGAGATTTAACACATCACCTTTAATAAAAAAAAAATATCATTCATTAATCTTATCCATTTACTTACCAACCAAAAATACGTAGGTAGAAACCACTTTGTGGAGGTGGTATCATATAAATATTCTGCCATTACATTGATTACCTATTACAAGATAAGACACGATTAAAGAATAACACAACAATCAAGGGCTACAAACAACAAAGACCAACTAGAGAGGCCAATCACAAAATAGTAAACAAAACAACGACAAAAAACTAAAAGAAGAAAGCTTAGAAAGCGTCAAGTTTGGTGGGCAAGATAAATCTCCTTATTATTCGTATTGTAACATACAATTTTACAAAAGATTTAAACTAAATTTCACTTTATTCTTCTCTTATCACTATATATTTTATAATTGTTTTTGCTATATTAACAAAAAAATTTAAATATGTTTTAAGACACTCCCATTTTATGCAGAGCAGCTATTACGTATTTTGACACACGTAACAGTTGGTGGTATAAAACATGCCCATGTTGCTTTAAGCAACTTAGAACTGCTACCCACCATGATGAAACTTTGTGCCCAAAACACAATAATCAAATTCCTCTCCCTTGGTAATACAAATCTCAATAATTAGTTTCATTTTATTTTTCCATAAAGTTTAAACACAATTGTTTTAAATTATTAAAACATTACATAAATTTTACATACAGGTTCAAAGTGAGCTTAGTGCTTGAAGATTCAACTAACGAAACCAATGCAATCATAATTGGAAGACCAGGAGAACAGTTGTTTAGGATTTCTTGAATGAATTGGTTGTTCAAAGAGGTTTTACCGACCAACAACAATTGCCAGATGCAATTCTGCAAACAAGAGGACAAGTTAAAAATTTCAACTTCGATTTGGGAGCATGAGAAGTAATTCCAACATAAATGATCTACTGATTCAAGCAATCTTCGACGACACAACGCCACTTCTTGAACCAATATCGCAATCATCTGACAAAATTTTGGCTGCACATGACAAAGAAAACATTGCTACCGAAATGGTTCCACCCATTACCCCACTTCTCTCAAAGCAAATTCCAAGTGCATCTTCCACAAGCTCAGCTAATGCTTCTATAACAGAGGTTACCCCAATTTCAAAAATAAAGATTTAAAGACATTGTCAAAAGAGCTCTCTTTTCCTTTTGCCTATTAAAAAAACCAAAAAGGTTAGAATTTATATAACGATTAACTCCTTTATATAAGTATTTACGCATTTTCTAACATTTTCCAATATATTTCTTTTTCTTCCATTTAGCATTTCCCTATGTCATGTTCGAACCAAAAACAAATCTGAAGAAATTGTTGCTACAAAAAGCATGGAGGAAATTTTATCAAATTCTGATTTATCAATCATTGGCTTAAAGAAGAAAACAAGTGAAGGCAGTTTGGCAACCAGTTCTCCTGCCTCGAGATTAGAGTTTTTATTCTCTCTTTTACAATTCACTTATCTCATTTAAATACATATTACATGCATAATATTCAATTTTATTCATACCTTCACTTTTCACTCAATCTTTATATATTAAATCGTAACAAATTGTGTTGAATTTGACAAAATCATCATTTTTGTGATATTCTGATTGTGCTTTGTTTTAATATTGGGTTCCTTTCAATTAAGGAATTATAAGATTATCTATACTTATTATATAGGTCTACAAACCATTTAAACCACTATTGAATTGCATACAAATGAAATTTTTGCGTGCTCAACGTTTGGGAATACTATTAAATTGTTATATTTACAGGTGAATATTTTTAGGAAATGTCCGTTTTTCAGGGGAAGCTCTACCCGTTTTTCAACAGAAATGTCAAACCCTTAAGTAATTTTAACTTCAAATAAGGGCAAAAGACATTTTAGTCATACGTACCTAACACATAAAAGAATTAAAAGCTTAATAACATTATATTTACATCCTTTTCTTCAATTTTTCCTCAAAACATCCAACCATGATTATTTTACCTCTCTTCAACTTTTCCTTTAGATAAACACATAATTTTAAATATGTTTACTTTGTATTACTTCAATGGGAAGACCATCTACAACTTGCTCATTAGTTCTCTTAAGTTCGTTACTTTGCGTTTCCTTAATTGGAAAACCATTTATAACTTTCTTATTAAATTGTTAAATTATATTATTCATGTTTATACATTATTAGATGTTTATGATTATTGTCCTAACTCGATTTTTCCCATTCATCAACATTAACACTTATTATTTCCCCACTTTTTTATAATAGGGTCAAGACCCCCATCAAAGAGAAGAAAATTCATGAAGAAATTGCAAAACAAAACCTACCCAATTAAACAGCATGCTGCTCAAAACTATCCAAATTTTGCTATTTTTATAGCTACTTCCCACTATTAACATCTCAATGTGTATACAAACATGCCTACTATTTTAACATAACAAGGAGCCTGTAAAATATGTTATTACTTCCTTTTTGGCAACTTATACTTCTTTAGTTAAGGATAATGCTACAAGTTAGATCTCATTGTATATATAAACAATCTTATTTTGTCTACGTAATTTCGAAACCCGCAGTATCACACATGCATTTTTGCTAGTAACGAAAAAAACTGACACAGCAAATGGAATAGAATTTTATTTTCTTTAAACTCAGAAAGATATTGGTGAACCAAAAATTAATTCAAAACATTCACAGAATAAGAAAAAAAAATAAACTAATCATTTGAGCAAATAAAATAAAGGTTGAAAGTAAATACCTGATTTTCCGAAACCACCCATTCCAAAAATCTTGTGCGCCCTGATGCAAATATATATTCTATGAACGGTAGTTGGAGGTTCTTAGTTGCAGATATAACAGCAAATCCCTTTGAAATGGTAAACATGATCACTCCAAATATGATGATGCTCCCAACCCAAGAATCTTTTCTGACCCACTGAAATTGATAAAACAAATATGAAATCAATATCTTTATCTTCCTTTTGGTCATAAATGTTGCTGTCAAACTAAAAATTAAAGAAAAACTTACCTGACTTTTCTTTCTCTGTTTAGACTTTGGCCGCTTGATGTATGTATGAGGTGAAGAATTAGAGAGTTTTTCCTTTCTGATTTTATAGCCAAAAAGATCACCAAAGAATTAGAGAGTTGTAAGTCGATGATGAAAACTGATGGGTGTAAAATATGTGGCTTTATGTTTATATAGCAGAGGTTGTGTGAATTTTTTTTGTTTTTCTATTTCTTTTCTTTTTTAACTTTTAGGAACTCGATAGTGATAAGGTAGTCACGTGCTCTCTGCAAACTACCTCTCTCACGTTCGTATTCCAATGGATGGATAGACACAAGACTTTTTTTACGTCGTTATCTGTCAACTGTCAGTTATTTTTTGGACTTGCTGAAACGCAATGGTAGGTAGCAATTCAAATGCTACACCCGAAGACATGCACCAAAAAGTTGGTCTCCAGGCTTCGCTTTTAACCAAAAAGTTGAAGACACCGGTCAATTGGCTATCACTTTTTCAATAGGCTTGGCTCTGTTGGTAAGATTTGGAAAAAGATAATGTTCCAAGCACGGGAAAGTTTCTTGATAATGTGGAAAAATGTACAAACTTCCAAATTCCAATTCATTTCAATCCTAATATTTGTAAAAAATTTGTATGTATTACAAATTAATCACGTTTCGTCATGCATAAAGATTTTATTCTATATGGCGGAAAACGATTAAATGAAAATAACAAGATAGTGTTATTCCTGTCACATGCAATTTTTTCTTTAATTTCTTAGGCCTCTTCATTGTAGCATGAAAAGTCACAACTACAAGACAAAATAGTGCTTGTCTTAAGATAAGCACTCAAGGCCATCCTCGCCTTTAGAGTTGAAGAGGAACTTTCCGGAGCTTTAAATTTAAAGGTTTTTTTTTTCGGTAAATGAGTACTATATTAAGAAGAATAACACAACAGTCAAGGGCTACAAACAACAAAGACCGACCAGAGAGGCCAGTCACAAAACAATAAACAAAACAACTACAAAAAACTGAAAGATGAAAGCTTAGAAAGCGTCAAGTTCGGTGGGCAAGGTAAACCATCCCGTGAAAGTATGAAGACCAGGGTGATTGGAGGTCGAATGACCCAGGCCTCGGCGCACAACCCCCTTCTTGCTTGCGAAGCCACCCAGTCAGCTGCATGGTTCGCATCTTGAGGCCATGTCCACCAGAGAGAGGAGAATGAAGCTTTTAGCATTCTAATGACATAGAGGGTAAAGAGTCCAATTTGAGACAGAAATATCTCCCTGGACAGCAGCAAAACAAACCTTGAAATCAGTTTCCACAATAACAATAGTGAAACCTCTTACATGGACCAGCTCTAATCCACTTTGGATCTCATGACTGGTGATGACTGAAAACAATGCGCACTGCCATCAAGCAGACTACCAGTATGATCCCTTTATCACTACCCCTGCAGAGCCTGCATTCATAACTTTGTCCCAAGCATCGACACAGTTAATTTTTGACAATCCCCACCAGAGGATTGACCCACAGATAACTGTCCAAAGGTGGAGTGTTGAAATGGTTTCTATCACGGCCAATGAGGCCGTGAGCTCTGGCGATGGTGGGCAGAAATTTGATTTGTCATACACCAAATTACAACGAGTTTTCCAAATAGCCGAGCTAGTTAAGGCAAAATGAGTTATAATCCATCATTTCTCTCCTCCGAATTAAAGGTCTCACAGAACCAAAGATCATTAGTCCACCTATCCAACGAAGTGAAAGCTTTAGGCAAAGGTATATAGGCTCAGATTCTTCCATGGAAAAAAGGCAAATAGGAGACTGGCAGAGCTTGCTCCTGAAAAGGACCTCAAAAGTGGGAAGGAAACCATTGATCGCGCACCATAGAAATTTTTTTATTTTAGGGAGCGTTTGGCAATTATGAATGCGAAGCCAGACTTTAGAATCAATCACATGGGAAGAGCTTGCCTTCATCACAACCTAATACTTTTTATACTCCATGAGGTAGTAATATCCTGATTTGATCGAGTATCTCCCATTCATAGTGTATGGCCAAATAAACCATGTAAATTCTAGACATTTGATTATTTCATAAAATAAAAAAAACTATATTTTTTATAAAAAAAGTTGAAGACTTGATAAAGAAGTAGCAGCTAAAGCTGTTGTTCTTCTTGTTGTTTATATTCTTTTTTATGTTTTGGAAATTGGAAGGAAGAAGCATAGAGGAGCGGAGAAGGGCTGGGGAAGCCGGATGGGGTGGTGTTGCTGGGGAGAGTTGGATCTGGGTAGGGTTTTATTTATTTATTTTTATTTTATTTTATTTTATTTTTAAAGCATAGAGAAGAAAAAAAATTATTTATTAATTTTTCCATTTTATTTATATATATTTTTAATTAAACAAGTAATTACATTATTTTATATTTTATTCAATTTAAACAAAAAAAGTGGGTCATTCACATGACACATCATCACTTGAGGTAAAAAGAATAAAATAACCCTGCCATGTCATCAAAACTAACAGAGTTATTAATGGTAAAGTGAAACACAAAATCACGGTCAATGAGGTTAAGTCGGCCACTTTAACTTTGAGGGGTAAAGTTAGATTTGATCTAAGTTTCAGGGGGCACTATAGTAAATAAGCTTTTCTGGAATTTGTTCAAAAACCTTAGAAATACCCTAACGCCCTTTCTTCCTCGTGGGCGCTTCTCTCTACTCGCCCGACTCTCTCTCTCTCCCACCTCTCTCACATCACACACCAAGCCGACCACTTTGGCCGGCGATTTCTCCCAGACCCGGCCACCTGCAATGACCATCCACCCCACAAAACGATCGTCTCTCCCTCCTCTACTAACAGAGCAGTCTCTTTGCATTATAGTCTTGCAATTGACCAACAACGCAATCTTTTTGCATTCTTGTCACGCAATTGCTATTATATGTGCTCACAATTGTATGTTTATACTTCTACTAAATGCAATTGATGTGTATCCATTTATTTTCATATTAATTATATACCATGAAAGACGTGTTGCCTATTTTCAGGAAATGGATGCATAAGCAATAAAAAATAATGGAATTTAGGGCCAAAACTCCTTAACTAACAATGAAGGTTATTTTGCGGAGGCTGAGTCACTTGAAGAAACTGAAAATGTTCAATTTTTACAGTTTTTGGACGGCAGAATAGAAGAAAATACTGAGATTAGCGGACACTTTGAGTATGATGGGTTAAACTTTCAAAATATGAGCATTACTGATTTAGAGGGGAGGGAGTTTGCAAAATTTGAGGAAACATAAAGATTTTACTGGAACTATGCTCTTGCAACTGGTTTTAGCATAAGAAGAAGTCATTTGAGACGTAGCGAGGGTAGGGTTGTGATGGGAAGACAATGGGTGTGCTCAAAATAAGGGAGTAGATCAAAGAAATGGACAAATAAAGAAGATACGGTTAGTACACCAAGGAAAGAGACTAGAGAAAATTGCCACTCTTCATTTGCTGTGAAGTGTTGTCCTAAACGAGATGCTTATATTGTGAATAAATTTGTAAAGGAGCATAGCCACCGACTTGCTAACTCACGTAAGGTGCCTTTTCTTCATTCCCACTGGTGTGTTACGGAATTCGACATAGCACAATCTATTTCTATGAGAAAAGCCTCTATTAAAACCAGTTGGACATACGACTATATGGTTGACCAAGCATGTGGATACATGAAAGTGGGGTTCACCAGTAAGGATTTATATAACAGGATGGATTTCGAGTGTCGACAAGTGGTATTGGATGGTGATGCACAAGCAGCAATAAGCTACATGAATGCCAAGGCAATAGCAGACCCGAAATGTTTTTTGCATGTTTAGTGTAGATGATGAGAATAGATTGGCAAATTTGTTTTGGAGAGACTCTTAATCTCTACACGATTATTGTTGCTTTGGGGATGTGTTGATATTTGATAGCACGTACAAGACCAACGTATATGACAAGTAAAAACAATAGATTTTAGTGCACCTCACCATCCTAATCACACAAAACATAAGGAAAATATTATTTTACTTTATTTTTAAATATTAACATAAAAATGAACTAATCTCATTATGTAAAACCCAAGTATTGTAATTTACAAACGTAAGGATATCGTTTACAAATTTCTAGAATGCCTATGTCCATAATAGTGTAATGTTGGTCATTACTGTTGTAAATAATTGTTCTTACAAGGACAAGGACCCAATCTACTCCTCCAAGGAGAATGGCCCAATTTACTCCTCCAAGGTTCATTCTTACCTTAATATTGTATTAGGGGTAATTTCTTTTGTAAATTACGCTATTACAGGTGTAAGGATCCCTTTTATAAATTATTAAAACATTACCAAAATTTTACATACAGGTTCAAAGTAAGCTTAGTGCTTGAAGATTCAACTGACGAAACCAATGCAATCATAATGGGAAGTCCAGCAGAATAGTTGTTTAGAATTTCTTGCAATGAATTGATTGTTCAAAGAGGTTTTACCGACCAACTACAATTGTCAGATGCAATTATGCAAACAAGAGGACAAGTTAAAAAATTTCAACTTCGATTTGGGAGCATGAGAAGTGATTCCAACAGAAATGATCTACTGATTCAAGCAATCTTTGACGACACAATGCCACTTCTTGAACCAACATCGCAATCATCTAACAAAAGTTTGGCTGCACATGACCAAGAAAACATTGCTACCCAAATGGTTCCACCCATTACCCTCACTTCTCTCAAAGCAAATTCCAAGTGCATCTTCCCACAAGCTCAGCTGATGCGTCTATAACAGAGGTTACCCCAATTTCAAAAAAAAGATTTAAAGACATTGTCAAAAGAGCTCTCTTTACCTTTCGCCCATCAATAAAACCAAAAAGGTTAGAATTTATATAACAGTTAACTCATTTATATAAGTATTTATGCATTTTCTAACATTTACCAATATATTTCTTTTTCTTCCATTTAGCATTTCTCTAAGTCATGTTCAAACCAAAAACAAATTTGAAGAAATTGTTGCTACAAAAAGCATGGAGGAAATTGTATCAGATTCTGATTTACCAATCATTGGCTTAAAGAAGAAAACAAGTGAAGACAATTTGGCAACCAGTTCTCCTACCCCGATCGCGAGATTAAAGTTTGTATTCTCTCTTTTACAATTCACTTATCTCATTTAAATACATATTACATGCATAATATTAAATTATTCATACCTTCATTCTTCACTCAATCTTTATATATTAAATTGTAACAAATTGTGTTGAATTTGACAAAATCATCATTTTTGTGATATTCTGATTGATGCTTTGTTTTAATATTGGGTTCCTTTCAATTAAGGTATTATAAGATTATCTCTACTTATTATATAGGTCTAAAAACCATTTAAACCACTATTGAATTGCGTATAAATGAAATTTTTGCCTGATGAACGTTTGGGAATACTATTAAATTGTCATATTTACAGGTGAATTTTTTTAGGAAATGTTCGTTATTCAGGGGAGGCTCTGCCCGTTTTTCAGCAGAAATTTCAAACCCTTAAGTAATTTTAACTTCAAATAAGGGCAAAAGACATTTTAGTCATATGTACCTAACACATAAAAGAACTAAAAGCTTAAACATTATGTTTACATCCTTTTCTTCAATACATCCAACCATGATTATTTTACCTCTCTTCAACTTTTCCTTTAGATAAACACAGAATTTAAAATATGTTTATTTGTGTTACTTCAATTGGAAAACCATCTACAACTTGCTCATTAGTTCTCTTAATTTCATTACTTTGTGTTTCCTTAATTGGAAAACCATTTATAACTTTCTTATTAAATTGTTAAATTACATTATTCCTGTTTATACATAATTAGATGTTTAGGGTCATCTAGATACACAATCTGTGTTGCCATGTTTGCCAAAATGTAAGGATTGTCATCATACCAAGTTCTGTTAATGTTCACAGAGAGTAAGCCATGGTCAATTTTAACACTTCCTTGCCTATCAAACCATTGACACTTAAACATAATCACTTGGTATCGATCTTTGTAAAGTAATTGCACGACATAGGGATGGCAATGGGTCGAATCGGGGGTGGGTATGGCATTCCCATCCCCATCCCCGTTAAGCTTTTCTCCCCCATCCCCGCCTTCATACCCGCAATATTCATATCGGGGATTCCCCATCCCCACCTTCGTTGGGGAATGTGTTCCCCGACCCTCCCCATTATGGAAGAAAAAACCAATATATAACTACTTTGTTGAAAAAAAAATTCCTAATTCAAGATAATAAATATATATAATATATACTTATAAGATAATATAAGAATATTTATATATGTATTGGAAGTTAACTAAATAAATAAGTAGTGTGGCTTAAGAATTGTATAAATTATATAAGTATATAATATAATAATATAATAATATAAAATATAAAACTTAGTCGGTACAATCACTTTAATAGCATATTTATATATGGCAATATATATATATATACCTCATCAAAAAATTAATATATATTCTAAACGGGGAGGGTTCGGGTTGGGGATTAAAATATCATCCCCGCCCCTCCCCGAACACCATACCCAAAAAATTCCCCATACCCATCCCCATACCCGATTTTTGTCATTCATACCCGACCCATTAGGGTCGAATCCCCGCGAAGACCCTTACCCGCGGGGAAAATTGCCATCCCTAGCACGACAGTTGTGACTTTGCCATAGAAATCAATGTCCGTACTTTCGCCTCCACCTGGGACATGGATACCGATGTTTTGCGTACACAACTTGTCATCTCGTGCTGTCCCAAAAAACTTAACACTATTAACATGGCAACCCGAGAACAATTCAACGCGAATCGGGCCGAACGCCAAGTTATATAACTCTTCACTATAAGTGGGGAAATTCCATGATTTCAACTTATTCACCTAATATTATACAAAAACATTCACATGTTAGTTTGAGAAAATTAAATACTACAAAATATATATATATATATATATATATATATATATATATATGTCAAATACAAAACACTTATAACTTACATATTCCAAAAACCATTGTGGAAACCATTCACGGTGTTTCTTGGCATACAAATGTGATGGATGTTCTCGCTTCATCATCTCTTCATGCTTATCTAAGTATGCCATTATCTCATCACAATTGTTCAGTATGAACCAATGTGCTACTTTCATGTCATTTATGGAAAACAACTCTCCTCGTACAGGATCTCCAAAGGGTCGTGCGCTTTGGGTAAAAACAGAAAGTGTCTCATTTCTCACACCTCCGTCATTATTGCGCTGAGGACGATTGAAAGCCGTCTCTACATCTTTTAAATACATTCCACATAAAGTAAGCGACTCATACTGAACCCAAGCCTCTATAATTGATCCTTCGAGCTTCGCCCTATTGCGTACACTTTTTTTCAGCTCTCCTAGAAGCCTGCCAAAATAAAACGATACGATACAAATTAGCAAGCGTGGGATAATGATGCATAAACAACTGATGAGGATTATATACCTTTCTATTGGATACATCCAGCGATAGTTGACAGAACCAGCAAGCAATGCCTCTTCTGGCAAGTGAACCGTCACGTGAATCATACTTGTGAAGAAAGCTGGAGGGAATACCATCTCAAACTTGCATAGGACCTGGACAATGTCATGGAGAGCAACTGATTAATGTCTGTCTTGCGCAACATTTTTGCCGTCAGTTGGGAAAAAAATCTAGACAACACTATGCCAAAAAAGGGCTTTAGCAACGGATAAAATCCGTTGCCTATTACACATAAATACCGTGGTATTCAAGCCTGTTGCCTATTCCTATGTAATAGGCAACAGATATTCTTCGTCGCTGTTTATCACTTACTACATCGGATATCTGGTAAACTCCGATGCCTAAATGATTTCCGAGTGCCAAAAAAAGGTTGACTTCTGACGCCTAAACCCGAAACAGCATCAGTAGTTTCAAAAGGTAGGAGGCTAAAGAGGTCTAACATCATCAGTAGTTTTAAAAGGGATGAGGCTAAAGAGGTCTTACAGCATCAGTGATATCTACTATGCTGATGCATATTATCAATTACAACATCATAGAAACAAATAATGGTGTTGTGAATTATGTTATACTCATCGCTTTTTTTATTTTGCGGACGTGAAAAGCCTCCAATAGTGCTGGTGGTTACATAAATATTGATGCTACTTCTCGTTTTAGGCATCAGTGATAATAGATGTCTGGTTGTTTTTATCTTTCAACTTCAGTTATTTCTGGAAAACTGAAATTGTTATAAACAATAGGCATCATTTATGTAAGGAAAGGGTAGGTATTTTGCTTGTTTCACATCACACTTTACTTAGTTACTGTAATAGTATTTAAGAAAGACCTCATTTCCAAATCATGTTGTTGCCATTGCTCATAAAAAAAAAAACATTATATCAACAGTAATTTAAATATATCCATAATTGTCTATATATATATAAGCAAAATACTTAAATGATCCATACTTGTCACATACAAATCAGAAATTTACCAACCCTACACCACAAATTATCCATACTTGTCTATGCATAAGCAAAATACTAGCTAGAAAGACATGTAAAATGAAGGAATGTTTAGCTTAATCAAAAAGCCATTCTAGGACATGACTTGCCAATTCTTCTCGCACCTCATCCAATTCCATTTGGGTGTACGTGTCCTTCCTTCTAGCTCTATACTGGAGAAAAAAAAAACACATAGAATGTAAACACAAAATATGAACATCAACTTAAAAAGTGCAAGGTACTAAATTTGCATAAGATATGTTGTCACTTCAAATGAACCAATATGCAAATTTACAAAATCATATTGGTGAACAAGAAAATCTAATTTGTCAATCAATCTAATTAGATAACAAGTCATTAATTGGATCCCACTTCATGTTTAAACTAGCAATTAAATGATCATATGATGGGGTAGAGAGTTGGACAAGCACAGCTAGCATTTTTTCTCAATTGACACAGACCTAACTACCAAAAAAACAGAGGCACATTGCTGTGAAAAAAAATTACACAAGGTTCATATTAACAAATACCTAACTACCAAAAAAACAGAATTTGTCAACCAATCTAATTAGATAACAAGGTAATTACTATCCAATAAAAGAAACAATAAAAGTAAAGATATGCCAAAACCTTTGGTTATTTTTCAAAATACCTTTACTTGCTGAAGTAAAATAGAATCATTTCTTCTCTTTTTTAATGGGAAAAATGACATTACAAGAGGAAGCTGTATTCAGATTTCTCAAACTAGAAGTACCAAAGCAATGATGAGCATACAATAGTAATATAATATATGTTCAATCTTAAGAAGTTAACCCATCTTGAACAACATAGAGAAAAAATTAGGTCATTATCTAGATTTGGTATCCTCTTCTTGTTTTTGAGTCTAGGCAACTTCAACAAAAATCAGCCTCCCATCAACCATCTAGACAAATTTTAACAAAAACTTCGAAAGAGAAAAACAAGACTGAAGGTGTTCACAAAAAAATACAATTTAAAAACATATGACAAAAACAAAGACTAGGAAATTTGATCAACGAAAAACACATATTCAGTACATAAAAGATTAGAATGCGCAAGTATAAGGGCTATATGATCTGCAATTTGGCACAAAAATAATTATAATGAGTCAATTTACCAAATCAGAACAAAGATGTGTTAGTTGAATGCCAAAAATAGTACGATGCCAAAATATTCAATGAGTTTTTGATGTTTGACGAGTCTTTTAATATTTCTTTTAGGTTTAGGTGAAATTAACTTTGGAAGCTAAACCTCTGTAAATATGAGGAGAAAAGAGAGAAACTAAATGCATACCTGAACCTCGAAGTCCAGCACTAGAATTATTGGCTCTCTATTTACAGAACATAGCCCTTCAAGCTCATTTACTGCTTCATGTATTAGTTTAGTTGGAAGGCCAACTCAGACTGTTTCTCAATACCATTATATTCACCAGGTGATGTCAAACACTTCTCTTCCTCAGAACATCCAGCTTTACCAATATAGCAACCTTTCTTAAAACAAAGCTGTGAAACATATGCACCTCGTTCAAAGGCATATTTGGAACCCCCAAGAATGACTTTGAGAAGACTCTTATCTATGTCCACTTTGCACTTAGATTTCAAATCCTGCACCAGCTTCTTATGAACCAAGTCCAGCTGCTTGCAGTTTGACCATTCTCCCAGAAGCACACATCTCCAAGGACCAAACCATGAATCTTCTAAGTTCCTGGTACAAGAAGACGTGAGATCATCATAGCCAATTGACATATAGTTTTCAAATGACATTTAACTACTGTGACTATTTTAGTATTTTAGTATTTTAGTATACATATATTTTTTTCATTTCACAAACTGATCATGAAGAAATAGTGGACGTTCTGGGCAGTTGACATCATGCATAACACATTTGTCTACTTGCAATCTGCCATAATTACATTAAATCATAATGTACACATAAATTTCACTGGACAATGCATCTACATACTAGATGGTTCTTCAGAAAATTCATCCAGACCTAGAAAGTAGCCTCACTTATGTTCAAGGAAACACACTACACAGAAATCAGATTGATAATGAAGCTGTGTTTCCCTGTTTGTGTCATCTTCAAATTGCAAGATGTTTTTTTCATAAGAAACCAGACCTGTAACCAAATAAAGAGGGACTCAACCAACTACTTGCTGATCTTCAGCGTACAACTCATCATAAATAAACATGAACCAAAGATCAAATCTAAAACTACAAACTAAACAGCAAATAATATGAAACATATACAGAATTGAAATTCTCATTTAGTTAGTTTAAAAAACCTAAATTTCTACCAAATACCAAGATAGATTTGACCCCAAACACCAAAACAAATTAAAATTGAATTGAAACATAAAGAATTCTTACCAAAATGTGGAGCAGTTAGTGGTCATGGGGTAGTGGTGCTGATCCTTGGCAGCAGAGGAAGATGATTAAAAAAATATGAACGGAAAATTAAAATCAGAAAGGAAAAAAATTCTGAATCATAATCAAAACAAAGCACCTGCCTGAAACGCTGTGTTCAGACCTTTCATCGAACACTTGGGTGGCACCATTTTCAAACAGATCCACACGATCAGTCGAACACCTGCTATCTACCGCACACTCTTGTAGTGAAAAAAATCAAAAGTAAAACAATAATGAAACATGAAAAAAAAATTAGAGCAGATAATTGTAGTTCTTAAATCAAATTCAATTAGAAGAATCTTCAGATTGAACATACTAGCCAACAATTTCTTTTTTTCTAAAAGGGTATAAGAAGCTGACTTTTACCTCTTTCCCATCGTCCTCTCACCCAGCTTTTTCTCTAACTTCAACCAATCACATGGCACCTCTTCTAAAAACAAACCAAAGCACCATTAGATTCTGCAAAATGAATAATAAAAAATCTAAATATAAATTAAACTTTTGAAAGAATTTGAAACTTTCTAGTATCTGGTAGAACATAAATTGAAACAATTGAAAGAATTTGAAACTTCGTAGCCAGTGAGGTTCTACAAAATTTAGTAAAACCAATTGAGGGTGCAGCCGTGAGGTTCTGCAAGGCTAAATTGGAAAATAAAAGAGCGATAAAGAGAGTTAGGGTTACCTTGCGATTGCAGTCGTGAGAGGGTTTGGGAACGAAGAGGATGTGTAGATGAGAAAGAATGAGCTCGTTTGGGTTAAAGAGAATAAAAGGGATTTGGAATCGGATATAGAGCTAGAGAGGGTTTTGGGTTAGAGAGAGAGTGAGTGAATTTAGGGTCAGAGAGGACTCTGGCTGTTACGCGAAAAATTAGGGGTAGAGTATTCTGGGAATATCAACATTTTAAGAGGGAAAGGGGGAGGATTTTCGCAAGAATGGGGTAGTGATGAAGGAGAGAGTTTCAGAGGGACTGAAAAACATTGAGAGGGTGAGGAGAGATTTTTCCAGGAGATGGAGTTTTAGGGTGACAGTTTGAGAGGGAATGAAAAAATTGAGAGGGAGCTGGAAGTAATTGGGGCAAGAGTTTGAGAGGGAAATGAAGTTTCGGGCAAAGTTTGCGAGGGAGAGCGTGAAAATTTTGGGTTAGTTTCAGAGTGAGTGAAAAAATTGAGAGGGAGTTAGAAGAATTGGGGCTAGAGTTTGAGAGGGAGCTGAAGTTTCACAGAGAGTTTGCGAGGGAGAGTAAAAATTTTGGGTTAGGGCGTTGACTCAGACTTTAGGCATCAGAGGTATATTACCAAAAAATGACCCTCTTAAAAATAAAATAAAAACTAATCACTTAGGCATCTATATTTTTGTAGATGATGCTAAAGGGGAATAAAGCCATCGTCATAAATAAACAAAAATGCGCGCTGATGTCTTTATACCTTTTTAGTATCGTTATTTTCGAAATTGATGCCTAATCTGCTAATAGCATCGATTTCACTCTCTACCGATGCCTATCTAGTGTTGCTGTAAGTGAAATTTGACATAGTGCAACAACATGATTTGCTTCACTACATCTTCCGGCCCAATTAAACAGCATGCTGCTCAAAACCATCTACAACTTGCTCATTAGTTCTCTTAATTTCGTTACTTTGTGTTTCCTCAATTAGAAACCATTTATAACTTTCTTATTAAATTGTTAAATTATATTATTCTTGTTTATACATAATTAGATGTTTATGATTATTGTCCTAACTCGATTTTTCCCATTCATCAACATTAACACTTACTATTTTCCCACTTTTTTATAACAGGGTCAAGACCTCCATCAAAGAGAAGAAAAGTCATGAAGAAATTGCAAAACAAAACCCGCCCAATTAAACACATGCTGCTCAAAACTATCCAAATTTTGCTATTTTAATAGCTGCTTCCCACTATTAACATCTCAATGTATATACAAACATGTCTACTATTTTAACATAACAAGTAGCCTGTAAAATATGTTTCTACTTCCTTTTTTGCAACTTATACTTCCTTAGTTAAGCATAATGCTACAATTTAAATCACATTGTATATATAAACAATCTTATTTTGTCTATGTAATTTCAAAACCTGCAGTATCACGTAGGCTTTTTGGCTATTAACAATGAAAACTGACACAGCAAATGGAATAGAATTTTGTTTTCTTTAAACTCAGAAAGATATTGGTGAACCAAAAATTAATTCAAAACATTCACAGAATAAGAAAAAAAATACACTAATCATTTGAGCAAATAAAATAAGGAAATAGCCCTATATGCCACCAATTTTATAATCTCAACTAAAAATACCACCGCTCCCCAATTTTTGTACAACTATCACCTATAAATATAAAATTATTGTCCACTTATTGCTGAATTTTCACAAGTTCAGAAAGTTTGTTCTCTCTTAGGTCACTCAGCTCTCTCTCTCTCTGGCACAGCTCTCTTTCTCTTTGGTTTCTGTCTAACGCAGCGTTCTGTGTCTCTCTTGGCTCTCTCTCTGTTGGCTCTCTCTCTCTCTAGCGCAACTCTCTGTCTCTCTCTTTGCTCTCTTTCTCATAGCGCAGCTCTTTCTCTCTCTAGCTTCGTTATGTCTTTTTCTCCCTCTATTCGGTCTCTTGCTCTCTGTTTGGAATCGCGAACCCCTCCCTTTAGGTATGTCTTCTGAATAGCTGCTTGCAACCTTGAAGCTTTAGTGGATTGCCGACCTCGAAAAGGTAGTGTTGATGGTTATTTTCTTAAAATCAGTGGGATTATGTGAAATGGGTTATATTTTGATTGTTTGGGTTTGTGTTAAATTCATTTTGGCTTTAATTGCTTTGGGTTAGGTTTTGTTGAATATTCATGCTCAGTCATCTGGGTTTGTACCAATTTCACTTAGATTGGTCTGGATATGTGAATCTTGAAAGTTGGGATTTTCCATTTGATGTAGTAGATCTGTATAGTGTGATTGCTGATGTGTTACTGGTGTACTACTGTTGTGTTCCTCTTATTTTACTGTCGTATTGCTGTTATGTTGATGTTATATTGCTATTATATTGCTTTTATATTGTGGTTATATTGCTATTGTATTGTATAGTTATTGTGGTTATATTGTGTTAATGAAATGTTGTTTTGTCATGGTCAGAAATGGAGACAATTGTTATTCTCGTGTGCTACAATGGAAAATGGGTCACCTCGAAGAAGATGTGCAAATACGAAGGGGGTGAGTCAAAAGGCTTAATAGTTCCACGGACCATCAAATTTGCTGAACTGTTGGACCGTGTGCATCAGATTGGTAATACAAACAGCAGGGAAGACAAGGTTAGCTTAAAATTCTCAGTTTTGGTGGCCTCGAATGAGTGGAAGCACATAAAGATTGAGGACGATGATGATGTCAAATTTTTTATGAAGTACAATTCTGAGTAACACCTTCAAAACTAGCTCCCTTACTCATGAGTATAGAAGATAAAGGACTGACAAATGATGTAGTTGATAGTATGCATATCACGACAGATAGTAGTCGGACGGGTTGTTCTTCAGTTGCCATTGTTGAAAGCAATGAAGTAACTTGGAATAATACAAATGGCACTGATGTGGGAGGTGAAGTAGGGACAGATTTTATGGATATGATTGATTTTAGTGAGGTGGATCAGATGCATGGTGGTAATAATGGTACTGAAAGAATGAAGTGTCAGTGTACTCTGCCCCTCCTATTTTGGGCTGCTTGAACACATCTGCCCAACTGCCAATAATGCGTTTAGGAGGAGAATCTGAACCCATTTGTGAACATTATTGGAATCAAATAGGTGAACAGAACCGATACAATGAAGCCGGTGTAAATGATGGAGAAGCATATTTGGATAGGGGGTTTTCGCGAAGTGAAAAAAATCCGAAAATTACAGTTGGACAAATTTTCTCTACTAAGAAAGCATTGTTGATGGAGTTACAGTTGACGACATTAAGAGGCCACTTTGAATTTAAGGTGCAATTGTCTTGCACTAAGAGGTTGCTTGTGGTTTGTTGTCAACGTCCATGCCCATGGCGAGTCCGAGCATCGAGAGTTGGAGAATACAGCTTCATGATTGTGAGGTGTACAACTGTCCATGAATGTGATTTGAGGTTTGTAAGTGACAACCATTGTCAAGCAACTGCAGCACTTGTAGCCACTTCATTTAAAAGGAAGTTTAAGGATTCTAGGACAATATACACAGCAAGTGACATTATGAGAGATGTGAAACACAAGTTTGGTTTCAGCATCCATTATTCGAAACCTTGGAAAGCAAGGGAGTTAGCTCTATTGTCCATTAGAGGATCAGCGGAGGAGGCATATTATATCCTTCCAGCTTATTGCTATGAATTGGAGCGTATGAATCCCGGCACAAAAACACACATCGAAACTGATGAGAACAATCACTTTGTGTATTTCTTTATGGCGGTTGGCGCATGTATTAGAGGGTTTCGTTCTTCCATGCGCCCAGTGGTAGCCGTGGATGCCACTCATTTAAAATCCAAGTACAAGGGTGTTATGTTTGTAGCAAATGCATTCGATGGTAATCAAAATATATATCCTCTTGCTTTTGGGATCAGGGATTTAGAGACGGATGCATCATGGCATTGGTTTTTCACTAAACTTCATGAAGCCATTGGTGAGTGTCCCAATCTTGTTATTATTTCTGATCGCAATGTTAGCATAGAGAATGTGTGGAACAAAGTTTTTCCAACTGCGCAACATGGCATATGCTTTTATCATATGAAGGGGAACATGAAACGCACTTGCAAGTTGAAAAAGCATGATCACATACTTATGCACTTTGAGAAGGCTGCGAAATCTTATTCCATTGCTGAATTTGATTGTCATTTTCGCAAGATCAAGCGAAAGGAACATGTTGCTCAATATCTTGAAGAGGCAGGGTTACATAAGTGGTCTAGAGCTCACATGGATGGACGCCAATACAATGTAATGACAACAAATATTGTGGAGTCAATCAACTCAGTCCTTAGGTTTGCAAGGATGATGCCAGTGGTTCATTTGATAGGGGAAATTATTAATCTCCTTGTGAAATGGTTCACCGAACGTCGTGACTTGGCTTTGAATTGCACAACAACATTGTGCCCCAATTTTGGAGAGAAGAAGTTGAGGAACAGGTTGGAGGATGCTGCAAGGATGAATGTGGTTAAAGTAAATAATGCACAGTATAATGTTTTGGACGGTTATATGGACGGGCTCGTAGATTTGATGAACAACAGTTGTAGTTGTAGAAAGTTTCAGCTTGAGTAGCTACCATGCAAGCATGTAGTTGCAGTTTGCCGCTTCTTGAAAGTAAATGTATACTCAAAGGCTTCTCGGTATTACACTCGGAAAACTTGGATGGATACCTATTCGGATAGCATATACCCGGTACAGCCTCACGGAATGTGGGATATTCTTGAAGATGTTCGAAGTCAAGTTGTGCTGCCTCCCATGGCAAGGGTCATGCCAGGCAGACGAAAGAAGATAAGAATTCCCTCACACGGAGAGGGCACCATTAGAAGAAAGTGCTCAAGGTGTGGTTCCGCAGGCCACAATAAAAGCACCTGTAAAAACAATATTCCATTGCGCAATGTATCTTAGACAATATGATTTGTGTTGCTTTGGTAGGTCATGTAAACTTTACTTTTATTTATGGTGGGTTTCGTGTTATGTTGAATGGGAATTCTTTTAAATTTGCATAATTTGGGTTGCATTGCTACAGCATGCTGTATTGCTTACAGATTGCTATTATATTGTACTTTTATTGTACTGGTATTGCTTCTAGATTGCTATTATAATTTGAGTGTGAAATTAAAGGGCCTGGAATGTAATTCCAAATGGATAAAAAACATTAAAGTTCTTAGAATTCCTTTATTACACAGTTACCGTGATACTCCGACTAAACCTTCTTTTCTGATTACAAATTTGGCCGATGCATAGGCCAGATGTGGGGCAAATACAAGGTGAAATGTCCTATGTGTTTGACTACATATAGTTGTTGAAGGAGCATTACGAATGTGAACCCCAATAGATTGCTCATGTCTTGCCAAGAACACTCTTGAATTTATGCAATGTGCCCAAGCCAGTCCCAAAGCTGGACTCACCCGTCTGCCTGATGTGTACAGGGACTCCAAGTTTCCCAACCTCACCCCATTCACTCCATCATGTGGCCCAATAAAATCCACCACTTGGTTGGTGACAACCACCGCCAACCCAAACTGATTTGCTAAACCCTTCAATGTCCCAGATATGTTGAAGAACATTTCAGACCGCCGTTTCAAATATGCCGGTGTTGTCTGATACTGTGATCGGAACAATGCAACAATGGAATCAATGACAATGAGTTTCACAGGTAGGCGGGTGTGATCAATGGCAATAAATGCTTCTATGTCTCCAAGGACATGGATGAGTTCTTGAGCATCATGAACACCACGAACATATATGTTTTCCAATGGCTCCAACCTTATTAAGTTGGGGTATGACGCATGATAAAGGTTGCCTAGTTGTTGCAATCGACGAAATGAGAAGCTAAATTTTGTGAATATGTAGACGGAGGAGCCCCCTAGTCCGCCATGTGAGGGTGGGAGCTGAGCTCGTACCGTAAGTTGGAGACAAAACTGCGTCTTCCCGGAACCACTCTCCCCTACCAATTCTGTTATGGAGTTGCAGGGTATCCCACCCCCCAAGCAGTCATCTAGTATTGGGCATCCAATGGATAATTTAGGGGTTGAAAGAGGAAGGAGCATGAGGTTTTGGGGTGTCATGTTTCTGTAATTTAGGGGGGGATGTGATGGTGCTACAAGGCATGCATTATATATATAGAGTTCATTTTGAAGGTCTGTAATGTAGGCCATCTGTCTTTTAAGGGATGTATACTTCATCCTTTTTCCAAGTTGTAATTACTTTTTTATTTTTTTTCTTGAATTTTTGAGGACCAAATAATTTTAAAAACATTCTGATGCAGTACGTACTGTAATAGGATCATATTGTAACTCTATCATCTCTCTATTGTACTCTTACTGACATAATATTGCCATTATACGCATGTTTATTGAATATTTATTGTTGCTATATCGCCACTCAACTGGACACCGATAAACTATATACGCACAAATACAAAAAGAGGCATGATCATTCCATAAAATCCTATTTCCAAACTTACATAATACAACAACAGGCCACCCCATGGTTACATAATACAAAAAGAGGCCACCTCATAGTTCCATTTCCTTGCTGTTGACAAATTCGAAGTTTGCATACTCTTCAAGTGCGGCGACCACGACTCATGAAATTCATGACCCCGGCCACAGTGATGTTGGCCCAGTTTCCTGCCGGATCCACTATTTTTGCAAACTTACGAAATAGTTCAAATCCCCTTTGCACTTGTTGTTGCTTCAACTTGGCCATTTCTTCTGATTCCTTGAATACCATAATTGCAGTGGTAGGGGCAATTTCAATCTTTCCTTTGATTGCCTTTATATGTAGGAGATGCATGCGGGCATGATAACGAGAGCGAATTGTGCGCTTTTTTATGACATCCCATCTAGCTTGGCCCTCCACAATTTTTGATACTATGTTTGCATGGAGATTTTTCCCAAACATGGTATTGCCTCGACATTGCTGCATGCCATGGACCAAGTCTGCAGTGAGTGAATTGGGTGACTTGGCTTCTGTTTCAGTCTCCCCTCCTTCAGTAATTGAAAGCGCTGGGTTTGGTGTGAGGTTATGGTCCATGGTCTTCGATATTTATTGTAGGCTGGTGTATGACTTAATTGGAAAAAAGGGGGACTAAATGCTTTTGTGAGTGAAATCAGTGGGGAAGGTAATGGCTGCAAGCAGGAGTTAATGTGATGGAAGATTCATTTCAAACAGCTGGGTTGATTAATATAGGCAGGTTTTAATGACCTGGAGTAACAGAGAGAGTTAGTGGCAGGAAGGATTAGCGGGAGTCATTGGCGGGAGGGATTGGTAGGAGTCTTAGGTGGGATAGTATTGGGCGGGAGTTATTACCCAATTGACTGTATGCCTTTTTGTAATATATTTCTATTTTAGATGTTCCGAACTTGGTCATTTTCCCATTATGTAATTCAAATAAGGGATTTGCCTATTTGCCTAATTGATCAACTCATTCAAATTGACCAATATGGTTATTGTCTTATTTCTCATTTCAGCAATCTCAATTCGTTTCCATTTTTCCATTATTCATATTTTCCTATTTTCCATGTGTCATCCAATTATCCAATTTTTCATTATTTGTGCCTATTTTTTCCTATTTTGCAATTTCCCAAGTTTCCTTTTGTTCTATTTCCAGTTTTCCAATTTTTTCAATGTTCCTATTTTCCCATTATGTAATTAAAAAAAAGTTGCCTACTTTGCCTTATTGAGAAAGTAATTAAAATTGTCCAATATGGTAATTGTCTTATTTCCCATTTCCACAATTTCAATTCGTTTCCAATTTTCCTATTTTCCATGTGTCCTGTTTCCTATTTCCATTTATCCAATTGTCAGTTTTTGTCCAATTATCCAATTGTTCTATTAACCAATTTTCTTTTTTCCAATTGCCCTATTTTCTAAGTTTCCTTTTTTTCCTATTTCCAATTTTCCAATTTTCCAATTTGCTAACTTTCCTTTTGTTCTATTTCCAATTTTGCTATTTTCCAAGTTGCCTTATTTGCTATTTTTCAATTATCCAGGTATCCAATAGTCCAATTTTCCAATTTGCGAATTTGCCTATTTTCCAAGTGTCCTTTTTTCCTATTTCCCATTTCCAATTTTCATGTTTTCAGAGTTTCCTTTTTTTCCTTTTTCCTATTTTCCAAGTTTCCTTTTGTTCAATTTCCAATTTTCCAAGTTGCTTTATTTTCCAATTACCCAATTTTCCAATTTCCTATTTTAATATTTTCCAAGTGTCCTTTTTTCCTTTTTCCAATTTTCCAAGTGTCCTTTTATCCTATTTCCTACTTTCCACTTTCCAATTTTCCTTTTTTCCAATTTTCCAATTTTCAAAGTTTCCATTTTTTTGTATTTCCGATTTTCCAATTTTCCAATTTTCCAAGTTTCCTTATTTCCCAATTTCCAAGTTTGCACTTTTGCACCTTTGCTATTTTGCTATTTTGCTATTTTCCAATTTCCCATTCAAGTTTGCTTTTTTTTCGTTTGTAAGCCAATTTTATTGTTGTTAATGTAATGCTCTACTGCTGTAAATTACAGCCAAGGAGTTAATGGTGTAGTTTGCAATCCCATCAATTTAATGCACCAACAAAATACCCAATATATGAACCTTCCTATATATAACTGCAACATAGGCAGCTTAATTAACGGGAAAGGTAAACATTCATATCAGTCTGACTCAAAGGCAAAGGCAAACATTCATATCAGTACTTCATATCAGTCTTACTCAAAGGCAAACATTCTCATTCATATCAGTACCTCATATCAGTCTTACTCAAAGGCAAACATTCTCATTCATATCAGTACTTCATATCAGTCTTACTCAAAGGCAAACATTCTCCAATAAAGCTAACCATATTGTCGTTTACAACTTGAGACAGAATCTACGTTTATTTCTTTTGTTGCAGTTGGCAGCTATGAATTGTAGTACTTCAATACTTCAATACTTGAAGATGTCGGATGTACGCCCTCCAAACGAGCAAGTCAGTTACCCGGGGGACCTGCCGTGGCATGTGCCATTCCCATCTCCACCGCTGACTCCCAATGATGATCCCACTTCATCTGGAAGTGAGGCCGAGAGCACTGATCCGCTTGACAAAATCTCTGCCGTCAAGCACGACCTCCAATATTTGTCAAAGGCAACAGATTGGTGGGAGAGCAAATGTGATATTCATGGCCAAGTGATGGGAAACTTGGCCAACAAGTTGAACAAAGCACTTGCTGGAGAAGTGAAGCAAACTCTAAAAGCAAAAAGTCGGAGCAAAAAGTTAGAGTCCTTGAAGTTGAAATTGGAAGAGCGAAAGAAAGATGCCGTCGAAAAATTCACAAAATCTGAAGAATATAACCATGAAATGGTTGAATGTTTCAACAACGGCTTCGAAATGTTCCGAGATTATGCTTCGGTCATCTCACCAAACTACAATTGGAGTGAAATTGATGTAGCTGGTGTGTGGGAGGTGCTGAATATATGTGCTGAGGGAATGGATCATCATAGTCTCGTGCATGCAGCGAGGACAAAGGACAAAGACATGGATCTTTTGATGGACCTATAGTAAGGGTGAGTGTTGCTTGTGTTCATCTGACCCGAGTACATGGATCTTTTGTTGCCTTCGTTTTCCCTTCGCGGGATAGTATTGTTAAGGTTCGGGGGCGATTTGTTTTGCATCTGTCAAATGTATTCTGTAATGGAAGTGTGTGTATTGTATGTAGATTCACTTAACATTGCTGTTATATTGCATGTATATTGCTTAATATTGGCTTTGTATTGTACAGATAGTGTATGAATATTGCCAGCCTATTGGATGTATATTGTAAAACTATTGCTATCATATCATCCATATATTGCTCAAGTATTGGCTCTATAGTGCATGTATATTGGTCTGATATTGCTATTATATCGTATGTCAATGGCATTTGGTCTAATAACACTCCACTTCGTTCAAAGTAATCCTGATTTCAAATATCACGGACACGACAATTGTTATCCATCCTTATATTTCCCAAGTTTCCTTTTGTTCTATTTCCAGTTTTCCAATTTTTCAATGTTCCTATTTTCCCATTATGTAATGAAAAAAAGTTGCCTGCTTTGGCTAATTGAGAAAGTAATTAATATTGTCCAATATGGTAATTGTCTTATTTCCCATTTCCACAATTTCAATTTGTTTCCAATTTTCCTATTTTCCATGTGTCCCTGTTTCCTATTTCCATTTATCCAATTTTCAGTTTTTGTCCAATTATCCAATTGTTCTATTAACCAATTTTCTTTTTTCCAATTGCCCTATTTTCTAAGTTTCCTTTTTTTCCTATTTCCAATTTTCCAATTTTCCAATTTGCTAACTTTCCTTTTGTTCTATTTCCTATTTCCTATTTCCTATTTCCAATTTTCCAATTTTCCTTTGTTCCAATTTTCATGTTTTCAGAGTTTCCTTTTTTTCCTTTTTCCTATTTTCCAAGTTTCCTTTTGTTCAATTTCCAATTTCCAATTTTCCAATTTTCCAAGTTGCTTTATTTTCCAATTACCCAATTTTCCAATTTCCTATTTTCCTATTTTCCAAGTGTCCTTTTTACCTTTTTCCAATTTTCCAAGTGTCCTTTTATCCTATTTCCTACTTTCCTCTTTCCAATTTTCCTTTTTTCCTATTTCCAATTTTCCAAGTTTCCATTTTTTCGTATTTCCGATTTTCCAATTTTCCAATTTTCCTTTTCTTCTATATTTCCAATTTTTGAATTTTCCAAGTTTCCTTATTTCCCATTTTCCAAGTTTTCAGTTTTGCTATTTTCCTATTTTCCTTTTTTCCAATTTTCTTTTCTGAAATTCGCAATAAATGCTTAGTTACATAGTCCTATTTTGGGTTGAAATTCACAATTTCCAATTTCCCATTAAGGTTTGCTTTTTTCGTTTGTAAGCCAAATTTATTGTTGTTAATGTAATGCTCTACTGCTGTAAATTATAGCAAAGGAGTAAATGGTGTAGTTTGCAATCCCATCAATTTAATGCACCAACTAAATACCCAAGTACATGGATCTTTTGTTGCCTTCGTTTTCCCTTCGCGGGATAGTATTGTTAAGCTTCGGTGGCGATTTGTTTTGCATGTGTAAAATGTAGTATGTAATGGATGTGTGTGTATCGTATGTAGATTCACTTAATATTGCTGTTATATTGCATGTATATTGCTTAATATTGCCTTTGTATTATATAGCTAGTGTATGCATATTGGCACCCTATTGGATGTATATTGTCATACTATTGCTATCGTATTATCCTTATATTGCCTCTATAGTGTATGTATATTGGCCTGATATTGCTATTATATCGTATGTCAATGGCATTTGGTCTAATAAGAGTCTCCACTTCGTTCAAAACCAGGATGATTTTTGGCATGCTTGGGCCAAATACAACAGAAAAGAAAATCCATTCAAGCTTGTACAATGGAACGCACAATAACCGTTTTACATGTCCTTCCAAGACCAGTGTGAAGTATCCTCGAATGGTACATACCGTAGAACTCTAGGTCCATGCGGAATTTGATAGAAGAAAACTTATTCAGAATCTTTCATATTTGTAACCACTTTGCTTGTTCTCGGAGGAAGAAACAAAAATAATCATAATAATAAACAGTGTAATTTCTATTATTTCAAAACATTGATGTCAATACTGTTTGTTTGACATTATAAGGGCGTCTCTCACACAATTAAGCCCACAAAATAAAGCAAACATGCTATAAGCTCCACAGTAATATTTACTTCATCTCTATAATTAGAATAATGGGGGAAAAAAAAGCACGGAGAAATACATGAAATGAAAAACAACTCGGCAGTGACTGTGAGATTGTGTACATAAAACTTGGAACAACGTAACCAATTAAAGCTAAGGCATCTCATACGTATGCCTACAGAAAATAACAGTATATGGTCATCTTCTTTAGAATATTGCAATCAACACTTGGTTGAGACCGACCTGCAAAAACAACTGGGTTAAGTACAGAGATAGAGTTTATGAATGGCAGTTCCAGAATTAAGACCTATGTTAATTTGTAATTGCCACCGAATCAGTTCATAGTGCCAAATGCAGCTATCTGGCACACAGATATGACAAGCCAAAAGATCCCAAGAAAAAAAGCAAAGTAAACAAGACAAAAAGAGGCATGGCATAAATGGGAACCTCAGCAGAAAGCATCACAAAAGCATAGAAGCAGATTGGCTCCATTACAATGTTCAAGAATGATGTAAATACTAGATAAAATAGTTCTTATTCAAACCTCAGCAGGTTTCTCGGTTTCATTCCTGGACCTTCAATATCGTCTTGCACAATAGCATCAGTTGACTTCGTCAAAGTTCCAGACAAAGACTCCGCAATTTCTTTTAGACCCTGCAATAAAGTGGCATGACTTAAATTCATTTTTTGGATACACGCGAGAGTCTAAACTAGTCTAAAAATAAAGCTGTTTTACCTGCTTTTCTGAAATGGAACCTATCTTGTAATCCTGCAAAAGGGAAAACTAAGATGAGTTGCTACAAATTGAAAGCAAAATTTGTCTCAGAGAGAGTGATGTAAAGGAAAATTAGTACATAAGGGGAAAGTAAAAAACTGAGAGAGTGCATGTAATGTAAAACTGTAGGAATTCCCAAATATACCAAATTTTGCCTACACCAATACATGTTGGAGCAGAACTCACCAAACCAGTAAGCGCACTTTGCAACTCAGTCACGGTCACGTAAAGTTCCTCAATACTTCCTTTCGTATCACCAACCTGTTTCACAAGTTGTAACCAAATTTAGACGTGATGCCGAAAATATATTTCGTATGGTACAAGACTCCATTTACATTAAATTGGAATGCAAGATTTTAAAATACTTAATTGCATACATTTAAGGCATGGCACATCACATATGGATAGTGGATACCTAACCAGCTGTGACATTTATCCTATTAGTTCCATATTGATACTGTCAGAAGTTTTTGCTTAAGCCTCATCAAACTAGAAGTTTTTTAATTTCAATTTATGAATGAAGAACTAAAAGCTCATAATATGCAGATAATGACATACATTCTCCAGAATCGACTTTGAGATCTCTTTCTGCTCCAGCAATTGATCGTCCAAATTTTGGACTCTCTGTGTCAGGTGGTTGTTTGTGTTCTGTCCAGCATAAGAATGTTTAATACAGTGATTTCATTTGTTTATACAAATTCTATAAGTAATATTGATGAGTGCTGTAAAACAAGTTGATGTTGGGAACAAACATGGTCCCATAAATAGAAACTGAAACAAAACAGGAATTTTTTTTTTTTGGCATAGACAGCCGAAAAGAAACTTACAGCAATAGCCTATGTCACGCTCTCCAGCTGTTTATGCAAGTTTGAAACAGCAGCAGTCATACTACGTTTTGTCACATACATAAGATCTGAGAATTTTAGACCCTAACCATTTGTGAAGAGCAAATATTAGATTTGCCTGAAGTGCGCTTACTACTCACAGAACCAATGGATGAAATAATATAAACATAAATATATCATCTGGATGTTGAAAAGTAAATTGCTCTCTAATTTCTCATTAGTGAACAGTTTACTTAGCTTAGTTAATTTCTGTTTTTTTAGCTGAGTGAGTTTTATGTATGCTTGAGCTTATATGCCAAGTGTAAGGTCTTAGATCAGGTAGTTATTTGCCAACGGCTCACATGCCTTGTACTGCCAGGTGTCATAATCATATTGGCTCTTGTATTTGATTGGTGGTGATTACTGATGTAAGAAATGAATGAAAAAGGCACGACCTCTGCAACGAAAAGAATGTTGCTGAGAGGATTTTGATTTTCTTCTTTGAGCTGAACCTTTTCTTCTCCTTCTTTCGACACTTCTCTGCTCCCTTTGTAATCCAAATCTCAACATGGTATCAAGAGCGAAGGTTGGATCTGGATAGTGGGCGTTGAAGCTGTGTGGGCTGAGCTTGGAAATCCGACGAGAAATTTCCGACTCAGTTCATTGATTCTGGTCTCAGATGGCTGGGTCAGGTGGGAGTGATCTTAGAGCTCCAATATTCAATGGGGAAAACTATGAGTTTTGGAAGATTCGAATGAGAACGATTTTCAAATCTCATGGAATCTGGGATTTAGTTGAAAAGGGGCTTCAAATTCCAGATTCAAAGGGGAAGAAGGTGGATGATGCAGGGTCATCGGATTCTGAGAAGGAAGCTCTGTTAATGAAGGATGCTAAGGCACTGGGGATTATCCAAGGGGCTGTCTCAAATGACATTTTCCCTAGGATTTCGAATGAAGAAACCTCAAAGGGTGCTTGGGATATTCTTCATCAGGAGTTTCATGGTGACAAGCAAGTCAGATCCATCAAATTGCAGGGTCTGCGTTGTGATTTTGAGTACACAAGGATGAGGGATGATGAGACCTTGTCTGGGTACCTCACTCGCCTGCTTGAGCTTGTGAATCAGATGAAGGGATATGGGGAAGACCTCTCCAAAGGAAGGTTGGTTCAAAAACTACTTATAAGTCTGACTAAGGAATTTGATCCTGTCTGTTATGTAATTGAACAAACCAAGGATATTGAAACGATTGAGGTACAAGAAGTGATTGCTGCTTTGAGAGGATTTGCACAGCGCCTAGATAGGCATGCTGAGAATACTACTGAAAAAGCCTTCAGTAGTATGAGTGTGAATCAAAAGGGATCTCAGTCAAATCCTGGTTTCAGTAACAACAAATCCAAGAAGAACTGGAAATCAAAGGATAAGAAATGGGACTCTAAATCTCAAAGTTCTACCAATCAAGGGGAAAAACATAGTCAAGGGGAAAAAGCAGATCAAGCAAAAGGGAAATGCAAGCACTGTGATAAGCTTCATTATGGTGAATGCTGGTTTAAAGGAAAGCCAAAGTGCTATGGGTGCAATCGTTTTGGGCATCTCATTAAAGACTGTGAATCAAACAAGACTGAGAGACTTGCAAACTTGGCTAGTAAGGTAACAGAACCTGCTACTATGTTTTATGCTTGTCATTCAGCTACTATTGGTAGAAATATGAATGTTTGGTATGTGGACAGTGCTTGTAGTAATCATATGGCTGCTCATGAGTCCTTGCTTATTGATATAGATAGAAGTGTGAACTGTAAAGTTAAGATGGGTACTGGTGATTTGGTACAATCAATAGGCAAAGGTACTTTGGCTATAGATGTGCAAGGGGTTACTAGGTACATTAGGGAAGTCATGATTGTACCTGGTTTGGATGAGAATCTGTTAAGTGCAGGACAGATGATAGAACATGGGCATTGGTTGGTGTTTGGTGATAATGAGGTTAAGATTTATGAAGACAAACAGTTGAAAGTGTTGATTGCAAGAGTGCAAATGAAAGGGAACAGATGTTTTCCCTTAGATTTCAAATATGTGAATCCTCCAATGGCAAATAGAGCAACACTGGAAGAATCTTCCTGGTTGTGGCACAGAAGATATGGTCACCTAAACTACACTAGCCTATTGCTGCTACAAGAGAAAGACATGGTGCAAGGCCTGCCGAAGCTGCAAGGATCTGAGAAAGTCTGTTCTGGTTGTGCTATAAGCAAGAGTCACATGAACTCATTTGATAAAGAGAAGGCATGGAGAGCTACTCAACCACTTGAACTGATTCACTCAGATATATGTGGTCCAATGCAGGTTACCACTCTTGGAGGGAATAGGTATTTTCTCACTTTTATTGATGATCACACACGAATGTGCTGGGTGTTTTTCTTACAGCACAAGTCTCAAGCATTCAACATTTTCAAAAGGTTCAAAAGCATGGTTGAACTGCAGAGTGGTTATCAAATTAAAAGGCTAAGAAGTGATAGGGGTGGAGAATATACCTCACTGGAATTTTCAAAGTTCTGTGAAGAATTGGGGTTAGAAAGACAATTAACTATAGCTTACTCTCCACAACAGAATGGTGTTGCAGAGAGGAAGAATCGTACAGTGGTAGAAATGGCAAGAGCCATGATGCATGAGAAGCAGATTCCATTGAAATTCTGGGCAGAAGCTGTGAACACAGCTATCTATCTACAGAATCGAAGTCCAACAAGTGCTTTGGACAACACAACACCATTTGAGAAGTTCAGTGGGAGAAAACCAGGTGTTAAACATTTGAGAGTATTTGGCTCACTGTGCTATATCCATATTCCTTCTCAGAAAAGACACAAGCTGGAGGAAACTGGAATGAAGGGAGTCTTTCTTGGATATGGAATCTGTGAAAAAGGATATAGGATTTTCAATCTAGAAACTAAAAGGATTGAACTCTCAAGGAGTGTTATCTTTGATGAGAAAGCAATGTGGAATTGGGAGTTGAATGAAGAAGTACAAGTGACTATTCCATGGCATGAAGAAGAAAGTCCAAGAATATCAGAATTTGGTTCATGTTCTAATGAATCACTTCAGTCTGCTCAATCTCCACAGAGATCACAAGTGGTTAATGAGCTGCAAACCACTATGGAGTCAGCTACACATGATTCATCAGTTTCAATCTCTGAAACTTTTGATCATACTCCACAAAAATGGAAGAACTTAAGTGAGGTCTATGCTCAATGCAAAATGAGCATTATTGAACCTGAAAGTTACAATGAAGCAGCCAAAGATGTAGCTTGGAACAAGGCTATGACTGAAGAGATATCAATGATAGAGAAGAATTCCACTTGGGAATTGGTTGACAGACCAAGCAGCAAACCAATTGTGGGAGTGAAGTGGATATATAAAACTAAACTAAACCTCGATGGCTCCATTCAAAAACATAAGGCCAGACTTGTAGCCAAGGGTTACACACAGAAACCAGGGATTGATTTCAATGAAACCTTTGCTCCAGTAGCAAGGTTAGACACTATTAGAACTCTCATTGCACTAGCTGCACAGAAAGGCTGGAAATTGTGTCAATTGGATGTCAAATCAGCTTTTTTGAATGGCATTCTTGAAGAGGAAGTTTATGTCGATCAACCTGAAGGTTTTGTGATTAAAGGAGCTGAAGATAAAGTGTACAGATTAAGAAAAGCTCTCTATGGACTCAAACAGGCTCCAAGGGCCTGGTATAGTGAAATTGACACTTACTTAACTGAGTGTGGTTTCCACAGAAGTCCAAGTGAAGCAACTGTATATGTGAGAGCCAAAGAAGGTGTTGGAACACTAATTGTGTCAATCTATGTAGATGACATAGTGTATACTGGAAATAGTGATGAAATGATGGAAGAATTCAAGGCTGAGATGATGTGTAAGTATGAAATGTCAGACTTAGGCCTTCTCCACCATTTCCTTGGTATGGGAGTAACACAAACTGAAGGGAGCATATTCATACACCAGAAGAAGTATGCTCTCACTCTTTTAGATAAATTTGGGCTCACAGATTGCAAGTCAGTGAGCACGCCTTTGGTTGCCACTGATAAATTACAAAGGGAGGATGGAAGTGAAGCTGCAGATGAAAGCTTGTACAGGAAAATTGTTGGAAGCCTCTTATACTTAACTGCTACTAGGCCTGACATTATGTTTTCTGCTAGCCTACTTGCAAGGTTCATGCACAGTCCTTCTAAGAAGCACTATGGAGCTGCCAAACGAGTTCTAAGGTACATACAGGGAACAATTGATTATGGAATTGAGTATGCAGCTGGAAAATCTGCATTCTTAATTGGATACTACGATAGTGACTGGAGTGGATCTGAGGAAGACATGAAAAGCACCTCAGGATATGCCTTTTCATTTGGCAGTGGTGTGTTCTCGTGGGCCTCAGTTAAACAGCATAGTGTAGCCCTTTCTACAGCAGAAGCCGAGTATGGTACAAGACTCCATTTACATTAAATTGGAATGCAAGATTTTAAAATACTTAATTGCATACATTTAAGGCATGGCACATCACATATGGATAGTGGATACCTAACCAGCTGTGACATTTATCCTATTAGTTCCATATTGATACTGTCAGAAGTTTTTGCTTAAGCCTCATCAAACTAGAAGTTTTTTAATTTCAATTTATGAATGAAGAACTAAAAGCTCATAATATGCAGATAATGACATACATTCTCCAGAATCGACTTTGAGATCTCTTTCTGCTCCAGCAATTGATCGTCCAAATTTTGGACTCTCTGTGTCAGGTGGTTGTTTGTGTTCTGTCCAGCATAAGAATGTTTAATACAGTGATTTCATTTGTTTATACAAATTCTATAAGTAATATTGATGAGTGCTGTAAAACAAGTTGATGTTGGGAACAAACATGGTCCCATAAATAGAAACTGAAACAAAACAGGAATTTTTTTTTTTTGGCATAGACAGCCGAAAAGAAACTTACAGCAATAGCCTATGTCACGCTCTCCAGCTGTTTATGCAAGTTTGAAACAGCAGCAGTCATACTACGTTTTGTCACATACATAAGATCTGAGAATTTTAGACCCTAACCATTTGTGAAGAGCAAATATTAGATTTGCCTGAAGTGCGCTTACTACTCACAGAACCAATGGATGAAATAATATAAACATAAATATATCATCTGGATGTTGAAAAGTAAATTGCTCTCTAATTTCTCATTAGTGAACAGTTTACTTAGCTTAGTTAATTTCTGTTTTTTTAGCTGAGTGAGTTTTATGTATGCTTGAGCTTATATGCCAAGTGTAAGGTCTTAGATCAGGTAGTTATTTGCCAACGGCTCACATGCCTTGTACTGCCAGGTGTCATAATCATATTGGCTCTTGTATTTGATTGGTGGTGATTACTGATGTAAGAAATGAATGAAAAAGGCACGACCTCTGCAACGAAAAGAATGTTGCTGAGAGGATTTTGATTTTCTTCTTTGAGCTGAACCTTTTCTTCTCCTTCTTTCGACACTTCTCTGCTCCCTTTGTAATCCAAATCTCAACACTGGATACCTTCCACCACATGTAACCATAAACCAATGCCCCCAAGGTAGCTGCTGGCATTATTAGTGATGTCAATCCTATTACAAAAATCAATGAAAAAAGATAACCAATTATAAAAAGTTTCTATTGCATTATGAAAAACATACGTGTAAGGAATAGAAGTTTTAGAACTTAACCAAAAAGTAAGGGCAGGACCATGCATTCATTTAGTGGTTATAAGCAAGAGGAAAAAGCACAAAGCATGCAAAGAATTCATTTGAACACATAAGAGAAAGTAAGATACCAATTTGGCTGTCATTCCCCTTCAGCTGCCAGACGGCACACCTAAAAGAAAGTAACACAGGAAAATTTATATCCATTACAAAAAACATAAATTTAACAAAAAAAAAGCATCCTTCGACACTAAATGTATAGCAGTTTCTCCAATACCTGTGATGCGATCGCATCAAAGTCACCTTCTGATTGTTCTCCGGTTCCATTCAACAAAGATTGCAAACAAAACAGAAATAAACAAAAATCCATCAATATTTTCAGCAACAAGACACAAGCTCCTAAATAAATAAACTATCTAACTGATCAAAACCCTAGTTTACCAAATGCATTAAAAAATTACAAAGTCATAAAAAAAGAACACAAAATAAAAAAATTTGCTACGAGTTCCACTAGCAAAGCAGAGTAAAAATTATGAAAATAGTACCTGAAGTTCACCGATGAAGTTAGATAATTTACCAATCTTAAGCAGGATGGTGCTAGTATACCCTGTACAGAGAGAACAATCACTCAGATCGAATACAGCTAAATACAGAAGGAAACTAATCCAGTATGCAAGATGAAAGACGAGTGATTGGTACCTGCTCCAGCTAAGATCAGCAAACACAGTATGAGGTTCCAAATTCCAATAACAACATAATGCTAAGCAGAAAAGTAGAATTTCTGCCGACGTTATTTCAAACGAACTAAGTCAAAACTAAATTCAGAAATCTTAAGAAAGCTCTATGATTCAGTAAGTCCACTAACAGATTCCCAGTGCAGGAAATGAAATTTACCTATATCACATAAATTGCAAACAAAACCACAGACACAAAATGTGAACAATGGCTAGAAAGGCATCCATAAAGAGCAACAATATTTATATATGGAGGTGTACAAAATAGGTAACCTTCAAAATCGAAACAGTGTGTGTGCCATGTAAGGCAATTAGCCACTGCTTCTAGACTGTACAATATTACACCTCACAATATATAGCAGCCCCAAAGACCCGAGTTGCTACACATAATAACTAAACCTACTAGCTCTAGCAAAAAGGCAGGAATTTCCAGCAAAGCATCCACGTCTGCATCTTCATATAAACGAGTTCCTGACATAATTAATGAGCACAGTGAATTCCCAAGTCCTAAGTCCAGACTCAACTCAATTCACAGACATGAAGACATATACCTCATACATATGCCTCCCCCTTTAAACCCTCTATTGCAAGCTTCAGTCTGTAATATTTGCACTTCAAAGGGTCAATTGTATCCAACGAAATCCCAGCACTAAGATGCTCCATGAATTTTACTGTCATGATTCCGCAAGACGCACTGTCAGGCCAATAAATTGGGAAATTAGAACTGCATTTATGTAAAATATTTTCTAAACTCCACTAAATTCACAAACCTTACCCATCTCGTTGTTGTGGCATATCTCCAATGCTGCAAACTGAGAATGCCGTAAAGCTTGACATCTGCAGCCCCCTTTGCTTAACCTCTTTAAGCTCAGAAGCTTCATAAAAGTGCATATTGTACAACACTCGTGCCAGCGTATCGCAAATAGGGTGACGCAGTCCAACCAGCTTCTTTGTGGCGGTAAAATCAGAGTACGAGTCATACACAGTTGCAGTATGATTGACGAAATCAATTTCGATTGCAACCAAGTGGGACCCTTTAAGATTATATGGAAAAAAGACCTTCCAAACTTTTGTCCAAGCTTGGCCATACCCGTGTTGCCACGTACCGCGCTCATAGTGATGTATATTGTTCAACTTGCTGGGTGTAAGGTCACTGATGTTTGAAGCAGCTGCATTTTTCGCTCCACGTGTCTTGCCAGTCGCTTTGACCAGCTCTAGAAATTGCTGCAGACATTGAAATGAAGGCATATTACATAATAACAACCGAAAGCAAATGAAGTAGTGAATCTAACATGGTAACATGTTTACCTGCAAGCAACAATCTGCCGTTGTCCAGTGAGTTCCAAATACCAACGGATGCGCGAGTTGCCTTTTCCGGATCAGAAAGGTTGCCATGTCCAGGTGCTGAAAGTTTACGTATATAATATCAGCACAATTTCATACAACTGTATACTTAATAAAGGAACCGAAAGCAAAGTAGAGATTTCTGTATTCTTACCCTTGAGCTAATCCATTCCGTATCATCGATCAGTTTGTAGAAAAAATCAGCGCCCACCGAACATGATTCCAGCTGCACCTCCGCACTACAATAGGCAAAAAGGTAAATTCCCGATCAGAACTTAGGTGGTAAAAGTTTTGACAACATATATAAGCACATTGGGCCGTGAGCATGCCGTCAAACCCATTCACTGTTTCAAACAATGAATCATCCGAATCAGAGCATTTCAGACCTAAACTAATTTCAGTGAAACCCCTAAACCAATTTCTGAGAAACCCCTAAACCCTATACCCATTTCAGAGAAATCACTAAACCAATTTCAGAGAAAGCCCTAAACCCTAAACCCTAAACCAATTTCAAACAAATCCGTAAACGATTTTCATACAAACCCATAAACCCTAAGCTGTAAGAAAATTTCGATGAACAGTACCTGTTTCAGGTAATCGATGGCATTGATCTTCGATGAACGGATTCCGCTGGGAGAGGAAGAGAGAAGAGAGAGTGAGAGCTGAGCGACCAGAGACTGAGAGCGTCAGAGCTCAGCCACGAGCGACGAGAGAGTGAGAGCTGAGTGACCAGAGAGTGGAGACTGTGAGAGACGGAGCCAAAGAGAGAGCTGATTCGCGAGAGGTGATTTTCAGAAAAAGTGTTAGCTGAGCAATAAGTGGACAATAATTTTATATTTATAGGTGATAGTTGTACAAAAAATTGGGGAGTGTTGGTATTTTTAGTTGAGATTATAAAATTGGTGGCATATAGGGCTATTTCCCAATAAAATAAAGGTCGAAAGTAAATACCTGATTTTCCGAAACCACCCATTCCAAAAATCTTGTGCGCCCTGATGCAAATATATCTTCTATGAGCGGTAGTTGGAGGTTCTTAGTTGCAGATATAACAGCAAATCCCTTTGAAATGGTAAACATGATCACTCCAAATATGATGATCCTCCCAACCCAAGAATCTTTCAGACCCACTGAAATTGATAAAACAAATATGAAATCAATATTTTTATCTTCCTTTTGGTCATAAATGTTGCTGTCAAACTAAAAATTAAAGAAAAACTTACCTGACTTTTCTTTTTCTGTTTAGACTTTGGCCGCTTGATGTATGTATGAGGTGAAGAATTAGAGAGTTTTTCCTTTCTGATTTTATAGCCAAAAAGATCACCAAAGAATTAGAGAGTTCTAAGTCGATGATGAAAACTGATGGTTGTAAAATATGTGGCTTTATGTTTATATAGCAGAGGTTGTGTGATTTTTTTTTGTTTTTCTATTTCTTTTCTTTTCGAACTTTTAGGAACTCGATAGTGATAAGGTAGTCACGTGCTCTCTGCAAACTACCTCTCTCACGTTTCGTATTCCAACGGATGGACAGACAGAAGACTTTTTTTACCTCGATATCTGTCAACTGTCAGTTATTTTTTTGTTTTTAGTCTGAAGAACTAATACACTTGCTGAAACGCAATGGTAGGTAGCAATTCAAATGCTAAACCCAAAGAACTAATACACTTGTTTTTAGTCTCTGTGCTTGGCTTTTCTTGAAAAGTTGAAGACACCAGTCAATTGACTATCACTTTTTCAATCCTGCTCTGTCGGTGAGATTTGGAAATAGATTCTGTAATATTCCAAGCATGAGAAAGTTTCTTGATAAAGTGGAAAAAGTACAAACTTCCAAATTCCAATTCATTTCAATCCTAATTGTTTGTAAAAAACTTGAATGTCCAATAACAAAAAATGATACCTGGTCCTACTGAATTTCATTTTGATTATTAAATTACTTTGATATTTTATTTTGGGCTTTTTTATAAAGTTTTGGGATTGAGTTTGTGTTAAGAAATTAATGACAGTTTTATAATTTAAAAGAAGTTAAAAGCCTTTTTATTATGTTGTAAATGAGTTTTGAGTATGTTTCTAAAGTCCATTTCATATAAGGTTTCTTTTACAATTTGGGCTCCTATATTTGGTATAATAGTGAGTCTCCCTTTTTACTATCATGAATTAATCACGTTTTGCCACGCATAGGGATTTTATTCTACATGGTGGAACATGATTAAATTAAAGTAACAAGATAGTTTTATTCCTATCATATGGAACTTCTTCCTTAATTTCTTACGCCTCTCCATTGTAGCATAAAAAGTCACAACTACAAAACAAGATAGTGTTTGTCTTAAGATAAGCACTCAAGGCCATCTTCGCCTTTAGAGTTCAAGAGGAACTTTCTGGAGCTTTAAATTTAAAGGTTTTTTTTTTGGAGGTAAAAGGAGTATTATGCTAAGTAGAATAACACAACAGTCAAGGGCTACAAACAACAAAGACCAACCAGAGAGGCCAGTCACAAAACAGTAAACAAAACAACAACAAAAAACTGAAAGATGAAAGCTTAGAAAGCGTCAAGTTCGGTGGGCAAGGTAAACCATCCCGTGAAAGTATGAAGACAGGGTGATTGGAGGTCGAATGACCCAGGCCTTGGCGCACAACCCCCTTCTTGCTTGCGAAGCCACCCAGTCAGCTGCATGGTTCGCATCTTGAGGAGTCCATGTCCACCAGAGAGAGGAGAATGAAGCTTTTAGCATTCTAATGACATAGAGGGTAAAGAGTCCAATTTGAGACAGAAATATCTCCCTGGACAGCAGCAAAACAAACCTTGAAATCAGTTTCCACAATAACACTAGTGAAACCTGTTACATGGACCAGCTCTAATCCACTTTGGATCGCATGACTGGTGATGACTGAAAACAATGCGCACTGCCATCAAGCAGACTACCAGTATGATCCCTTTATCACTACCCCTGCAGAGCTTGCATTCGTAACTTTGTCCCAAGCATCGACACAGTTAATTTTTGACAATCCCCACCAGAGGATTGACCCACAGATGACTGTCCAAAGGTGGAGTGTTGAAATGGTTTCTATCACGGCCAATGAGGCCGTGAGCTCTGGCGATGGTGGGCAGAAATTTGATTTGTCATACACCAAATTACAACGAGTTTTCCAAATAGCCGAGCTAGTTAAGGCAAAATGAGTTATAATCCATCATTTCTCTCCTCCGAATTAAAGGTCTCATAGAACCAAAGATCATTAGTCCACCTATCCAACGAAGTGAAAGCTTTAGGCAGAGGTCTGTATGCTCAGATTCTTCCATGGAAAAAAGGCAAATAGGAGACTAGCCATCGCGTGATCAAAACTCATGGAATCTGTAACAGATGGACCATTTAGGTACAAATTAAAAAGATTAAGGACGTTTGAATTGAAAATTTTAGTTGGTGGACCAAAATGATAATCTGGCAATAGTTGGGGGACCATTTAGGTCATTAACCCTTTTCAATTTAAGCAATTTAAGGATAATCTTCAATTTCTGTCAAAATAGAGTAACTGTCGTTAGTTGTTGAGGGGCATTTCGGTCAAAGATAACCAAAACCCCCCCTCCCCAAAAAAAACCAAGAATAAAATAACCCAAAAAAAAAGTAAAAGAAGATACCCAGATTATCCAAACCCCACCGCCACTATCATCCTCCCCGACCCCAGCAAGGAATTGGCCTCAGAATTAATGGTAAACAGTTATAGACATGGTTTCTCTGGGTTTGCAGCCAAGCTCACAGAGTTTCAAGCCCAAAAACTTTCAGGTATATTTTAAAAATTATTGCTATATATACGTGCAACAAAGATATGTCTGGTTTGCAATGATTGACAATTATTTAAAATATAGATATATAATAGATTCATGAGCTATACCTTCAGATGTCATCATTAAGTATTGTGCTCATTGTTGCTTTTTATCCTTGCAGTTCTTGCTGAGAGTGTTCAATGGCGTTCATGTAGTGGCTGCAAATTCCGGGAATTTTTTGAACCTTGACGTTGTCGCCGCTGCGACTGATGACCATTTTGATGAAGCTGAGGGTGGGGTTCAGAACAGAGGGCGAGGAAGGGGGATCCGTAGGTCGTCGCGGAGTGGGTGACTGCCTGGTTGTCGCGGCTAGGTTTGGGAGAATAGAGAGTCAGAACAGAGGGCGAGGAAGGGGAATCCGGAGGTCGTCGCGGAGTGGGTGACTGCCTGGGTGTCGCGGCTAGGTTTGGGAGAATAGAGAGTCAGAACAGAGGGCGAGGAAGGGGAATCCGGAGGTCGTCGCGGAGTGGGTGACTGCCTGGGTGTCGCGGCTAGGTTTGGGAGAATAGAGAGAGAGAGAGAGAGAGAGAGAGAGAGAGAGAGGTGGAGTTTATTGAGAAGTTTTGTGGTGGGAGGGTGGCAAGGGTCGGATATTGGGTGGGTGGTGTTGGGGGTGGGGTTGGAGTGGTGGTGGGTGGTGATCTGATGGTGAAGTTAGGGGAGGGGGAGCGGACGGGAGAGAGGGAGAAGAAGATATTTTTTTATTATTAAAATTTTATTTTGTATTGCTTATTTTTGTAAAGGAATTAATTTTTTAATAATTTGACGGAATTGCCCTTTTACAAGTAACGGAAGTTTAAAAAATTTGACAGAAATTGAGAATTGTCCTTAAATTGCTTAAATTCAAAACTACAAGGACAAAATTAATCAAATTGAAACGACAGGGACCAAAGTGGTAAAAGTGACAAACTACAGGGACCAAAAGTGATTTTTTGCCTCAGACGGACGAAAGCTATGTAGTATTTGAGGCAAAAAAGACGGACTGTAGAAGCGTCCAAACCAATATTAAACGGACATTAGTTCCGCTTTTTTTCAATAGTTGTTATCCAAGTATCACCATATTAATAGGTGCGTACTACCACGTGGTACTTGGTAATACCGTACTATTGTATAATTTCTCGAACAATTGAAGCATGTTGAGGCACAGGACAAGTGTACCTAGGGTCATTTTGAGGTAGCCAAGTATCAGACCACATATTAATGCAATTGCCATCCATAACTTGCCATCTTGCTCCTCTAAAAAGAAGCTCGCGCCCCACCAAAGGCTATTCCAAGTGTGTTCATATCCTTTGTCCATGTTTTTGTATGTCCCTCCCTCTTTATAACACCCTGATCCTTTTTAATTATTTTATGTACTAATTTAATTGTGAAATTACATTTTTGTCTTTGGGGTAGGGGCACTTTAGTTACTTTTTCGGAAAGGAATTTAGGGAATTGAGAGGCACCGATGCGTAGAGCTCGTCAATACGAGTCTGTAGATAGGTGGCATGCTCAATTTCGAGTTGTAACGAGAGTGTAAAGGTCTAGAAACGAAAAAGGCATATAGGGAATTTCTAGAAGGCTTATTTACTGTAGTGCCCCCTCAAACTTCTGACAAATCTCACATTACCCCCTCAAAGTTAAAGTGGCCCACTTAACCTCCTTGACCGTGATTTCGTGTTCCACTTTACCCCTCACCATTGTCTCCATTAATAACTCTTTCAATTTTGATGACGTGACATGACTATTTTAGTCTTTTTACTACAAGTGATGATGTGTCATGTGAATGTCCCACTTTTTTTTTTGTTTAAATTGATTTAAATATATAATAAAATATTAAAATAATGTAATTATTTGTTAAATTAAAAAATATATAAATAATGGATAAATAAAAAATAAAAATATTTTTTCTCTATACTTTAAAAAAAATTAATTTAAAAAAATAAAAAATAAAAACCTACCTAGATGCAACTCTCCCCAAAGATCAATCCCTATCCCCAAACAATGGCCTCATCCTTCCTCATTTCTGCTCTCTCTGCAACCAATCACTATACCATCATCTATGAACACCCAAACCCACCACCAACCATACCCACCCACACCCCTATCCTCACCAACCATACCATCAGAGCACCCGCACTACAGGATCGAGCTCGAGACGTTGATGGCGAGCGTTGTCATCGCACTCTCTTTCTTTAAAAGCGGTATGCTCCCTCTTCCACACTTTGACTGTCTTGTCACTCCCTCTTCCACACTTTGACCGTCCTGTCTGCAGCCCCAGTGAACACAAACCCCTTGACACTAGGGACGACGAAGTTGTCGTCATGGGCGTGGATGGATGAAACGGCGTCAGAGTGCTTGATCCAGAAGGTTTTCTTGTTATGTTTTCCTATTTGGATTGGTGCACTAGATACTACGTTATATCAGGTTTGGTAAGAGTTTAAATTAAGTCGTACCTTGAGGCCCAAAACCTTGTGGAATAACGAAGGGTTTTGAGGCCTATTAAGGGTCCTAATTATTTCCTTTTGTGTGTGAATCGATTTGGTGGGCTTGGAAGATAAGTCAAGTCTGCCCTCAGTGATGAGTAGAGACGACTTGACCTAGCCTATATAAGCTTAAGGCCCTTCTCTCATTAGATACGTTCTCTAAACCTATTCTCATCATAAAGAGAGAGCTGAAACAGATTCTGAGAGAGAGCAGAAGTCTTGAGCCGTTCTTGCTATTGCTAGGATTGCTGCTGCTACGGATTGGATGAGTTCAAAGGCTGTATACTCAAGGAAGATGGCTCCAGGTATGTGTTTATATTTATACGTATTACATATTTGTGTGAAAGATCTAGATTGTACAATAAAGAAATCTAACAGTTGGTATCAGAGCTTTGGGTTGTTCACACATATCTGTAATCGTTGTTCAAGCATGCATAATCCGTTTACATATCTAGTTATGCTGTATGAATTTTAGCTATGTTTAATTTTTGGAGATTGATTAAACATGTTTTCTGAAATATCAAAAGTTTTAAAGAATCTGGAAAAAATATGTTTTCATTCGGGTTTCATATTTTCAAAACTTTAAACGCGTTTTTGACCTAGCAGATCACCTTAAAAGCCTAAAAATGCATATATATCATAACATAGCTATGTGTTCTGTAAGTTAGGTCATTCCCTATTCAGAAAGGTATTTTGCGTCAAAAACAGACACCAAGAACCCCTAAAACACTGTTCACGGCAGAAACACTGTTCACACAGAAACACTATTCACTGCAATTTTAGGGTTTTTCTCTTGAACTGTGTTTTGGTTGGTTATTTTATGTGCTAGATAGGTGCTTGTTTTTGTTTTGAGAATCAACAATTTTTTCATAACAAAACCAAACCTAAATACTGAAACCCTAAAGAAATAACTGAAAATTGCATCATACCTAAATTGCTTGATAAGTTTCTTCAACAAATAGAAACTATCTTGTAATTTGTTTGTGATGGCACAAGATAACATGTAATTTGTGTAAGCTATAAGTAATCTCTTGCCACAAAGGTGTGATACTTAATTAAGGAAGCTTGCACATGTTATTTGTTAGTTTTATGAATAAAGTTAAACGGAAAAACTATTTTCTCTTAACAAATTGAGAATCGGTTTCTTGGAAAGTAATTATACTTTCTTTTGCAAATCCTTACAGCTTTGAACACTCCCTCAATCAATTTCTCGCAAATTGAAAGATCACTGGATCAAACTTCGAAATATGGACATTTGATTTTGAAGTTATTCTCGAAATGAATGAGATCGTTTATGATCTCACTCATGATTATATTTAATTCAAGCTAGCCATTTCGCTTATGTATCCTGTAGAACAACTCCAAAAGTTTGGGAAAAAGGAGAAGCATTTGGTTTTTAATAGGTGTCACTCGTGTCAACTTGTCACGAATGGAATTCTAGTAAAGAATATAGTATAGCTAATTAAGAAGCAGAATGAAGATGAGTTGGAGCGCAAAAGGGTTAAGGCGCAGCGATGTCATCGACCTTATGGAGGATCCATAATGATATACACGGCTACAAAGAACAGTCTTAGAAATCTCAGGATCGCTGTAAAGCTCGGTGTATGCACTTATGGGAGAGGACGAAACATCAATAACCTACTTCGATAGTGCAGTCTATGAAACCTACGCCCTAACTTGAATCACCTGTTGAGATTTTCGAAACCACCACTAATATGGAGATAATGGTACTTGACCCGTTCCCTGCTAGGGAGAACAACACTTTCATGGCAGCACGTTGTGACAAGGAGGATTAGATAGTTTTATGTTGTTTTCATTAAATATTATTGGAGTAGTTGATTTTAAGTTGGATTCAGGATCTATTTTAGAGTCGGATGATGTAGTTTTCCAGTACCTTAAATAAAGAGAAATTCAATTTTTGCTTCAAGATTATTAAGACTTGGTTTTATTTTGGATTCAATCAAGATGTTTTTGTATCTCTTAATTCAAAGATAATAAAGATGGATAATACTGTCTTAATTACAATAAAGAGAGTGAAGTTTTAATGGCTGAATTGAGTGAGAAACGAATTAGAAGTGAAGGAACATCCACTAGGCTATGGCATAAATGTTTAGGGCACATTTCAAAAGAAAGAATGAAAATTCTAGTTAAGGAACAAATCTTGCCATTACTGACTTTTGGTGATGACGAAATTTGTATTGAATGTGTTAAAGGAAAACTCACTAAGACACCTTTTGAAATTTGGACTACTAGAAAGCCTAGCCTAAGACATCTTCATGTATGGGGTTGCAAGGCTGAAGCTAGAATCTATAACCCTCAAGAGAAGAAGCTTGATCCTAAAACGATTAACTGTCATTTTATAGGTTATCCTGCAAGGTCAAAGAGTTTTAGATTTTATTGTCCAAATTATGGTACCCGAATTGTTGAGACTGGTTGTGCAAAGTTTGTAAAGCATGAGGCGAATCCCCCTGGGAATGAAGATTTTATTTTTGATGAAGAATGTGATGTAGCTGTGATTGAGAATGCTGAACGAGATGTTACACCCTTGATTCCTTTAAGTGAAACTGTATTGGAAAATCCTCAGTTTGAAGAACCAGTTGATCTACAAGAACAAGCTGTCCAGAATCCTGAGTTAGATAATCCACAAGAACTAGTACAACCGAGGAGATCTGACAGACCAAGAAGATCCACAACAAATTCAGATTATGTGTACTTACAAGAAGCAGATTTTGACATTGGAGATGAGGCTAATCCAACAAGTTTTAAAGAAGCTATGGAGAGTCAAAATGCAGACAAATGGAGGGAAGCGATGCTGAATGAACTCGAAAGCATGAAGGATAATCAAGTATAGGAATTAGTTGAACCTCACAAGAGCCATAAATTAGTAGGCTCGAAATGGGTATTTAAAACAAAGATGGATAAGAATGGAAGAATTGAAAGATTTAAGGCTAGATTGGTTGCCAAAGGATTTACCCAAAGGGAGGGAATTGACTACACTGAGACGTTTTCTCCAGTTTCCACCAAAGATTATTTCCGCATCATTATGGCTTTGGTGGTGCATTATGACCTACTTTTGCATCAAATGGATGTCAAAACTACCTTCCTGAATGGTGAACTCGAAGAAGAAAATTATATGAGGCAACCTGAAAGGTTTGCAAAGGAGGGAAAAGAGCATATGGTTTGCAAACTTGGCAAGGAAATTTATGGACTGAAGCAAGCAAGCAGGAGGTGGTATTTCAAATTCCATCAAACTGTTTCATCTTATGGTTTTGAAGAGAACGTAGCTGACCAATGCATTTATCTGAAGAAGTGTGGGAGTCGATTTATTTTTCTGGTGTTGTATGTCAACGATATACTTTTGGCTACAAATGACCACAATTTACTGAAGGACACTAAGGAACTACTTTCAAACAATTTTGAGATGAAGGATTTGGGAGAAGCTGCTTTTGTATTGGGCATTGAAATTCAGAGAGACCGAGCTCGAGGCCTCTTGGGCTTATCATAGAAGACATACATTGAGAGGGTACTCAAGCGTTTTGACATTAGTATGTGTTCTGGACAGAAAGTTTCGTTAGCTCAAGGAGATTTAAAGAAGGAGCATTGCCCTAAGAATAAAGAAGAAGAAGATGAGATGAGGAACAAGCCGTACGCTTTTCTAGTTGGAAGCATTATGTATGCACAAGTGTGTACAAGGCCAGACCTAGCCTTGTGCATTAGCAAGATGGGGAGATTTTAGTCAAATCCAGGAATGCAACATTGGATAGTTGGAAAGAAGATTCTGAGGTACCTACAGAGAACAAAGGCTTATGTGTTGATTTACAAACACACGGAGAATTAAGAGCTTGTTGGTTATGCTGATGCGAATCTTGGAAAAGCAGAGGATGATTACGGGCCTGTTTGGGAGTGCTTCTGAAAGGGCCAAAAGCGCTTTCTGATAACTAAAAGCGCTTTTGACAGCGTTTGGCAGAAAATATTAAAAGCGCTTCTGGGTCATAGAAGCGTTTCCTGGAGAAGCACCTGCTATGTGCTTCTTTAGGAAGCACTCCCAAGTGCTTTTCTACGAAGCACTTTAATTTTGTATGAAAATTCAAGATTTTTATAATAAAAGCGCTTTTGTTAGAAGCGCTTATGTCCCAGAAGTACATCTCTACTTCAGGTTTTCTTTTCAAGATGGTAGGAGCAGCTGTTGCTTGGGAGAGTGCTAAACAATATGGTATTTCGAGTTCAACCATGTTTTCAGAATATATAGCTTGCTATGAAGCCACTTCTCATGCAATATGGCTAAGGAATTTTATTAAAGACATTAAGGTGGCGGACTCGATCTCTAGACCAATACAGATATATAATGACAACACTGCATGAATAACAAGATGTTGTCTGGACTTCAGCATATTGACAGAAAATATTTAATAGTAAGGGAGAAGGTGGCGGACAAACTAGTCAGGTTTGATCATATCAGAACTCAAGATATGATTGCAGATCCATTCACAAAGTTTTTGCCTTCAGAAGCTTTTCTGAGACATGTTGAGAGCATGGGATTATTTCCTAGCTTTGATACTGCAATCTAGTGGGAGTCTTGTTCCCATTATGATATTTTACTAGTTTTGTTTTTTTGCTGTTTTCTGGATTGAGGGATTTGCATTTATGGTTGTTAATTTGGTTGACAGTTTTATTTATTAAATTCTACCATTTTGACTATTTAGCTGTTTAAACTTATTTTGCAATTTTGTTTATGCATGTGAGTTTATGGTCTCTTTTGAGATACTGTTGTTTTAAATAACATTGCGGATTGACTTTTTGCTAAGCCGTAAAGGGGTGCTTGTACTGAAATTGCATAAAGTTTCACATTAAAGATCAGTCCATATTAAGGTTCACGTTGTAGGTGCTTCATGTGTTCTGAGATTGCATTATGTGATTATAGATGGTCTGTTTTAATAAAGAGAGCAGTGCTTGTCTATAGTTCATTTTGTCTAATCACTTTTCAGCGTAGCTTGAGGGGAAGGACTTCACTATTTTAAACTCATGGCCAATAAAGATTATCAAACCTTTCGGAATACAAAAACTTAGTGCTCTAGTGCTTGATCCAGTTGGAGAATGTTATGTTATCCTATTTGGATCGGTGCACTAGATACTAAGTTATATCAGGTTTGGTAAGAGTTTAAATTAAGTCGTACCTTGAGGCCCAAAACCTTGTGGAATAAGTAAGGGTTTTGAGGCCTATTAAGGGTCCTAATTATTTCCTTTTGTGTGTGAACCGATTTGGTGGGCTTGGAAGATAAGTCAAGTTGGCCCTCAGTGATGAGTAGAGACGACTTGACCTAGCCTATATAAGCTTAAGGCCCTACTCTCATCAGATACGTTCTCTAAACCTATTCTCATCATAAAGAGAGAGCTGAAACAGATTCTGAGAGAGAGCAGAAGTCTTGAGCCGTTCCTGCTATTGCTAGGATTGTTGCTGCTACGGATTGGATGAGTTCAGAGGCTGTATACTCAAGGAAGATGGCTCCAGGTATGTGTTTATATTTATACGTATTACATATTTGTGTGAAAGATCTAGATTGTACAATAAAGAAATCTAACATTTCTGTCTTTTGTTTTGAATTATTGTTTGAAAAGCTAGTGATTTAGGGTCTCTCCATTTGATTTAGTGTAAAAATGTTTCAATTTAGGTATAGAATGAGGAGATTTTGGGTTTGAATCTGGGGATTGAAGGCTGGGATTTGGGGATGATTTGATTGGAGACGGTGCCTGAGCAAACCCAGAAATTCTTTAGCGGAGTGAAAGAGAAAATGGCCAACAACAAGAAGGAGAAGGCCAAAGGAAGGCGCAAGAGGAGTAACAAGTGTTTGGTTCTCAAGAACGTGAAGGAACTGTCATCTGCTCCTCTGTTTAGAATTTTCAAGAGATTCTTGTCTTGCTCTATTAGTGTAGATGTTGTGAATTAAGTTTCTTAATTAAGTTTTGTTCATTTATAAACCAGAGAGTATGGTTGTTGTTTGTGCTTTTGTTTATGTAATTTTGTGTTAGATATATAAAAGCTGAGAAAGGGGAGAGAAAATAGGGCCCCATATATAATTGGTTCTGCAATTGATATTTATGTATGTATATGTTTTTATTTTAGAAATTTGCATTTGTCCCCCTCTTGATACTCTAAAAAGAAAAACCTAGATGCCAACAACTATGTAAATTCCAGACATTTGATTATTTCAGCTATCTTTTTTATGAAAAAAGTTGAAGACTTGAAAAAGAAGTAGCAGCTAAAGCTGTTGTTCTTCTTGTTGTTTATATTCTTTTTTATGTTTTGGAAATTGGAAGGAAGAAGCATAGAGGAGCGGAGAAGGGTTGGGGAAGCCGCCTAGGCTAGTGTTGCTGGGAGAGTTGGATCTGGGTAGGGTTTTATTTTATTTTATTTTTAAAGCATAGAGAAGAAAAAAAATTATTTATTAATTTTTCCATTTTATTTATATGTATTTTTAATTAAACAAGTAATTACATTATTTTTTATTTTATTTCATATTTAATTCAATTTATAAAAAAAAGTGGGCTATTCACATGACACATTATCACTTGTGGTAAAAAGACTAAAATAACCCTGCCATGTCATCAAAACTAACGAGTTATTAATTGGGATAATAGTGAGGGGTAAAGTGAAACACAAAATCACGGTCAAGGAGATTAAGTCGGCCACTTTAACTTTGAGGGGTAAAGTGAGATTTGACCAAAATTTCAGGGGGCACTATAGTAAATAAGCTTTTCTGGAATTTGTTCAAAAACCCTAGAAATACCCTAACACCCCTTCTTCCTCGCGGGCGCTTCTCTCTACTCACCCGACTCTCTCTCTCTCCCACCTTTCTCACATCACACACCAGGCCGACCACTTTGGTCGATGATTTCTCCCAGCACCGGCCACCTCCCCCACAAAAACGATCGTCTCTCCCTCCTCTACTAACAAAGTAGTCTCTTTGCTTTATAGTCTTGCAATTGACCAACATCGCAGTCTCTTTGCATTCTTGTCGCGCAATTGCCATTATATGTGCGCACAATTGTATGTTTACACTTGTACTAAATGCAATTGATGTGTATCCATTTATTTTCATATTAATTATATACCATGAAAGACATGTTGCCTATTTTCAGGAAATGGATGAAGAAGCAATAAAAAAGAATGGAATTTAGGGCCAAAACTTTGTACCTAACAGTGAAGGTTATTTTGCGGAGGCTGAGTCACTTGAAGAAACTGAAAATGTCCCATCTTTACAGTTTTTGGATGGCAGAATAGAAGAAAATACTGAGATTAGAGGACACTTTGAGTATGATGGGTTAAACTTCCAAAATATGAGCATTGTTGATTTAGAGGGGAGGGAGTTTGCAAAATTTGAGGAAGCAGAAAGATTTTACTTGAACTATGCTATTGCAATTGGTTTTAGCATAAGAAGAAGTCATTTGAGACGTAGCGAGGGTAGGGTTGTGATGGGAAGACAATGGGTGTGCTCAAAATAAGGGAGTAGATCAAATAAATGGACAAATAAAGAAGATACGGTTAGTACACCAAGGAAAGAGACTCTAGAGAATCGTCACACTTCATTTGCTGTGAAGTATTGTCCTAAACGGGATGCTTATATTGTGAATAAATTTGTAAAGGAGCACTAACACCGACTTGCTAACTCACGTAAGGTGCCTTTTCTTCGTTCCCACCTGTGTGTTACGAAATCTGACATAGCACAATATATTTCTATGAGAAAAGCCTCTATTAAAACTAGTCGGACATACAACTATATGGTTGACCAAGCAGGTGGATACATGAAAGTGGAGTTCACCAATAAGGATTTATATAATAGGATGGATTTCGAGCGTCTACAAGTGGTATTGGATGGTGATGCACAAGCAACAATAAGCTACATGAATGCCAAGGCAATAGTAGACCCAGAATGTTTTTTGCATGTTTAGTGTAGATGAAGAGAATAGATTGAAAAATTTGTTTTGGAGAGACTCTCAATCTCTACACGATTATTGTTGCTTTGGGGATGTGTTGATATTTGATAGCACGTACAAGACCAACATATATGACAAGTAAAAACAACGGATTTTAGTGCACCTCACCATTCTAATCACACAAAACCTAAGGAAAATATTATTTTACTTTATATTTAAATATTAACATAAAAATGACCAAATCTCATTATTTAAAACCCAAGTATTGTAATTTACAGACGTAAGAATATCGTTTACAAATTTCTGGAATGCCTATGTCCATAATAGTGTAATGTTGGTCCTTACTGTTCTAAATAATTGTTCTTACAAGGACAAGGACCCAATCTACTCCTCCAAGGAGAATGGCCCAATTTACTCCTCCAAGGTTCATTCTTACCTTAATATTGTATTGGGGGTCATTTCCTTAGTAAATTACATTATTACAGGTGTAAGGATCCCTTTTATAAATTTATGGAACCCTTATGTTCATAAGAATATAACAAAAGTCCTATATGTTGTAAATCCTCCCTGTTCACAAGGGTAAGGACCAATTTTAGTCCACCAAGGTCCACGCTTACGCTATTCTTATAAAAAGGTTCCTTGTTGTTGTAAATTATGGTATTACGAGATTAAGGATGGCTTTTACAATGTAATGGAACGAGTATGTCTATTTTAGTATAATACGAATCCTTTATGTTGTAACCATTATCCTTGTTTACAAGGAAAAATGACTCAATTTACTCCTCTACGATTCATTCTTACCTTAACATTGTATTAGGGGTCATTTCCTTCGTAAATTATGTTATTACCGGTGTAAGGATACCTTTTATAAATTTATGGAACCCCTATGTCCTTAAGAATATAACAGAAGTTCAATATGTTGTAAACCCTCCGTGTTTACACGGGTAAGTACCAATTTTATTCTGCCAGGGTCCACGCATACCCTATTCTTATACAAGGGTTCCTTGTTGTTGTAAATTATGGTATTACGAGATTAAGGACGGCTTTTACAATGTAATGGAACGAGTATGTCCATTAAGGACGGCTTTTAGTATAATATGAATCCTTAATATTGTAACCACCGCTTTGTTTACAAGAATAATGACTCAATTTACTCCTCGAAGGTTCATTCTTACCTTAACATTGTATTGGGGGTCATTTTTCTTTGTACTAGATATCCTTATCTTTGTAAATTACGATATTACAAGATTAATTAAGGATGGGTTTTACAATCCTATGAAATACAAATTTTCAACCACTACACCATAATATGAATTTAACAACGCGCAATGTACGTTGTGAATGGTGTTTGACAACGCATTTACGACTATCACATACCTTGATGTTGTTAAAAGTCATATTCATTTAACGACGTGTTTCAGACGTTGTCTTACATGTGCGTGAACGTTGTTTAAATATATCACACAACATTTTATAGCATATTTGACAACTCTCCATGGACGTTGTGATACTCTTGTTCTTTTAACAACGTCTTAGTTACGTTGAAGATTAGGTTTTCGCAAAACTCTTTGGACGTTCTCTAATTGTTATCCACAACGTGAATTGGGACGTTATCAAATCCTTTTTTTTTATAAAAAAAAATTTACATCTATCAATCATTTTCACGTTGTGGATAACAGTTAGACAACGTCTTATTTACGTTGCATATTATGTTTTCGCAACACTCTTTAAATGTTGTCTAATTGTTATCCACAATGTGATTTGGGACGTTGTCAAATCCTTTTTTTGAAAAAAAAAAAATTTACATCTATCAATCATTTTCAAATTTGTGTCATTTGTGCAATACACTCAATATCTTCAATACAACTTCCAGCAAATCATTCATAAAATAAATATCAGTCATATTTATAAAATAAAATAAAAGCATTAAGAGTGGTACCATTTCAACAAAAATAAACAATCTTAACTGAATTACCACAAAAGTTCAATCTCAATGCCTTTAAGAACTTTAGTACTCAAAATCCTACTATACCATCAAATGCATTGAGAAATAGTTTGACTCTCCAAACCAGAAGTTCTAATCCACTTACAAAAGTACATTCGTCTAAGAACAACTCTCTTGATAAAGCTTTTGTTGTCAAGTCCTTGAGCAAAACATTCTCACCAACCAGTCATTACAAATCTGCAATTGAATGTAATTCATAAAAATAAAACAAAACATAAGACTACAAATTATATATTTGGCAAACTGCTACAATAAATGAAAACATATGTTTGTGGAAACCAAATATTTACCTCTCTAGAACAATTTGATGCAGCTCTTAGGCCAAGCTATTGTGCTTCCTAAAGCATGATCCAAAGTTCAAACTTCATCTGTAGCTCTATATATGTTCACATTAGGAACACTTATCGCCTCAACCCAAACTTTCCAACAATCTCTTCCAAGAGGCATGTGATGCACTCTCACTCTTGGATCAGTTGATGCTAATTTCCCTTCCGCTATAACTTCTTCTTCATCAAATGCATACCAATTTAGTAGTTGACATCTTGCATTCTCATATTGATAATTTCCTTGCATAGTACCGCTCCCTTCTTGTAACTACAAATTCAAAAATCAATGTAGTTTAAAAGTCTCATTATATGTACTCTACACCACTCAAATGAAAATGTAATAATAAAGATTTTAGCCGAGGAGTACACGGATGAGAGCTCATTCCTTCTTCAATGTTTTTAACAATTTGTAATTAAAAAAAGACTTAATAGATATATTCAACATTAATACATGAGCTTTGAAGATAAAATATAGATTTTACCAATTGAGATTGTTTATAGACCAGAGCACTCATTTCTTCCATCTTCTTTTCAAAGTGTCTCCATACTTTGATTTTGAGCATGTACCAAAGATGTTTGGTTTTGAAACTTCTATTCAAGTTCTTTCACGTTCCCACTGTACTGAATATGTGCATTCAATTTAGTGGGTGTAACTCCAAATCCAACCCCTCGTACTCGCCCGTGACGTTCAAGTCCTAGTACATGTGTAAGAGCATCTTCATGTATATTTTCTTGTGTGTTCTGGATTTGCCTGAACATAATCTGTAATGTCTTTCTGAAATTTCATTCACATTAGTGTACATTTAATGGCAAGTTTAAACAAAAGAAGAAGTATATGTTGTGGAAATCGATCTCACCATTGCTTTGATAAGAGTTTCATTGGGAGTTGCACCTTTCTTTGGTTTATGTCCTTCAATCCAAACATCAGACCTATGTATTGATGATGGATTTGGACTCTCTTTCCTCTACAACACAAGCAATATAATAATGCATTAATACATAAGAGGAATAAAGGTGAGTTTTTCTTTTTTTATCTCCATGCCTCTGATTTCCTGTAGCTTCTTATATTTAAGTCCTTATCTCTTTTGCTCTAACACCACTCTCTTTGTGAAGTAAGTTTCCCCCCAAGTTTCCTACCTTTTTTATTTATATATATTGTCTATAGCTGTATATAAATTAATTGAAAGAATACAACAATGCATTACAACTAGACTAAAGAAAACATTACCATTTGGTACTTTGTAAGAGCATATCCCTTTCTAGAAATTATTTTTTTGTTGGTGTTGTTTACTGTGAATCTTTGCTGTGAAAAAAAAAATGCATACCAAATCATTTAATACTAAAAAGCCAAATAAATTACTAATATTTGAATCAAATCAAGCACATATGAAAGCTTATAATTACTAAAAATTTAAATAAATAAACTACATGTACCTGAATAAGTTCCCAAAGATCCTCCTTGTTATTTTTATCAACCTTCGTCCAATCTTCACTGGTGATAGGGATGTGCTCTCACACTATTACTCCAATATAAGATGAAAGTTGATCTGAATGCCCAGAATCAGTCTGACCAAGAGGATTGAATCCAACCTCAAGAGGTTGAGCCCTATTTTTAAGCATTCCCATTCTAGTAGGGCCTCGTATCTTTTGTTTATTCCCAACAATTGTAGCACTTCCAGCACTTGAAGAAACTTGAGCAATTGGATCAGTTCATCTACTTGGGTGAAAAGCTGTTGTAGGAGCAACTGGAGCAGCTGCGGCTCCTCTTCTTGCTGGAGAAGTTGTTGTATGAGCAACTGGAGCTGTTGCAGTTGTTTTATGAGCAATTGGCTTTGGTGAAACATTTGGCGGTAGTGAATCGTTCAAATTTTTGAGCCTTTTATTATTTTGCTGGTGATAGGCAGCCAATATTGCTTGTCCTTGCTTCGTTACGTTTTCTCGACCCTGTTTAGAAGCCTTTAAAAACAAACATATATATATATATATATATAATTAAAAAAAACACAATTAATATAATAAGGGCTTTAAGAAACGTTTTACTGAAAGCAAATGGGATAGAATTACTTACTGAACTGCTCATCTTTAAGTCTTAACTTTACTCAGTAGGTTCAAGATTTTAAGAATCTTTAGCACACTATACCAACAATACAAAGCATTTGTACATATTATACTTATTATATAAATAAGTAATGTAAAATTTGTTAGTCTCAGTATGATAATAATACAAAAAAAAAAAAAAAAGTTATATCCTTTAAATAAATTAATAATGCAATATAAATAAATTTAAAACAAAACAAGTACATCCACATATATATATAAATTATGAATCACACAATATGCCCCTCTACATCAACCCTTGTAAAAGGTTCATCCTCATAAACATCAAGTGTTTGCAGTGCAACATTATTTTGCATGGTACATCATCACTCTCTTCAAATGTTTCTAATTCATCGTAACCTATTGGCGGTGCTTGCAATACAACATACCAACTTGATTCTTCCCTCTCCCTAGAATAGAACACTTGCTTAGCTTGTGATGCCAAAATGAATGGATATTTTTCAAATTGACGTCCACCATGAAGGTTAACCAAAGTAACTCCATCGTCAACTTTGACCCCATTAACAATATTTGCCCAATCACACTTGAAAATAGGGATATGAAACATATGGTAATCAAGTACTAAGATATCTCTTAAAACTCTATAGTAAGAGACTTTTCCAGTGACATGTGAATTGTCTCTTGCACTAGCCCAACAAATTGTGTCTGCTTCAACTAAAACACCACTATTTTGTTTCAGTATCCTTAGTGCGAAATCGAGTGTTATTTATAATAAATCCAGTATATGACAATGTGTTTGTGCCTAATAAATCTCGGCCAATGAGGCTGACCGAGGGAACTTCCTCTCGGGCCTAGCGCCTGCCTACGGCCGAGCATTACAGGTCGTTGTTTGCTTCCATTTGTTAAAAAAACGAAGGTGAGCTTATAAAGGCAAAATCATTACGGCCTCGGCGATACTGGCCGAAGAAAAACTCCTCAGATACACGGCCAAGATAGGAAAAGTTAAGTGGCGTCGCCACGTTTTGCAGGGACTCCTTGTTTTTTCATTTTTCGACATGGGCTAACTTCCCATCGAGAAGAACCACATTTTGGGCACTCTTGTACATGCTCAGGATCTCTTCTAAATAAGCAGCAATCGTTGAAGCAAGTATGTATCTTCTCGTACCCAAGATCAAATTTCTTAGCAATTTTTTAATTGTGTATATTGAAGTAGGAAGTGTGTTTTGATCTGGGAGCATGCCACAAATAATTGGAAGGGGCTCATCATAAAAATTGTCACATACTTCAATGCAGCTTTAAGCTTAAATAAAGCCATTGTTGCTGACATCTTTGTGTACTTTGTACAGGCATCAAACAAAAAAGTTTCAGCATCCCTAAAGCCATTGTTTCTGCTAGGCCTTTCACCATGAAGGACCCAAGTAGTGTAGCTAGGATCCATGCCATGTAAGATCAAGTGATCGTACACTACATCAATAGGGTGGTGCTCCAAGTTTTTGCACCCACACAAGGGCAAACTATATCTAGATTTCCTACAATTTCACTGGCAGTATTGACATAATTGCGCACTTCGACCCTGTACTCATCCAAATATCTACAAAACAAAAGTTTTTGTTCTTATAATCTAGTTTGAAATGTCCTAAAACACCTAACATTATGGGTTGTGTCTTAAAGGTCAAGAAGTTAACCTAGGTAAGTGCACCCATTCCTTATCCATTGGCAGCAACTTAATTCAATAACTGTTTACACACAAATTTTTTTAATTTGTTTTGCCATTGAGAGACGAAGACAAAATTCAATGAAACAAAATAGTAACTTCTTAGGTATTCCATGACTTTTTAACAAGAATAAATTACTTTGGAAGAGAGAAAAAAAAAAGAAAAAAAAAATTAAACAAGTGTAAAAGCTCAAACGAAACAATCAATGCAAAATAATTAAAACAAGTACAGTAATCAAAAGACCAGACCAGTCCTTTAAGTTGTCTTTGTCCTAGTTTAAGCAAAGTGGAGTGTAAAAACTACGATATCATGATATCACGGTTGGGTCTATACCCATAGAAAATTGGAAAGAAATTTGGAAGTCTAGATTAGAAAAACACGATGGGAGAGCAATACCTTTTCTTCTTTCTCTCTTGATTACTCATTCTCTCTTACTGGTTCAAAACTAAGAATACGAAAAAGAAACTGTCAAACAAAGCGTCTACCAAACTCTTGGGTAATTTTTTAGTGAACTCAAAGAAACTGAAAAAAAATTTGAAAAATTAAAGAACAATAACTCACCAAGAAAATAGAGGAGCAGATTTGAAGACAAATTCAACATTTAGGGCGCTCATCCCCAAATTCTAGTTGATTTTCAGTTTTCAAGAAGGGAGGATGTTACAATTGGGTTCTCAAAAGCAAACCCAAGAATTGTGTTTCAGGTTTTGGTTTTTAGGACTGAGCGCCAATATTTGGTTTAGCGCCAAATATTTTGGCAATTGGGACTGAAATATTATAATAATAGAATAATAATTTCTAAAATATTTTTATCAGATTCAACAACATCCATGTCAACGTTGTGAACATTAAACACTATTTCGCAACGCCCAAATCTTCGTTGTATTGTTTATTAGGAATCACAACATCCACTGCAACTAGGGGTGGGCACGGTCCGGTTCAGTCCGGTGCAGAGCTCAAATCAGAATCGAAACCAGCACTGTTCATCCAGTCCTATCCGGTTTGTAGTAAAAACAGTGGAAAAACCGGACCAACCCGAACTGGTTGGCCCGGTCCGGTTTTCCGATTTGGGCCGGTTTTTTTTTTTTTTTGGGTAAAAAATCTGTTTGTGTTGTGCTTCAGTAGCATATAAGATAAAGCCCTGTTTCAGATTCCTGTAAAAATTTGGCCTCAACTTAAATAATTTCTACATGCCAAGCATATGCATTTTAACTTCCAAATACAAAATGTGGCCATCCAATCCAAACATACAAAACATGGTTATCCAATCCAAACATACAATCTTAAAAATTATACAACCAATGTAAAAATCGATAATTAAATTACAAACCAAATTAGAAGTTCGAAATATAAGCTAAAAATTAAAACATAACATCAATGAAGGCTTCACATATTAAATGATCACCGGAACGTAGAAGGACTTAAGTTGGTAGGTGCCGGTAAAATTGTAAGATCTACAAATAAAAACATAAACACATTAAAACATTAGGCAAACATGCAAACTATATATGTAATTATAGTATACATCATTAAATCACATAAATAAAAGAAAAGTAGCACAAGTGGGAAAGCCAGTCTCTAACGCGTACCTCTTCCTCAAGTTTTGAGAAAGTCAGTCTCTAACGCGTACCCCTGCCTTTTTTCAATGTCAATACTCAATATGTGAGGAAGGCCCTTTGCTCATTGCTTCCTCTCAATCACAATATATGTTCCTGAAATTTCAATGCATAACAAATTCAACAATTCAATTTGGTTTCCCTTCAATTCTTAGCAACAGCATGACAGCAAAAAAAAAGAAAAAAATTACACAGCAACAGCATGGAAGAGAAATGCCATTGCCATCACACACAAGCCAAAGTCTCCATATGTAAGCTCATTGAACATATCACATATTTAACTACATATAAATCACTAGACACACGTAAATAAGGCATACCGAATGTCGGAGTAACTTAGGCAGCTGAACTATGAAACAATTGATTAATGCAAACAAAAAGTCAAATACATTAATAGGCAATTGAAGAAGATTAGCACGCAGATAATCTGAGAAGTGATAAAAACCTTATTCTCTTTTACCACAAACACCCCAACAGCACTTAATAAATTATAACAATCAAACCTCCACTATCGTAGCATAATGAAACAACAATAAACACTATGCTCCAATCTCAAATTTCCCCTCAATTTTAACTCCCAAAGAAATGAACTCACAGGAAGTTCACTACACAATATATATTTGCTTACACATTATATATTTTAATCTTTTTGGTAAATCCCATATCCTATATCTTTGCTTACACATTATAGTTTATTCACGAATCACAATGATTTTCTGTTCATCACTGTGAATAATAGGCAAAAATAAATACATAAGAAAATAATTAAATGGGATGATATTGGTAAGTTTCAGATTTAAAAAAAATTGGGTTGGTGGACCGTGGATGGTGCCAATGACTAATTAAAGCGTTGTCTCGACTCACATAAGAGTATAATATCATAACATTACATCAACCACAGTGCAAACCAGATCTTAGTTGAAAAACTTATAATGTCTATCATCAGAAATTGATTCACAATCACAACACTTGCAGAAACCAAACAATAATATACGCATATAGATACATATCTATGTATGCATATCATCAAAATGAGTTGGAAACTCCCAGATTCAACTCTCAAACACAAAATCCATCAAATAATACACAATCGAATAAATCAAAACCTCAATTTCACTATGTATACGAAAATCAGGGCATGCCCAAATCACCATTTTCACGAAAAAGGAAAGAAGAACCCAAAAGAGAGAGCAATCTGAATTACGAAACCCCAACCAATTTAATCGATTCAAATATCACTGAAACTTGAATAAATTTTTTTTAAAAATACTCACAGGAGGTGGCAGAATCAGGGGGCTCCAAATCGCAAATTCATTTCGTCTGTTCCTTCACAGAGACGACGAGATTGCAAATCCCATCAGATTTGGGAACGAAGGGGCGTGATTGTCGTTGTCGGCGGCAAGGAGCGGCGGCGTGGTGCTGCCTGCGTCTGACGGTCTGAGAGAAGAGAAGCAGACAGAGCGATAAGGAGAAGAGAAGGAGAGACTGGGAAAACGAAAACCTAATTTGCCTAAACTAAAGTGGGCTTGTATCAGATATGGCCAGTTCTATTCTAACAAAATAGAACTGGCCTAATAAAATAATATTTTTTATATTGTATATTATATATAATATATTTAAAAATATATATTAAATACTGGACCGGTCCGGTTCGGTCCGGTCCGGTGCTATCCCGTGCAAAACCGGAACTGGAACCGGTTTGGACCGGTCCGGTCCGGTCCGGTTCGGTTTTGTTGACTTTTAGTCAACTCGGTTTTTTCCGTTTTTTTTCATCCGGTTTTCCGGTTTTCCGGTTTATATGCCCACCCCTAACTGCAACATTATGGATATAAAATACTATTTCGCAACGTACAACTCTATATTGTATTTTTTTAAATATAAATCACAACATTCACATCAATGTTGGGGATATATTATATTATTTCACAACTCACAATGCCACGTTGTTATATCAATTTTCAACAACGTGTTTTTCACACCTCATAAAATGATGGTTTGCAATGGTGTATGACAAAGTGCACTAAATGAACGTTATTGATCACCCTTTTTCACAAAGTTCAAATAGGACGTTGCAATTTTTCATGTGGTCGTATCCCATTTTTGTTGTAGTGAACATAGAGTAATATGAGACCTTAATATTGTAAACATTTGTGTTTACAAGTATAAGGACCCAATTTACTTTCCTAATATCCCAAGTTACCTTAATATTGTACTAGATGTCATTATCTTTGTAATTTACGATATTACAAGATTAAAGATGGAATTTAAAATCTTATGGAACACAAATGTCCAACATAGAATAATACGAGTCCTTAATATTGTAAACATTTGTGTTTACACGTATAAAGACCCAATTTACTTTCCTTATGTCCCACTTGACCTTTATATTGTACTAGATGTCCTTATCTTTGTAAATTACGATATTACAAGATTAATGATGAGTTTTACAATTTTATGGAACACAAATGTCCAACATAGAGTAATACGAGACCTTAAAATTGTAAACATTTGTGTTTACAAGTATAAGGACCTAGTTTACTTTCTGACTGTTCCACTTTACCTTAATATTGTACTAGATGTCCTTATGTTTGTAAATTACGATACTACACGATTAAGGATTGATTATACAATATACTGGAACACAAATGTCCAACAGAGTAATGCGAGTTCTTACTATTGTAAACCCTTATGTTTACAAGGATAAGGACCTAGTTTACTTCTCTAATGTCCCACCTTACCTTTATAATTTTTTTTTTTTACTTTTAATATTTTTTAAATACATGTTTACAACATATTTACACAGGACAAAAATCGCATTTACAATATACTTTATTGAGTTTTTTGACCCAAAAAAAACTTATTCACTTTGGGGTTACAAAACTATTTGGAAGCGGAAGTGAAACCATGTGGAAAACTAAGCCAAAAGTGAAGAAAATAGGCACGCATGATAACTGCACGTTTGCAATTTCCAACAAAGTGTTTGTCAATTGCATTATTCGTTTTCAATTTGCTACTGATCGTTTGTCAAATGCATTCCTCGTTTGTAATTTTCAACTGAATGTCAATTGCATTCTTTGTTTGCAATTTTCAACTGACTGTTTGTCAATTGCATTCTTCATTTGCAATTTACAACGAACTGTTTGTTAATTGCATTACTCCTTTACAATATCTAACTAACGGTTTGTCAATTGCATTATTTCCTTTTCATCTTAGGTGAGCCAATCTATCAGTGCCCTTTCCATCTTATGGTCACTTCCTTTGGAATTAACTCATTGAACCCATTGAGAGAGAACATTACACGATCATATTTGACATCATTATATAATAAGTCTGTAGCATCAAACAAGCTAGCCTCTTCGCACGCGCTTCCGAGCTTACGAGAGGCTTTTTTTTAAAAAAAATTTAAATTTATTTTAGAATTAAAAACGATAATAGTTAGTTGTGTTCCATAAAAATAGGATCCATTATTTGATTTTTCTTTTAATTTTAATTTTTTTAAATATGAAAAAGTGTGAATTTACCACATTATCCTCATTTAATTAATAATTTCAATTCTTAATGTTTGCATTAACCAAGGGCATTTTCTGGTATTTTGAATGTTTCACCATTCTCTGTCTTTCACTTTATATATCCATATTACATAAGCTAACAGTTAACACCTACCACAAAATATATAATCTCACTTATGTTCACAATTTTATCAACGTATACCACAAAAACAAAATACCCAAAATAGAATTTAAGTTTTCTTCTTTAGCCTCTTACTAATACGCTCTAGTTCTAGTTCCTACAAAGAGGTCTTGCGTTTTAGTGGTGGTGCTTTGCCTTTTGCTTCAATCGTAGCCGCTTTTTCTTTGGTATGCTCCTCCCCTCCTTTGCATTTCATTTTCACCACAACTCCTTTTCCTTTGGTTTTAGGGGGTGGTGACTTGGTTTTGGTCTTCTCCACTAATACCTTGTCCTCCTCCTTGTTTTCCTGGTCGTTTTCATCCTCTTCATCGCTTTCCTGGTCATTTTAGTCCTCCTCCTCGTTTTCCTCATCCTCCTCATTTTCCTCCTCATTGTCATCATCCGCTCCATTCTCACCATCCTCACATGAAGTCTCAAACCCATTATTGTTGTTATCACCAAACTCATCATCCTCATCATCAATTTGATTCTCATCTTCCCCATCATCAATTTCTTTTCTAGCATGGTGGTCATGGTTGTGTTTAGTGTGTCTCTCCTACAAAAACAAAATCATAATCTTTGATGATTACTGCAATTATAAATATATCGCCTAATCTTTAACTTAAAATAAAATAACAAATATAGCACATAAACATCTTAACTACTCGCCTGCATTGCATCAATATCAGCATGAACATGTTGTCTTGCAAGTCTTAACTCCTACAAAAGAAACATGATTAAGTTTTAAAACACAATATTTTGTTTATGCTTATAACCCAATTAACATAAATTATCACTCCTCCGCATATGATTCTAATTAAAGGCACTTCATTTGTCATAATATCATGCATATTTGCCACAATATATAGCGAGTGGAGTTTGAATTCATATAAGCCATGTATAGAACAAAAATCCAGTACTTAAGTGGATTGCATTAATTTGGTAACACTCCTAAAAGCAATTGAATCCAACATTACCTGTTGAAGCTCCCTTATGATTGTCCTAGTAGGCATGCATTTAGTGAAATGCAAGGAATTTAGCCCACTATTCATATCCAATAGTTCTGATGTTGTTGATGCACTTACCAATAGTTCAAATATGTTGTGTAAATAAAGTTAATATATTATTGTAGTTTCAAGGTCAACATTGTAATCACGTAGACATGACCTCAAACTTACATATTTGACATCCTCCGGGAGTGGAAGGCACGTGTTAGACTTGCCTCTTGGAATATCAAATACTTCACAATCATCACCTTCTACATATCCAATATAATTCTGAGGCATCACGAAATACTTTTAATGGTTGTTCTCAGCCTACTGACTTTAATGATAATTTTACAATTTTTAATAAGGTTACCCAGCCACAGAAATTAAATTCATATTTTGTTTTTCAGATGTTAGGGTTTAGCAAAACACAGGTCATATTTTGTTTTTCAGATGTCAACTCATGTGCAATTGCCAAATCATAGAAACAAATTGCATGAACCCTATATAATTGAATTTTAGTTAGTCATTATAGGGGCCTTTTTCTTCCGGCAGCAAGTGGGTTGGGCTGCTGCAAAGAGTAACTTGATGCAAGTGTCCCCTTTGTGCCTGAGTTCGAAGATTAAGCCCCAAAGATGTCTCGAAAGGGTGATGACGCCTTAGGAAACTCTTTGGTTATCTTTACCAATGAAAATAACCACAAATTGCAAGTAAATCTTCTAGCTTGGCATGAGAGAGTTATGGCATGGGAGCAAAAATTATCATGGGTTTAGCACTTTAGGAGAGAAAGCTGTGGGTTCCTATGAAGGATAGAGGTTCTAATGGAAGGGAAGAGGGGTTCTAAGGAGGTTTGGTGAAGAGTTTTGGGTGATTTTCGCAACTTCCGGCAGCTTGACAGTGACTCTGTCAAAGCTTCTGTCAATCTGCCAAGATAGGGGAAATAGAGGAAAATGGGCAAGAATAGCACGAAAATTGCTGAGTTTGCAAGTGAGAGAGAAAGCTTGCTCTCTGAAGGTTGTGGGTTGTTGGGTAGAAAGGGTCCTATTTATAGCTGCTAGGAATGGTTCTTCTCCAAGAAACCCTAATGGTTTCTTCCCAATCTAGCTAAGCTTTCTTCTCCTCCTTCTTGACTTACCTCATGGTGGCAAAGTCAGCTCTGCCCAATCCCACAAAATCAGAGATTTTTGGGAGCTCAATGCTTCTTCTCGCGGCTGCCTCAGAGGAGAGCTTCCATTTTCATCCATCTTCTTTCTCCTCTTTCTTCCTCTTTCCATGGCCAAATCTGATGAAGGAAAGAAAATGGGTGCGCCTGCTGGTTTAAGGGATGTCATCCTTCCTTGCGTGCCAAAATCCCTTGGTCTCTTGAATTATTGCACTTGGAACTTGTTCCTTAGCCTCCCAGCAGCCCCTCACGTGTAGATTTCCCAAGCCCCTTCGTGGTTTTGTCTCCCAGCTGAGTGCCAAGACTTGTGCTGCTTTTTACTCTAATTATATGGGTCTTTTAAGACAACCACATGATCTATCCAATGGATGAGATGGCTTTGTCAAATGTTGGGCTTTTTGGTTGGCTTATTCTAATTGGAGCTATGGGCTATTTTGGTTGGGCTACTTTAATTGAAGCAATGGGCTATCTTCTCTCTTATGCTTACCCATGTTTGGGCCTAAGAAAATGGGCTTGAATCCCGAGGTCCCCAAGCGACCCGAGACTTCCATTTCTTGACCCACCGATGGGCCCCATGACAACTCGTTACCATTCATACCACAACCCACTCAAGCAAGCCCCGGGCATTCGAGTGGCTTGGGCCCACTTAAGCTTGTAGTGCGATTGGGTGTGAAATAATAATTTCCCGCTTGGCATGGCATGTCGTTTGACATGTTTTTAATTATGACGCTTGATAGGATAATTGGCATGGATTTGCAGAGCTAAATGCATCTTTATAATTTTAATCTCAATTTTTAGCATGACAGATTTTTATTTGGCATGGCATGCAGGGTGTGGCTTGTGCATGGCAGACTTTCGTGTACTCCAAATCGGGTCTTTTTCCAATAATATATTGTTTTGGGCTAGGAATTTATTCGGGCCCAACCATGGATTTTTTGGGCCTCAACATTAGCCCCCTTAATTATAAGGGCCATGGATAAGTGCTGGAATGGGCCGAATAATTAAACCCGACCCAAAAATCAAATTTATAAGCTCCAGCAGCTATTTGTGGTTTCCCGGATACCAACTTCCTCCTCCTTATTTTTCATTTATTATTTCTTCCTTCTTCTCCTTTCTCTTTAGAGTAACCTTCTCCCCATCACCTTCATCTTCTTTTTCCTTTTTCTTCCTCCAACGAACTCAGAGTGAGAGAGAGAGAGAGAGAGAGAGAGAGAGAGAGAGAGAGAGTGAGATCGGGCAACAGCCACCCGTTTTTAGCCGCTGGAAGGGAGTTCGAGCCGAATTTGACTCCGTCATCTTCCTGTATGAGGAAATCCGCTTGCCGTTGCTGGAAGAGATTGTCTCTGTGCAGAATTTTCTTCCAAAATTCCCAATTCCTACTTTCTTGGTGAATCTGAGGCTATCCTTTGAGGGATTAACGAGGTATGCCCTTTTCTCTTGCAATTTCTTGAATTTATTGAGGGGTTTGTTGGGTTCTTCATGCCCATGGGTTCTGCTCTTTGTTTTTGCAGCCAAACACCCACTCTTTTTAACCCATCCATCTTTTGTTGGAGTAATCGTCAGCAAGGAAGGGTTTGCGTCAATTTTTGGGGTTATCTCCTCTTTGATTTCTTTCTTTTTGCAAGCTGCTAGAAGAGTGCGAACTTTGTGAAAAGAGATCGTTGGTATGGATTGCATCCTTTTCTTTTCTCCATTTTTCTTCCCTTTTTTTTATCATGTGTTAGCCCTCTTTGTGCTGGTGAAAAAGGCTGAACCTTGCACAATGCGCTTTTTCTATGTAGGTCTATACGTCTCAGACACAGGTAAGGGGAAGGCAAGTGCTGGAAGCTTTGACGTTTTTACTGCTGGAACCTTTGAATACTCCAGCCTTCTAACTTGTATTTTTGGGCTTTTGTTTTAGTCTTTCGATAAGTGACTCTGCCAATTTGAGTATGTTAGGAATAAGCATAGACTGGTGCTTGGCCTAGGCTTACTCCCCTCGTGAACATATGCTTGATTAATTGTAGATTTTGTTCCTGGCCACGAGAAGTAGAAGTTGACAGAACGCATGTCTTGCAATGCTTGATTTTTTTATTTTTTATTTTAGAGAGAATTTTGTTTGCCGTGGGAATTGCTTGTCGATCATGGAACGAGAATTTTGCTTGCCATGGGTAAATTGCATGTTGCTTGGGCATTTGCTTGAGCGTTCCCTTTGGCATGAGCTTGACTTGCCATGCTTGGAGTACAATTTTGTGTGTGCTACGTTCTTGGCCCCCTTCTTGATTGTTGTTGAACTATATGCATTGAGAGCGTATGCTTGTAATCGCATGATTAATATGTAAGATCAGAGGCTGTTTGAAAGCTTGAGGAAAGCACAATTAGTTTCTTTTTTTTTTAGCTTAGAGCTTGGTCATGGATGACTTTATCTTTTTTTGGCTTTCTAGGGATATATATAAACATGTGTATGATGGGTCAGCAAAAATGCTGTGTAACTCATAGGGATTTTGTTTTTTTATTTTTTATTTTTGTGAAAAAGGTTACTATGAGGTAAATAGTGTTCAGTTTGTAGCACTTGCTTTGTGAAAAAGGGTATGCTAGAATGATTGATTGAGCATGGAATGGGAAATTTGCTCATCATGAAGTCGAGTAATAGATTGCATGATGCTTCAAAAATATTTTTTGTTTATGCATTTCACTTGGCATGAGATAGCTTGCATTGCTTGGCTTGTAAAGTTCATATGGCTTGCATGCTAGTGTGGAGATTGCTTGGCTTTAACACAGAGAACTAGCTTTATGCTTTGCCATTTTTCAGAATATTCTTTGTTGGCAATTCTTGCAGGGATTCATCGCTTGTCAAGACCTGCCATGGCATCCACCAACCCGTCGTCAATTATTAGTGACCACCTTTATTCACTGGATGATAAATTGAAGAGGGGAAGACCCCCTCCATTGCTCAAGAATGCTTGTGAACATGTTGCAGTAAGCGAAGAGCCAGTGCCGGAAACTGCTTCAGTGATTGATCCTGCGTCTATATCGAGGTGTTGCATATAGGTGGGTTTGTTTCCGGCAGTCCCCTTATTTTTTCAGTATCTGTGCGGCATCAGCAAGGGTTGGTCAGAGTGGGTTGACTGTGAATTGAGGGACCCTTCTACTTGCGACATCCTACGCCTGACTGGGGTGATGGATGCAATTTTCTTTTCCAAGGCGTGTGACATTCATATTGAAGCCAAGACACTCAGTCATGTGATCAGGCGATGGAGCACCGAGACACACACCTTTATCTGTTCATGGGGAGAGTTTACTCCCACACTTTTGGACGTAGCCAATATTTTCCACCTTCCAATTTGCGACAGCCAAGATCCTTTCCACATCGCGCTGACTCCAGAAGATGAACTAAAGCTTGAGGCTTTACATAAGGGTGCCCTGACTTCTCCTCGCACCTCTCTGTGGTTTAGCAATTGGATACAATTTTTTAGAGATGTTAACAAGAATGAGCCATGTTGTCTTGCAACGCTTATATCGTTTTCTCAAGACTATTTGCATGAGCGAGTGTTTCCTTTGGCCTTAGCGATAGCACGTGGCAGCGTGCTTCCTTTAGCCCCCATGTTCTTGGGACATCTGATGCGGGTGTAGACAATGCCCTGCTCCTTCCAGCAGTGCTGCTTCCTACTCCTCTTCTTCCCGGAACATCCGACATGGCCGCTGACACTGCCCTGCACCTTCCAGCAGCGCTACCTCCTACTCCTCCTCTTCCCGGAACATCCGACATGGCCGCTGACACTGCCCTGCACATTCCAGCAGTGCTGCCTCCTACTCCTCTTCTTCCCAGAACATCCGACATGGCCGCTGACACTGCCCTGCACCTTCCAGCAGTGCTGCCTCCTACTCCTCTTCTTCTCGGAACATCCGACATAGTTGCCGGCACTGCCCTGCATCTTCCAGCGGCGTCGCCCATAGTAAGATTACTGATGGCAGCCACCAGGTCGGTGATGTTTCTACCAACAGTACCTTCATGAGGCATTCATCAGAGAAAAGCTTATCCTGGCAAGATTGGGAAAATTCCTTTATTGCGTTCAAAGCCTTTTTCGATGGTGGTGTCAAGATTCTCCGGTCTATCGACGAACTTCTTCCACTTTGTTATCGATTTGACGGATATGGAATGTTCCAGAGTGCCTTTGTATATCCAGAAACAGTTGGAGTTTTGAGGAAGTTCATGGATAAGAATGGGGGTTTTATGGATATTACGGGCGTGACTTCATCTTTCTCCAGGAGTGCTGCCTTCCGAGCTCTTGGCTTGGTGCTTCACGGGATGGACACCATGTAGCTCTTGGATATCACAGACCACAGGCTTCTCCATTGGCGAGATGCAATCTGCAAAGCTATAACTTTGGGATTTCACGTGAATTTTCTCCTTGACTTAGTGAGGAACCTAGCCCATGTTGTGTTCGGAGTGCGGGCCATCCATAGCATGAGATCGTTACTTGGTCCTGATGAAGTGAAAGCTGCAGCTGAAGCTTTAAACTTTAAGCAACGGGAATTGGAGAACCAGCGCCGGGAATTGCACGCCCTTCTTCTTACCAAAGGTGTCTCTGTTGATGGTGCTGGATGTGTGGCGGAGGCAGCAGCTAGGTCACCTCGTAAGGCATCCTCCGTTCTCCTTGGGCATTCTTCGTAATTTCCAGGTGTGTAATACTTCTGATTTTCCATTTCTTTGTCTTTCTTCTCGTCGTCATTTCCTTTATTGTTGGGTTACTTCTTCCAGCACCGTTTGGTCTTGATATATGCCCTCATTTTATTTTACAGGTTCTTTCCTTAGGCTTGGGGTCAGTTGGCTTGGTGCACAGTTCCCATCCTTCTTGAAACCATAGGATGTACTAATCTTCAGCATGTGTAACTTTGTTTTTGCGATGGCTGTGTATTTTTCAAATACTTTGTAATGTACTACTGAATCGCTAGAACTTGTATTAATTTATGAATGCTTGAGGCAGGTTGTAATCCGCATGTCTTATACATATATATATATATTGCTTGGTTGGGAGAATTCATTCTTGTGAACTTCTTGAGATTTTCTAACAGGTTGGATAGCCTTAAAAACAAGGTACATGCTGCCGAAATTTTGACATGACCTTTAAGCTAAATCTTCGATGCATTGCTCTTTAAAACTTTTGCAAAGCTTGTCTACTCATTTGGCCTAAAATACACCCTCTTTCCGCGCCTTAAAAGGGTCAGGCCATTGTATGCATGATTTTCACAAAGGCTCCTGTAAGAATTCCCGGATGTCGTGAAGTTTTTTTTTTTGAGCATTCCGATTGGGAGTCAACAGTTTTGTTATTCCAGCGCCTCAAAATACATTTTTACTGCTCGTTTCTTTGTAATAGCTTGACTTTGCATACCCCACATCGTTTTGCTTAGGCTTGATGCTTGTTTCAATTCGGAATCCCATCTAAGTGGCTTTACTTGGTATAGTTACTGCTGAGAGGCTTAGCTTTTTAAAGGAAAGTTTGCTTGTCTATTTTTTTTTTTCGAAGAGCAAGTTTTGCAAAACAGAAGAAGGTAAAAGCAAAGTTCTAGAGGTTTTTTTCTTTTTCCAAAATACTCCATTCTCATTGCACATATCATCTTACACCTTGGCATTCCATAATGGTGGTGTATTCTAGAAAAGTCATGAAAGCGTATAGTTAAAACACATAAGGAGTTCATCTTTGAAATAAATTTGAAAAGCCAAAACAAAAGGATAGGTGCAAAAGCAACTCAGCAGTAGTAAGGCTTTGAGCCATTTTACATTGATGAATACTCTAATCAAATTAAGCCCCCAAGTAAGAAAAGGCCCAGGGGTGTGCATGACTTGCAATAGCATGAAAGCTTGTGGCTTAGGTTGGCATGTATTTGGCATGTGTTTTACTAGGCTGCCATGCTTTGTGGAGATATTTAACATAGCCACAGCTGCTGCTTTACTTGTATGTGGCTCACAACCCAACTAATCAAAGAGTGATTTGCAGCTCATAACCCCTTGAATTTCTTCAACGTCTGTGAGGTTATGAGAGGTTACAGCAGCTATCTCTTGATAATCTTGCTGACCAAATGAAGCCCCCAAGTGGCGTTCTTCCGACATGTCCAATGTGAATACTTCGTTGTTGGAACCATCCTCCCATCCATCCGCAAGTAGCCATGAGGTGTTATAGTTTGCGGATTTTGAATATTTGCTCCAGTAGGCCTTCTCCATATTTCCACAAGATTCCCACGTAGCCTCCGGTGGCTTTGGGTCATTTTTCAACGGGTGGCACAATATGTCGTCGTCTAGCAAGTTATCAAAGCATGTAATGACAACAACCATCTACTTTCCCCTTCATTTTGGCAAGGGGTCCTTGTCAATAGCTTGCCTTTTAGAGTTCCGTCATGTATCTCGGCATGCAAGATCTTTTTTAGAGTATGGAAAGCAATGGTCGGATGTTGCAGGTAAAGAATAGATGAATATAGGAAAATACGCTTCCAGCACCCCTTTTCTTGAAAGCTTGACATCGCTTCAAAAATTATGATTGCTTGGTAAAATAAACTTCATCTTGACAGCATTCAGGTTCTTCCAGCAGTATTATAGCACTACCTTCGCAATATTTTCCTTTCATTTGCCATGAATTGATGAGATGTTTTCCTTCTTGAGTAAAGCTAGTGCTTGGATTTCTTAACTAAGGCTTGGGGCTTGATGATGCTTGATTATGGAATTGTGGCAATTGAGACATCCCGATAGCCTTTTGGTTTTGACTCTTAAACTTGGTCATTGGAATGGTCAAGGCTTAGAAAGTGCTTGAGGCGTTGGAGCATATCAGTTATGGCAACTTAGGTATTGTTTGTTGCAGCTGTTCTGAACATGTTTTAGGAACCAAAAGCTTGGGCTTGGCTATTGAAGCTTGAGCTTTGCATGTGGTCACTGCAGCAAATGTGTTGGGTTACAACAACAAGTGATGGCGAACTTGGAGGTCATAGTAACATAATTGGAATTTCAAGGAGAATTTTGGTATGGGAATAGTGGTTTTGGTAATAATGGATTTTTAAGCTCATTTGGGGTTTTGGAATCGCTGCTGTGGTGATTGCAATGAATTCCTTCCTCAGCCCCCAAGTGCACCATAATCATTAGAAAAGGATTTGATGGGCATAGGCTACAAAAACTCTTGCAACATGGCCTTCTTAGTATTTGTTTGGGTCATTTCATGGCATGATGAACTTGGGATATCCCTTTGTTGCAATGGTGACAATTTGGCATGATTCGGTGGTAGTGTGTGCTTCTGGCAGCGGCTCTTCCAGCAGTGGTGTTTGGATTTGGACTGGCTCTGTTCTTCTTCCACTCTTCCGGCGGGTCTTTCAGTGGTGCTTGAACTTCTATGACTGGAAGTATAGAGAGAGATTTGTCTAAGGAATGGATGATAATGGTAGTGTGTTGAGATGTTGGGTAGGAAACATGAGAGCATTTGTTTTCTTGTTTGTTGTTTGGAGGCTTGGGTCCCTTGCACATGACCGATAAAATGCTGCATGACCAAAGCATACGATGATTACAAAAATAATATAAGCATTGTAGCTTGCAAATGACTAACATAGTTGACATAAGCATGCTGAGCAGGTATGAATTTAGTACTAAGCATGCATAGTTGGCATCTACATTGCAATGTGTAACTTGGATTGATTAACACAAAGGTGGATCGGTACGAAATGATAAGAAGTAAGATAAGTGAATAGTGCGTGGAATTTTGCTGGAGATGCAAAATTGAAAGGTGGTTTAATACATAACAAGAAAATGATGCAAGCTAGTGCACCATATGAATAACAACTAATCAATCAATCTTTTTTTTTTTGGACTTGAATGCACGTGCTTTTGTCTATGCTTGAGATTGTTCAATGACACATAAATTTTATGGATATATTAAAACAACAAACAAATATATATGCTATTTTGAGATCAACAAGGCATGATAATAAAAATCTTATCTTGGTGTAGCCATTCGCAGAGATGAGGCTGAGAGCATTGAGCAAGTGTTCCTTCTCCCTCTCTCACCGCGTTTTCACAACTCTAGAGAGGTGAGGGCTACTATGAAGGTGATTTACGGCGATGGCCAGACTTGCTGATGATGTATCATGGCGGAGAGGTGAACGGCAGAGCTAGCCTCAACAATTGACGACGGTGGTCAGCGGCTTGCACGTTGGCTGAAGCCCCCAGTCCTCTTACAAGATCTTGTTTTCCTTGAGAATAGAGATCTAAGACACAAGCAAAGGGAGCATGTGAGTAATCTATATTATGTTTGTTCTACAAAGTAGATAGCCAACAAAATGAAAAAGAAAAAGAAAGAGGAAATGTTCTTATCTCTTTATTTCCTCCGGTTTATTGCTTCTGGTCTTCTTCTTTGGAGGCATTGGTGCAGATAATGGCTTAATCCCCAGCAGAGTTGCCAATTTATGTAGGGGCCTTTTTCTTCCGGCAGCAAATGGGTTGGGCTGCTGCAAAGAGTAACTTGATGCAAGTGTCCCCTTTGTGCCGGAGTTCGAAGATTGAGCCCAAAGATGTCTCGAAAGGGTGATGACGCCTTAGGAAACTCCTTGGTTATCTTTACAAATGAAAATAACCACAAATTGCAAGTAAATCTTCTAGCTTGGCATGAGAGAGTTATGGCATGGGAGCAAAAATTATCATGGGTTTAGCACTTTAGGAGAGAAAGCTGTGGGTTCCTATGAAGGATAGAGGTTCTAATGGAAGGGAAGAGGGGTTCTAAGGAGGTTTGGTGAAGAGTTTTGGGTGATTTTCGCAACTTCCGGCAGCTTGACAGTGACTCTGTCAAAGCTTCTGTCAATCTGCCAAGATAGGGGAAATAGAGGAAAATGGGCAAGGATAGCACGAAAATTGCTGAGTTTGCAAGTGAGAGAGAAAGCTTGCTCTCTGAAGGTTGTGGGTTGTTGGGTAGAAGGGGTCCTATTTATAGCTGTTGGGAATGGTTCTTCTCCAAGAAACCCTAATGGTTTCTTCCCAATCTAGCTAAGCTTTCTTCTCCTCCTTCTTGACTTACCTCATGGTGGCAAAGTCAGCTCTGCCCAATTCCACAAAATCAGAGATTTTTGGGAGTTCAATGCTTCTTCCCGCGGCTGCCTCAGAGGAGAGCTTCCATTTTCATCCATCTTCTTTCTCCTCTTTCTTCCTCTTTCCATGGCCAAATCTGATGAAGGAAAGAAAATGGGTGCGCCTGCTGGTTTAAGGGATGACATCCTTCCTTGCATGCCAAAATCTCTTGGTCTCTTGAATTATTGCACTTGGAACTTGTTCCTTAGCCTCCCAGCAGCCCATTACGTGTAGATTTCCCAAGCCCCTTCGTGGTTTTGTCTCCCAGCTGAGTGCCAAGGCTTGTGCTTCTTTTTACTCTAATTATATGGGTCTTTTAAGACAACCACATGATCTATCCAATGGATGAGATGGCTTTGTCAAATGTTGGGCTTTTTGGTTGGCTTATTCTAATTGGAGCTATGGGCTATTTTGGTTGGGCTACTTTAGTTGAAGCAATGGGCTATCTTCTCTCTTTGTGCTTACCCATGTTTGGGCCTAAGAAAATGGGCTTGAATCCCGAGGTCCCCAAGCGACCCGAGACTTCCATTTCTTGACCCACCGATGGGCCCCATGACAACTCGTTACCATTCATACCACAACCCACTCAGGCAAGCCCCGGGCATTCGAGTGGCTTGGGCCCACTTAAGCTTGTAGTGCGATTGGGTGTGAAATGATAATTTCCCGCTTGGCATGGCATGTCGCTTGGCATGGCATGTCGTTTGGCATGCTTTTAACTATGACCCTTGATAGGATAATTGGCATGGATTTGCAGGGCTAAATGCATCTTTATAATTTTAATCTCAATTTCTAGCATGATAGATTTTTATTTGGCATGGCATGCAGGGTGTGGCTTGTGCATGGCAGACTTTCGTGTACTCAAAATCGGGTCTTTTTCCAATAATATATCGTTTTGGGCTAGGAATTTATTCAGGCCCAACCATGGATTTTTTGGGCCTCAACAGTCATATCGAAGAAACTCAAAAAATAACATGTCAACTCATATTCCAATTATCAAATTGATTTTTATTGAACCATTTATGAAATTGCATTCTCGCCAGTCATATCAAACAAACTCAATTGGAAAGTAATATGCCAACACATATGCCAATTGAGGAACAAAAAGCTATGAATTGCATGACCCCTATGCAATTGTATTTTCGTGCTCCAATAGATCATCTTCTATACATCCAACGAAATTCTTATGCATAATATTACAATGCTTGTTCTCTGTATAAAAGATAAAATTGCAATGCTACTAACTTTCATCCAAATTTTACAATTTAGAATAAGGTTACCCATCCAAACAAATTCAATTCAAATTTGGTACAAAACTGAGGTGAGATTAAGGTTTACCCATAAACAGAAATTAACTTAAAAATTCTTGAAATTAGTTAGGGCTTAGCAAGAGACAGATGAGATTAAGGTTTACCCATAAACATAATTAACTTAAAAAGGGGTGAGTTTAGTTAGGGCTTCGTAAGAGATAGGTGAGATTTCTCAATACTAACCTTAGAAAGCTTCAAATCCAGTGATACCCATTGCTTTAAACCTTAGGAAACAACTGATAACCAATGGAGGAGATGGCCATCTTTAGTAGTAGAGTTTTTTTGGGTTTGAAATTCAGGACCAGCTTTGGGGAGCATTACGCACTAAAATACTGAAGAAAAAACCTATTGCCTTAACCTATTATAGCAGGTTTTATTTTAATTTTTTTTTTTACAAATCAATTAGCATGTGCACTGCACATGCTTCATAAAAGACAAATGGCGCATGGGTGCGCCTGATGCACTATAGAAGGTGACCCAAAAACTGACACCAAAAGCAGCAACTTCCTAAACATATCACTTTCCAAGACAGCTCCTAGAAATTTAAGAACTTGCACACTTGCATATAACAAGCAAAATGCTAGACCTTTTTTTTGTTTTTTTGTCAGAAATGCTATAGACCTCAAACCTCACGACGAGAAGACATTCTATATATACTAAAACCCAATCCAACTAATCACTGTAGCTAAGCACAGTGAATTTACGAAAATGGCTGGTTGGAGAGTTTAAGGGGTAAAGATGGGAGAGCTGGCTTGGTTCTTCGATGTCTACATCTGGAGGGTTCGACTGTTTTACAGAGCCATCTGCTCAGACCATCAGTTTTGGCTTCCATTGTTCACCGACTTCCTTGCTTTCTTGTTTTTCGATAGGGTAAAAAGAAAAGAGCTTTCTAACCCTAAACCCTCTAATATTTGAGTATGTTGTTGAATTTTTTTAGGTGTTTTGTTGAGGTTAATTTTAGGGTAGAGCAATGGATTGAAACATCTGAGCATGTTGTTGAGGGTTTAGGGTTTTTGTGAATACAGGCAGATATAAAATAAGTGTAATGACGTTGATGACTGATGGAGAGAGAAAAACAGAGGAGAATAGTATCTGTATAGAGTTCTTTTTTTCATTGAAATTATGATTTGGATATGTGGTAGGATTGATTTTTGATTGAATTGATGAACTGAGTATGTGTCATATTAAAAATTTCATTGTGGTTATAAACAAGACATCTTCAAGCTTTAGTAAATTTTTTTAAAGAAAATTTCTGAACTTCGCATGTTATTTTTTTTGTTAGCCAAATTTATGTAATGTGCGTTGCATTTAATTCTTATATACTATCATGGCTAAATGCTGAGAATAGTATCTGTATAGAGTTCTTTTTTATTGAAATTATGATTTGGATATGTGGTAGGATTGATTTTTGATTGAATTGATGAACTGAGTATGTGTCAAAATGCTTCTGTAGAGGACTGTTGTGTATGTATGGAATTTTGATCTCCGTGGAAATATGAATGGTTTGTTAGAAAGTGTAACTTTAAATTCATATAGACCGCATAGTTGGAATTTTGAGTTGTTAGGTTTATTTTTGTGAAATTGTTTGTTAGGGTTTCTCAATTTGGGTGTTTGATTTTCGAATTTTAATTTTTCTCTCTTTCTAAGTTTGAAAACTACCTTCATTATCTGGTTGGAGTTGTTGATACAGCCAGAACTAGATTTTAGATTCAGTAGGGATTGTTGGGAGATAAGAATTGGAGATCTTTTTTGGCTGGCTCTTTGTCAATTGGGATTTGTTTTTCTTTTCTTTTCTTAATGCTGCTTAATTGCTGTTTTGCTTTAGCAAATTGTTCAGTTTGCTCGCATGAATTGGATCTTTTTGTTAATAGAGCATAGGAATTAGCTAACGGCACCATATGAAAATGGGTTTAATTTTCTTTAGGTTTATAGTGGACAAGTTGATCATTTAAAAGGGTTTTTCTTCAAGCTTTAGTAATTTTTTTTAAAGAAAATTTATTAACTTCGCATGTTATTTTTTTTCTGTTAACCAAACTTCTGTAATGTGCATTGTCTTTAATTCTTATATACCATCATGGATGAATGTTAAATGATTTACTCTATTTCATACATTGGGATTGCCCGTTTTATCATATAGTTGTGAGATGTCAAATGTAAGTTTATTAGTTTCTAATTTCTAAAGACGGAAGTTATGCTGCATGGTAAATTTGTAGTTCAACCATTTCATTTTTGTTTTTGAGTTTTTGGAAGTCATTGTTTAGATTGTTGTTTATGGAAAGTTTGATGATTTGTAGCATTAGTGATTACAGACAATTAAAACACCGTGATTATCATTTATAGTTTTGTCTTTGGTTTTTCCTTTTGTATTTTGTAAAAATTGATGTTAATTAGAAATCTTGATTTCCATTTTAAAAGGTTTGTTCTAGAAAATACAATTGAATTTACGGCTTAAATTTCATTGTATTGCATAATAGACAATATATACAAGATATAGTCCTTGTTCTCCAAGGAAACAATAAAGGACACACACATATCCTTCTTAATAAAGGATTCTAATATTTACAATATATATTTACATGCCCTTTTTAAATACCACTCACGGCAACAAATACAAAATCCAAAACTCATTTGAGTCTTTCCGGATGCCACCATTCTTGGCGTGCCCAAATGATATACTCTTGAACTTATTGGAATGGCTGTGGTCAGGGCATGCATTCTTCTGTTGGATCGGGTCACTGTGGACCTGATTTTGTAGAGGGCAAAATGTATACTATTGACTATTAAATAATGAGTCATTTTAGTTATTTAATGAGTGGAGTCCAATGTTTTCTTGATTCATTAATAAAAGTCAAAATAAGAAGCACATATATTTAATGAGTGGAATCAAATGTTCTTTAACATTGATTGGATTTTACCAGGATTCTCATAACGTTCAAATAGGGATTGGTTTGAGATTGGGAGTCTTACACTCTAGGTAGTCCAGATCGCCAAGGAGATTGGTTCATATGAAATTAAATCAAAGGCCAGTATATGAATAAGGTTCAAAGTCAATGCTCTATCTACACAACTTCTCTCAACAGATATCGAATTGATTACCATTGATCCTAAAACCGATTCCAAACAGATTTTGGCACATATTTCAGAGATGACAGACCAACTAGAGTATGAATGAGTTAGTAAATATAAATATACAGCTATGATTCTTTAAGTATATTATAACTAATCGATGTATTTCTTAGCTGCACTTCTTACCTGTACTTCTTAGTTGTTTACAAATGGAATCAAGTTAATTACTTGATAGAATAATAGATATTTGTGATTATAAAGTTGTTTACACAAAACTAAATTCATATTGGTGTTAAAAATATGAGCAGCATTTCAGATAGTGATGAAAATTTTGTTACCTCTTTAGTCTTTTCATCTTGTGATAACCTATACTTCTCTTTAATCTTCTCTTTAGTCTTCTATTTAGTCTTTTCATCCTGTGATAACCTATACTTCTCTTTAATCTTCTCTTTAGTCTTCTCTTTAGTCTTCTTAGCTGCACTAAATTCATGTTGGTGTTAATAATAGCTAGAAATTTCTAGCATTGTTGTAAACAATCAGTTTAAGTGGAGGATATTGTTCTATGAAATTTGGTAAACAAATATCTAGAAATTAGCTTCACGGTTTCTTAGGTTCCATTTAATTTGGTATTTGTTTTTGTGTGATCTATTTCTCTTAGGGTGTGTCAAATGCTAAAGCTGCAAGTAAACCATCTATTCCATGACATAATGCAATAGACTTATTCCAAAACATGAGTCTATTGTTTTGATTGAGTGTTTTAGTATTCATATTCAAGTCATTTTTAAACTATATATCCATAATTGATGATAATTCCTAATATCTTTAATTAGTATCGTTGTTTTCTAATCATGATACAGTGATATAAAACAATTTCTAAGTGTGTACTTTCTTTATAATATGTATGCATGTATGTACATACACACACATATACATATGTATGTATTATATGTGTGTATTATTTTATGTTTTTGTTTCTCCCCATTATACCAATTTATATAAGTTCTTTACCTATTCAATTTTTTGTGTTTTTTTTCGAAGAAATTGATTTGAATTTGAGTATTTTGATTGTTTTCCACATGGTTAAGGCCTACAAGTTTTGAGTCTGAGGCAAGAAGGAGAAGAAGGAAAAGAAGGAGAAGAAGAAAGATGGAGGAGGAGTGATGGTTAAACTGATGATGAAATAGACAGGTGAAAAGGGAATAGGAGGAGAGCATGTGTTTTGTTGAAATGAATAGTGAGCAGAAGAATATATTCTCTTTCTTGCCCAAATTGATTTATTTGTTACTTTAATGATAGCTTTAAATGATACATCTTTAAGAACAACTTATTATTGTAATTACTAAATTGCTAATGTTTCGAATTACTTAAATTTTATCTATAGATTTTAATTGATATATAAAATTAAATACTTTTGCTTTATCAATTTGATTATTTAGATTGAAAACTATTGACGAAAATTGTTTAATTTTTGAATAATATATTTTCGATTTTTTATATTCCGTGTTTTAATAAATTATCTATGAATTATATTGTTTTCATGAATTCGATCATATTGAAAATAGTATTAAAGAATTTTATTTAAATTAAGATATACATGTATATGTGTTAATTAAGTGACTGAATTAATTTTTTACAACTTTTAATTTCAGTTTGAATTCTTTTTGCTAATAATTAGAAATTTTTCTTAGAGACCTAGACCCTAAACCTTAACAATTGCTTTTGACTAAACTTTTCTATTAACAGACAAAACCAAATTTGTATTCTTATTTTACATACTTCGTAGACCCATTTTTCTACTGTGTATAAAAGAAAAAGAGATTATTGTGTATAAAAGAGAGAGAAAAAGAAGACCACAACATAAATATTAGTTTAGAAGTTTGAAAACCTTTTATACAATTTGAAACAATTTATTCATTTACAAAAAATATATAAAAAATTTACTTTTTGGAAATCTTTATGGGCAAATGACTAATTCTTGATAACCATTTTTTTGGGATTTTTTTTCCCTTTTAATGCTTTTTAAACAGTTGTTAAAATAAAAGAGAATCTCGCTTTTGTTAATTATAATTTAAAATAATAACAAAAGGTTCACAAGTGGGCTTCTTTTTTTCTCTATCTGTATGTCATAATAAATTTTACTCAACATATATGAATTACACAATGATATACCTCTTTGTTAACAAATATTAGTTCTAGAATAATACACGTTTAACATCAAGTTTGGATATATGCCTATAAAATCGTTTATTTTAGAGAAAATCCTTTTTCTTAATCTTCCACATTTTAATAGATTTATTATTTGCTTATGTTAGTTTGTTATTACAAATGTCAATCATTTTTCTCATAGTTTTTCTAAACATAGATACTTTTGTATATCTACAACAACAACCATTCATTCTAATTTATATCATGTCTTTATATAATATTCCAATTTATCATCTATTTTTTCTTAATGCTTATTTATTTAATTCATGCTATTCTCCTTTTTGTTCAAATACAAAACTAAAATCATTTTTATCAAACAATTATCAAAATTTTCTATTTTTCTTTATTGTTTTAACTTAATTCTGTTCTTCTACTTAGGTATTTTAGGTTGTTGTTATCATCCTGCTTTTGCATACGTGTTGCTACAAGTGCTTAATAATTTCTCTCATTACAGGTCAGTATTTTCTAACTTTTTAAAAAAACTGTGCATAAAATTTATAACGAATTGATTAGCAAATATTATATCATTTGAAGATTCTCATTTATATAATTCTATCATCATATTTCTACATTTATTTTGCATTCTTAGAATCTAAATGTTATTAATAATGTGAAATATTACTTATATATATATATATATATATTTTTTCTAGACATCAATCTGTTTTTGGGAAATTGAAATCTTCGTTGATGATGTCGAAGAGAACTAGAAATACCACGAGAAAACAAATCATGCAAGAACCTCATAATCTCATCATTTCAAATGATATACAAGTCCCAAATAAAAATGTTTATCATATTGATGATAAACACCCAAGCGAGAAAATTCCTATCAACAACCATCAAAACATTTCTCAAGTTGATAACAAAAGACAAAAATGTGTTGGAAATACATCGTCTATCGATGTGAATACAGTTGAAACAACAACAGATGAAATTGAGTTTCATCATTTTAATCAAATGAGTAAAGGTCAAGGGATCTTTCAAAGAAATAGACAAGGTGAGTGTTTCCCTTTGCTCTAAATTTTTCTACTAAAGTCAAACTACATTGTTCTATTACTAATAACCTACATTTATGTTTTCTATTCTCTCCATTCTACATTTTTCTCCTCTATAGGAATAATCCAAGAATATGCAGATTTTGGAGAGAAGAATCATAAGTGCATTTATTGTGGTGCACTTTTTTGGTTAAAAGAATCCATTAAACAAATATCAAAAAACAATGAGCCTCTCTTTACTCTTTGTTGCCAACAAGGAAATATTAAACTTTAAAGTCCAAAACCAACACCCCGTTTTTAAGAAAATTTGCTTGATCCTAATAAAGGGCAAAAAAGTGTATTATTCAGAGAAAATATCAGGGTTTACAATTCTATGTTTGCATTTACTTCAATGGGAGCCAAAATTGATAAATCAATTAACAATGGATCAAGCCCTTATACTTTCAAAAGCAGTGGTCAAGTTCATCATTAAAAAAAAAAAAAAAAAAAAAAAGGGCTTGATCCATTATTAATGATTTATCAATTTTGGCTCCCATTGAAATGGTATTGTACAATCCATGAATCTAAACGAAGAAGAATTCCTATGAGAGCTTTTATAGCGTATCAAATACAAGAAAGAATGTTTCAATTAGATACATTATTAAAAGGTGGAAGATTGTTCCAACAATTTTTAGTAGACGCTTATGCAACACTTGAAGAGGATCGATTAGATTATATTAGGAAAAATCAAAAAAATTTAAGAAGTGAGGTTTATAAAAGCATTTATGATGCAATTTCAAAGGGTGACAATGATGCTAATAACATAGGTCAAAGAGTGATATTGCCTAGCTCATATACTAGAAGTGCTAGATACATGCTTAACAATTATCAAGATGCTATGGCAATTTGTAGACAATATGGAAATCCTGATTTATTTATAACTTTCACCTGCAATGTCAAATGGCCTGAAATTGTAAGAGAATTTAATAAAAAACTTGGATACAAACCAGAAGATCGGCCTGATATAGTTTCAAGATTATTTAAAATAAAACTCGATGATATGATCAATTATATCAAATCAGGAGAACCTTTTGGAGAAATTGAAGCAGGTAAACACTACAAAAAAAAAAACCTTTTTTGCGAAGGCAAAACGATGTCGGAAATACCAATTTTGTGTCGGAAAAACGTTGTTCCAAGAGCAGATGGCCGTCGGACGGCGTCGGAAAATCGATCATCGGAAAAGGTACATTTTCGACAAGCCATCAGAAAAGTTTTTATTTTCGACCAACAATGTGTGTCGTAAATATTATGACGTCGTTGGAAACTAATTTGGCAAACAATGATAATTTAGTATTTCTGATATACCAACATTGTCGAAAATAATTCGAAGTTAGTCGGAACTGTTTCTTATACGATGAGCTTTTGTTGTTTCCAACCAAACTTTTCTGACAACAAATCTTGTCTGAAATACTATTTCCGAGGACTAAATTTATTTCTGACAATGTTTGTTCATCTGAAATAGACATTTTGGATAGCAAAATTGCATCGAAAAATAATTATTCTTTGTTGGAAATAATGCATAGGATCTATTTATGAGGAACACAGGTTGTCAGAAATGTTATTTACGACGGTGTAGACTGGTTGGAAATAATGAAACGTGTTATCGAAAATAGACAATTACGATGGGAATGTGGTGTCGTAAATGAAATCACTATTCTCGGAAATGACTCGTAAGTTATATTTCCGATCAACATAGATTGTCGTAAAAGTTTTTTTTACGACGAACAAGGATGTCAAAAATGTAATCAGACTTGTCGTAAATAGAATAATTATTCTCGTAAATATTACATTTTTATAATAAAATATATAAATAATATTTCCAATCAGAAACTTTTTTCATAAATATGTTTTTGTCATTCATTAATATAAAAAAACTAAACAATATTCATTTCATATCAACTCGTATATGTCTCCAACTTCTAAAATTTGAATATAATTTCTAAGTTTGACATTACTAAAAAAAATGTCTTTGGGAGATAATAAAAGAACTAGTTAGGCTCATCCACGACATTGTCACTAAGATAAGCATCAGAACAGCTTGCAACACTGTCCTGGTATAATAACAACAAAAAACAAAGAATTATGATAAGACTTGATAGAATTTGAAAATGAGAGTAACAAATACAATTAAGAAGTAATATACATAACAAAAGCTATACTGCATTAGGTGATTGCCTTGCACAGTGAGCAGAATTTTGTGGGTTATTGTTAATCAGCATTTGAACTTGTTGTTGCAAAGTGCACAATTGACCTTTGACATCATTCAATTCCTCTTTCAAATGCCCATGATTTTCTTCCAATTCCACGCACCTACGCTTATTACAGTTTTGGTTAGTTGAGGCGTAGTATACATCTTTAGCTTTGACGCCACATCCTAAGCCAAGAACATGACCATGACTAGGGGCAATCACCTTATATATATCCCAATCGTTGACATCAAGGTTTTCTTGTTCAACAACAGCCTTTTTGTTTTTCATTTTTTCCTGTAGTGAAATTATAAACACATGTTTCATATATAGACACAATATCATGCTAATGGAAAAATATGAAGCTGGACATTGAAGTGGAAACCATACATAAAGTTCTTTCGCCTTTTCGCTTGGCTAATTTTTTCCTTCTCCATTCTTACCCTTACTTATATGAATTTTTTTGAAACAATCGATTGGACTAGGTTCAATTCCAATTCGATCAAGCTGTTAACAAGAAAACATGAATATGATAAGACAAATAAATTCAGTCATCCAGGTTCCCTTAAAAAAAAATGACATAAGCTCTAATCATGATACCTAGTGCAATCACCAACTTCACAATCATAGCTTCAACAATGAAAATAGTTGAAGACCTTTACATACATGCCTTACATAAAAATATTCAATTGTTCATCTCATCTTTTTGGTATTTCTGTTGAAATATAAGTGTAATAGCTGAAATGTTCATTTAGTTATTTCAGATTGTATTTCAACATGCTTAAATGTGAGCCATTGGATTATAGTCCAATGGATAGCTAAGATGTAAACTTAGAGAAAGTGTTAGTGTATGCCATGTGTTACTATCTCATAGGATAGATGAATGGATGGTTAGATTGAGCTGATGTAAGAAAGGAATATTCTTATTCCTAACGGTTTTATAACAAGCACAAAGTGTGCGTGAGCTAGTGTGCAAGAGTGAGATTACAGACTCATTTTTGTGATCTATCTTTCTCTCCAAGTTTTTATGTGTTTTCATTTTCCTTAGCTCCTGAGCTCCATTTACCAATAATCCAAACCTAATCAGATCATAGTCTAAGAATTCTAACATGGCCTCAGAGCCAGTTTTGATCGTCTTCTACTGGGCGTTTTGAATCTGTGAGCTGCGTGAGCTGAAGTTCTTGACGTTGAGCTTGGAATTTCGTGATTTGTGTCTAATATGGCTGGATCAAGTGGTGGTGAGCTGCGGGCACCAATCTTCAATGGCGAGAACTATGAGTTCTGGAGTATAAGGATGAAAACCATATTCAAATCTCATGGATTGTGGGATTTGGTTGAAAAAGGTGTAGAGAATTCAGTTTCGAAGGGAGCTGATGATTCTGATGAAAAGAAGAAGGACAAGGAGGCATCAAGTGGTGCTGAGAAGATATCTCTCACAGAGGCATTTATGAAAGATGCTAAAGCTCTTGGATAGATCCAGGGAGCAGTTTCTGAGGAAATTTTTCCTAGGATCGCTCATGAAGAAACATCAAAGGGAGCCTAGAATCTCTTGATGCGAGAATTTCATGGAGACAAACAGGTGAGAGGTGTAAAAGTACAGAGTTTACGTAGGGATTTTGAATACACTAGAATGAGAGATGATGAATCCTTGTCTGTTTATCTTGCAAAATAGTTTGATCTCATAAATCAAATGAGAAGTTATGGAGAAAATTTATCTAAGGGTAGAGTAGTACAGAAATTGCTGATTAGCTTACCTGCTATGTATGATCCTATATGTTCAGTGATTGAGCATTCAAGGGATTTAGATACAATTGAGGTTCAAGAGGTTGTTGCCTCATTGAATGGTTTTGCACAGAGGTTGGAGAGACACACTGAGCATAAAACTGAGAAAGCATTTTCTAGTCTCAGTGTGAATTCCAAAACAGATAAATCCACTGGAAAACACAGTGCTAAAGATCACAAGAATTGGAAGACAAATGACAAAAAGTGGGATAATAAACCCACTGACAGTGCTAAGAATTCATGTAAGCATTGTGGAAAGCTGCATTTTGGTGAATGTCGTTTTAAAGGCAAGCCAAAGTGTTACAATTGTGACAAGTTTGGACATATGGCAAAACATTGCTATAGCAAGAAACCTGCACAACAACAGCTAAATTATGCAACTCAGATTCCTACTTCACCAACTATGTTCTTTGTCAATAATGCAGCTGACAAAAGGCCTATGGAAGATGTATGGTACTTGGACAGTGGTTGTAGTAACCATATGACTGGCAGGGAAGATGTTTTGATTGACATTGATAGAAGCATAACAGCAAAGGTGGCAATGGGAACAGGGCAGTTGGTTAATGTTCCAGGAAAAGGAAGTTTGGTAGTTGAGACAAAGATGGGAAAGAGATACATCAAAGAGGTGATGCTTGTATCTGGTCTCAAGGAGAATTTACTTAGTGTTGGACAGATGATGGAGCATGGATACTTTCTAATTTTTGGAGATAACAAAGCATATATCTATGATAATTGTTCACTCTCTAATCTAGTGGCTAGGGTGCAAATGAAAGGAAATAGAAGTTTTCCTTTAAATCTTCATACAGAGTTACATTTGGCACTAAAGGCAAGTGTATGTCAATCAACATTGGTTTGGCATAGGAGGATGGGACACTTAAACTTCAACAGTTTGAAATTACTGCAAAATGAGGGAATGGTGTTAGGATTGCAAGATATTAAAGCCACAAGTGATGTGTGTGAAGGGTGCATTTTTGGAAAGCAGTGCAGGGAGTCCTTTCCAAAAGAAGCAACAAGCAGAGCTGCAACTCCACTTGAATTGGTACACACAGATGTTTGTGGACCAATGCAAACTGTTACAAAAGCAGGAAATAAATATTTTCTTACTTTCATAGATGATAGTAATCGAATGTGTTGGATCTACTTTCTGAGGTATAAGTCTGAAGTATTCAATGTGTTCAAGAAGTTTAAATCTATGGTTGAATTGCAAAGTGGCTATAAACTGAAGAAGTTGAGAAGTGATAGAGGAGGTGAGTATACATCTACTGAATTTAGCAAATTTTGTGAGGAAATGGGAATGGAAGGACAGCTTACAGTTGCATATTCTCCACAGCAGAATGGGGTAGCTGAAGGGAAGAATAGATCAATTGTTGAAATGGCAAAGTGTATGATGGTTGAGAAGAAAATGCCACTGGAATTTTGGGCTGAAGCAGTTAACACTGCTGTATATGTTTTGAATAGATGTCCCACTAAAGCTTTAGAGAAGAAAACACCATTTGAAGCTTATAGTGGAAGAAAACCAGGAATTAAGCATCTAAGAGTGTTTGGTTCCTTGTGTTATGCACAAGTTCCAGAGCAGCAGAGACAACAGCTTGATCTGACTAGCACCAGGTGTGTGTTCCTTGGATATGGCAGTTGTGAAAAGGGTTACAGGCTGTACAATCTTGAATCAAGCAAAGTGATCATTTCTAGAGATGTTGTTTTTAATGAGGAGGCTAGTTTGGACTGGAATGCACAAAAAGAGTGCAGCATTTCCATTTCACTTACTGATGTTGTTGCTGAGAAAGAAAAACAGATTGATGAGTCACATGGGGCTCAAGCAGAAATGTCAGAGATTAGTGAAGAAGAACACACTGAAGTTGTCACAGGTCCACAGGATTTTGATCATACTCCTAAAAAATATAAGAGTATAGCTGAAGTCTATGAAAGATGCAATGTCTACATCATTGAGCCTGAGTCATTTGAAGAAGCTGTCAAAGATGACTCATGGCAGAAAGCAATGAAAAATGAGATTGAAATGATAGAGAAGAATAACACTTGGGATTTGGTTGATAGACCCTCTGATAAACCAGTTATTGGAGTTAAGTGGGTGTATAAAACCAAGTTAAACTTGGATGATTCTGTTCAGAAGAATAAAGCACGACTGGTGGCAAAAGGTTACTCTCAAAAGCCTGGAATAGACTTCAATGAGACTTTTGCACCAGTGGCAAGGCTAGATACAATTCAAATTTTGGTGGCTTTGGCAACACAGAAAGGATGGAAGCTGTTTCAGTTGGATGTGAAATCAGCATTTTTGAATGGAGTGTTACATGAAGAAGTTTATGTTGATCAACCTCCTGGTTTTGTGATTAAGGACAAGGAAGATGGAGTTTATAAACTGAAGAAGGCCTTGTATGGTCTTAAACAAGCTCCAAGAGCTTGGTATGAAGAGATCAATTCTTACTTTGAAAAAGCTGGTTTTAAAAGGAGTCTTAGTGAGGCAACTCTATATGTGAAGTTTGCAGAGAGTGGCATCCTTATTGTTTCACTCTATGTAGATGATATCATCTATACTGGAAGTTCTAGAGAATTATTGATGGATTTCAAGACTGAAATGATGAAGCAATATGAAATGACTGATCTTGGTCTATTGCATCATTTTCTGGGATTAGGGGTGATACAAACTGAGACATATATCTTCTTGCATCAGAAGAAATATGCAAAGACTCTTCTGGATAGGTTTGGCTTCAAGGATTGGAAGTCAATTGCTACTCCTCTTGCAGTGAATGAGAAACTGTCTAAGCAAGATGGTAGTGAACAAGCTGATGAGAGCTTGTACAGGCAGGTGGTTGGGAGTTTATTGTATCTGACTGCAACAAGGCCTGATATTATGTTTGCAGCCAGTCTCTTAGCTCAATTTATGCATGGTCCTACCAGGAAACATATGGGAACTGCTTAGAGAGTACTCAGGTACATACAAGGCACACTTGATTATGGGATAGCTTATGAAAGAGGAAAGGAAGCAGTGCTAATTGGCTATTGTGATAGCGATTGGTCTGGAATTGAGGATGATATGAGGAGCACTTCTGGATATGTTTTCCATCTTGGATCAGGTGTCTTTTCTTGGGCATCAGTCAAGCAAAGCAGTGTGGCTCTCTCCACTGCAGAAGCTGAATACGTGAGTGCAGCTGAAGCAACTGCACAAGCAATGTGGTTGAGGTTTGTTCTTTCAGATTTTGGTGAAGAACAGGTCAGTGGAACATCAATTTTATGTGATAATACCTCAGCTATAGCTATAACCAAGAATCCTGTGCATCATCACAAGACAAGGCATATAAACAGACGTTTTCATTTTATTCGTGATGCCTTACAAGATGGAGAAATTGATTTGTTGTACTGCAAGACAGAAGAGCAGACATCAGATATTTTTACTAAAGCTCTAGCCAGAGATCGGTTTGAGTATTTGAGGAAGAAGCTTGGTGTCATTTCAGCTAATCACTTAGAAGGGAGTGTTGAAATATAAGTGTAATAGCTGAAATGTTCATTTAGTTATTTCAGATTGTATTTCAACATGCTTAAATGTGAGCCATTGGATTATAGTCCAATGGACAGCTAAGATGTAAACTTAGAGAAAGTGTTAGTTTATGCCATGTGTCACTATCTCATAGGATAGATGAATGGATGGTTAGATTGAGCTGATGTAAGAAAGGAATATTCTTATTCATAACGGTTTTATAACAAGCACAGAGTGTGCGTGAGCTAGTGTGCAAGAGTGAGATTACAGACTCATTTTTGTGATCTATCTTTCTCTCCAAGTTTTTATGTGTTTTCATTTTCCTTAGCTCCTGAGCTCCATTTACCAATAATCCAAACCTAATCAGATCATAGTCTAAGAATTCTAACGATTTCGCCATTGGAACTGAACCTGTGGTATGCACTATTGTTGATTTTTCCCGATTAGCTTTGTTTCTTTTACTTTGATCCTGCAAATATAATTCAAAGTAGATGCCATCAAATAGATGGTTATTTCAAACGATGTAAAAATTAATAACCCACTGTAGAATGGTAACTTAATAATTATGTATAGCTAAAACATCTTATTTAAATTAATGTTTACCTGCCACTCAGGCTTTAACCATTCATCAACCATTGCAATCCATATTGTAGGATCAGGTACATTCTCTGGGCGGTTTGCATATCTCTGACCAGTGCTTTTGTATTTTTGAAAAATTGGCCTTCCCAAGTTCCACATCCAATCAGCAAATTTTTTTTTAATATGTCCAGTGAATGCAACCTTCAATTCTTCCTCAGAACATGTGTAAGTATATCCAGCTTCGATGAAATGCTCAAATAATAGATTTACTTGAGTCTCTGCATAATCTGAAAATTTTACCCAAGCTCTTTTAATCTCTTGTTTGAAAAGTACACCTATATTCCGAGCAGCTTCTTTGGTTACAATGCTGGAGGAAATTGAAATCATTAAAGCACTTTATATGCCATCAAATAAACTAATAAGTGATAATTAATTAAGTTACACTTGTCGATGTCTAAGAAATAACTAGAATAACTATTGGTAATAGCAATAAGTAGTGTATATGTTTACCTTCCCTTATATATTTCAATCAGCATACCCTTTTCTTTTCCTCCCTTGGCCTTCCCTCTGCCTTTTTTTTCCCAGCACTTAATCCTATTTTAAGAACAACAATTAATAACATAATATTATTTATAGTTTTCAAATAATATAAGATATACCTTGGGTATTTGAAGGTTGAGTCTCAGAGCATGTCTCTTGAGTTTCTTGTACTTCATTATCATGAGATGGTTCAACAGAGGCATGTTGGACTGCAGAGGATCTAAGTATGGAAAACCATTAGTTCTCTTAATTTCGTTACTTTGTGTTTCCTCAATTGGAAAACCATTTATAACTTATTAAATTGTTAAATTATATTATTCCTGTTTATACATAATTAGATGTTTATGATTATTGTCCTAACTCGATTTTCCCCATTCATCAACATTAAAACTTACTATTTTCCCACTTTTTTTTTAATAGGGTCAAGACCTCCATCAAAGAGAAGAAAAGTCATGAAGAAATTGCAAAACAAAACCCGCCTAATTAACATCTCACTACAAAACAGAAGCCCTTTTGCGAGGGCATTTTGTTGTTGCAAAAAGCTTTCGCTGTCGAAAATACCCTTTTTCGACGGCAAAAGTCCGTCGGAAGTCGTCGCTAAAAGGCTGGTTGCAAATACTTCATTTCTGACCATTCCGTCGGAAATAATGTATTTTCGACGCCCATGCTTCGTAACTATTGCTTAAATTTCTATCGGAAATGGATTTTTAAAACGACCCTACATATTTATTTCCGACCATACATGTGGTCATAATTACTTATTTGATTGTCGAAAATAGTTCTTTTATCGTGATTTCTTGTTTTTGCGAATTCATATTTTCAACCAATGAGTGTCGTCAGAAATACTTTTTCCGACAATGATATATTATTTGTGAGGGCTAGATTTCATCGTAATTATCATTACCGACCAAAAGAGTTTGTGAAAAATATATAATAGCTCATTGGAAAAGAGTATAACAAAATATTTCCAATGGGCGAGTTACGTCGGAAATATATATTTCCAACTACATTTATTCATCACAAAGTTTGTCGCAAATAGATTAATCCTGTTGGAAAATATTTTCGACGAACAAGTGGTCGGAAATATAATTGTTTCGACCCGATTATGTCGTGAGGAATGTTGTCGAAAATAGGCAATTATTGTCGGAAAGTATTTCCGATGATAAAGTGTTTGTTGGAAATAGGCATTACCGAGAGGGAAATGCGGTCGAAAAATGTAATTATTTTATTTAAAAAAATTAATAAAAAGAAATTTGAATTATAATATTTGCCAGAAATAGTTTTCTAATCATCCGTATTTAATTGGTAATAAAAAAAAATCATACGACACCATACTGTACTAAAATTTTAAGCGTTCAATTAAAATTATTCTAAATAGATAAAACATAAACAATCCCCATCATCCTTAAAATATATAAGCAATCCGCAAATATATAAAAACCTTGAAATTCAAAATACATATTATAGCAAAATACAATTGATGTTGCACTACTCATCTTCGAGGTGAGCATCTGAACAACTTTTTACATTGTCCTGTCGAATAAAAGATCATAATTAATAAGACATAAATCGTTTGAGAATAAAAATAACAAATACAATATTTAACAATGAGCAAAATATTGAAATGAGAAGAAAAAAGTTCACCATTGAAGCAGATTGTCTTGAGCGTGCATAAGTATTTGAGTTGTTTTCCCTCATACTTTGAACTAGATCTTTCAATTCATACATCACACTTTTCAAGCCCTTCACTTCCTCCTTTAATTTCTCATGCTCTTCTTCACGTTCTAAGCATATACGTTTATTACAACCTTGGTCATCTGAGGGATACACATCTTTTGTACTATAGCCACCACCCAAGCCACGACTGTGACTTGGCCCACTAATAACCTCCTTGTATATATCCCAATCATCTACTTCATTCTCGTCTTCCGTTGCAGCAACCTTTTTATTCTCCATTTTTTCCTTCAATGAAATAGTAGAAATATAAACATGGATATAAAAAAATGTCATGTGAATAAATTTTTTTTAAAAAAGAGAGAAACAAAGTAGGGGCAATGTACAAAAAGTTCTTTAGCCTTTTCACTTGGCCAACTTTCTTCTCCTCCGTTCTTAGGCTTACTTACATGGAACTTTTTGAAACAATCAATTGGACTCAGTTCAATTCCAGTTTGATCAAGCTATTAAGATTTAAACAATGAAGTTTGTTATGACCAAATTTGGAAATAACCACAAAAGGAACAGTCAACAAAAGCAACAACCAAATGGATAATTTTACGTCATCTTTTCTGTATTTTTCCATTGGAACAGAACCTGTGGTATGCACAATTGTGGATTTCGCCCTATTAGACTTGTTTCTTTTATTTTTATCTTGCATGAAAAAAGTAAATCATAATCTAATATCAACTTAGTGAACCCATATAAGGCATCTATAAATAAACCAAAGCATACACTAGCCAGTCATAACAATATTATTTTAAATTGAGTTTTTACCTAGAACTTCATAAGGCTGCCACTCATTATGTCCTGCAAAATTGTGATGAAGCTTTGCGATTTGTCCAATAAGAATTCTTCAATACTATAAATTCTTTGTCTATTTAATATGTTACTATTTATTTAGATCTAATATGTCACGTATTAATTTGAATATAATCATTACTTATGTACGTAGGGAACATAAGAACATTCTAATCCAGTCTAGTGTTGATAATGTAGAGGAGTCACATAGGCTTCAATTTTCAAACTGGATTTCAAAAAGGGTATGGATAATATTGTATTGGAAAAATTATTGAATGTCATAGATGTTAATTTAAAAATATTTTTTCCTTTTTATGCAGGTCACAAAACTATACAACGATGGTAAAGTTAGTAAGCAAATGCTTTCTTTGGCTCGAGGTCCTGAAAGGCGAGTAACTTATTATCCTGGTTATTATATTAGTGGTTTTAGATTTCATACATTGCAGCGTGATAAGAATAAAAAAACACAAAATAGTGGAGTTATGGTTAAGGGGGAGAATCAGATTGACGATGTGCCTTGGTATGGAACCTTAGTAGATATTGTTGAGCTCCGTTACGCAAAAGGAAATAGAGTTGTATTGTTCAATTGTAATTGGTATGACACAGCATTAAAAGGAACAGGTTACAAGATAGATCATTATGGAATAATCACTGTTAATACAGCACACAAGCTAAATACTCAAGAGCCATTTGTACTAGAAAGCCAAGCAACCCAAGTTTTTTATGTGAAGGGGGTTAAAAATAAAATTTGGAGTTTTGTAGTGGAAACAAATCTAAGAAATGCTTATGAGATGACTAATGATGAGATTGAGCCATACCAAGAAGCAGAGACTTAAAGTCAAAGCATGCATGCCATCCAAAATGATGTTGAAGAAAATGAAATTGATTGAAGAAGGGATGTGATTCAACTGACAACTATGGGATGAGTTGTCATGTAATTGTGATTGTCTATTTTTTTTGTAATCATCTATTTTATTTGGATTGGCTATTTTTAGTTATTTATTTTGGAGTGTGATTGATTATTATCAATCAATTTTTTTTTTACTTATTATAATGGGAAATTGACATTCAAACATTTTTCCTAAAGGATATATTTCTCATTGAAAATAGTTAAACAATTCAGACGAAAGGAGAATCCCTCGGAAATATTCAAGCAATTCTGACGGAATAAGAAGCCCCTCGGAAATAGTCAATTAGTTCCGACGGAATGAGAAAGCCCTTGGAAATAATCATCCTATTTCCGTCAAACGTACTTTTGGATGTTAATAAAGTTGGCGTCAAGTCTTCCCGCCAAATAAATTACATTTTCGACGACAATCGAGACTTTTCCCAAGGGTATTTCCTTTGTCGGAAATAAATTTCCGACTCGTGATATATTTCCAATAGACAACATTTTTTTATCGGAAAAAACACTATTACCGAGAGAATTTTGGGGCCCTCGGAAAATATTGGTTGGTAATGACCCTTATTTTTGTAGTGTCAATGTATATACAAACATGTCTACTATTTTAACATAAAAAGTTGCCTATAAAATATGTTATTACTTCCTTTTTTGCAATTTATACTTCCTTAGTTAAGCATAATGCTACAAGTTAAATCTCATTGTATATATAAACAATCTTATTTTGTCTACGTAATTTCAAAACCCGCAGGATCATGTGGGCTTTTTCGCTAGTAACAATGAAAACTGACACAACAAATGGAATAGAATTTTATTTTCTTTAAACTCAGAAAGATATTGGTGAACCAAAAATTAATTCAAAACATTCACAGAATAAGAAAAAAAATAAACTAATCATTTGAGCAAATAAAATAAAGGTTGAAAGTAAATACCTGATTTTCCGAAACCACCCATTCCAAAAATCTTGTGCGCCCTGATGCAAATATATATTCTATGAACGGTAGTTGGAGGTTCTTAGTTGCAGATATAACAGCAAATCCCTTTGAAATGGTAAACATGATCACTCCAAATATGATGATGCTCCCAACCCAAGAATCTTTTCTGACCCACTGAAATTGATAAAACAAATATGAAATCAATATCTTTATCTTCCTTTTGGTCATAAATGTTGCTGTCAAACTAAAAATTAAAGAAAAACTTACCTGACTTTTCTTTCTCTGTTTAGACTTTGGCCGCTTGATGTATGTATGAGGTGAAGAATTAGAGAGTTTTTCCTTTCCAAAAAGATCACCAAAGAATGAGAGAGTTCTAAGTCGATGATGAAAACTGATGGGTGTAAAATATGTTGCTTTATGTTTATATAGCAGAGGTTGTGTGAATTTTTTTGTCTTCCAATTTCTTTTCTTTTTGAACTTTTAGAAACTCAATAATGATAAGGTAGTCACGTGTTCTCTGCAAACTACCTCTCTCACGTTCATATTCCAATGGATGGATAGACACAAGACTTTTTTTACGTCGTTAGCTGTCAGCTGTCAGTTATTTTTTGGACTTGCAGAAACGCAATGGTAGGTAGCAATTCAAATGCTACACCCAAAGACATGCACCAGTCTCTAGGCTTGGCTTTTAACCAAAAAGTTGAAGACACCAGTCAATTGACTATCACTTTTTCAATCCTGCTCTGTTCGTAAGATTTGGAAAAAGATAATGTTCCAAGCACGAGAAAGTTTCTTGATAACGTGGAAAAAAGCACAAACTTCCAAATTCCAATTCATTTCAATCCTAATATTTGTAAAAAAACTTGTATGTATCACAAATTAATCACGTTTCGTCATGCATTAGGATTTTATTCTGTATGGTGGAACATGATTAAATGAAAATAACAAGATAGTGTTATTCCCATCACATGCAATTTCTTCTTTAATTTCTTAGGCCTTTTCATTGTAGCATGAAAAGTCACAACTACAAGACAAAATAGTGTTTGTCTTCAGATAAGCATTCAAGGCAATCCTCGCCTTTAGAGTTGAAGAGGAACTTTCTGGAGCTTTAAATTTAGGGAAATAACTCTAAATGCCACCCTTTCTATAATTTTAACTGAAAATACCCCCCCTCCCTAAAATTTTTGCAAATATCACCTATAAATACATACTTATTGCCCACTTACCGCCCAAATAACACTTTTGGTCATTTTTTGGTTTCTCTTTCAGCTCTCTCTCTCTCTCTCTCTCTCTCTCTCTCTCTCTCTCTCTCTCTCTCTCTCTCTCTATCTAACTAACTATGCCTCTTCTCACGAAGAAGAAGATCAAGAACAACCTACAAAACCCACAGCTTTGCCCTCAAAACCCAGTTCTTCCTCTTTCTCTCCATTTTCTTCTCTACCCAAATCCAAACCCCAACTTCATCTCTCTTCGAATCCCTTCTACAACCTAAACAAACCCACACAAAACCATCTTTTCTGAATATGACAGCATGTCTTGGCATTAGGTGGCCATTGTTTGAGCATTTTGATCCAATTTTGGGGGGCTTTGAAGTCATGGTTTACATGCCCTCTTTAAGAACAGCTTCTTCAGAAAATGAATTGTTGGGAATATGTAAGTTTTGATGTTAAATTGAATTTGATTATTGAAATTGGAATTGTGATTGATTTCGTCTGTATTTTGTGTAGAAAGTGAAGTATTGGGATTGATTTTGTTTGTCTGAAACAACAAATGTGTTTGTTCTTTGTTGATTGATTCTTGCAATTGGTATTGGGATTTTCTATGACTTGTTATGATTATATCATAGTGAGGTAGCATTGTTGATTTGCTATTGCAATCGTATTGTGATTTTTTGCAGTTGTATTGTAGTGGCATTGCTTTTGTATTGCTATGGTATTGCTGTTATATTGATTATTTTTGGTGTTTTATTGATATGTTACTGTAATTTAATAGGAATATATGTTGATATCATTTTTCTTTATCTGCTTGTGATTTGTGTAGGAGTTGAGATTATTCTTGGCTAAAGTATTATTTACGATATCTCTCTTTCTCTTTGCTCGTATTTTTCTCAACATTTATGTGTTAATTTAATGCCTGGTATTGTTTTGGAACCATAATAATTGTCAATCTCATTGTTTCTTTAAAAGATTGCTATGAAATTGTTACTCCATTTTCTTCTTTCCTTTGTTTTAAGATATTTTTGTTTGGAGAAAAAGAACTCTTTTTTGTAATCTAAAAGACTAGGTATCTATGTCCCACATCTTGGGACTAATTGAATGTGCTTTTTGATGTTGAAAGGAAGCTGGCATCTTTGGTTGAAAAAATGAAGGTGTTACTGCTGAAGTAATTTCTACTTGATTTCAATTTGCCTATAAAACTTGTTGACTGGTGCTCAACAAGTTGGGTTGTTGTAGCTTGAGTTGGCGTATAATTTAGGATAGCTTTTTGCATGTGTGGTTTTTAATGGACTGGATCTTCTACCTGTATGTTTGTCAAATCTGAATCATGTTTCTGAGATGAGTTGTGCAGTAGTGTTGGTTGAAATTAATATGTTATTTATTCATTGAAAGCATATTGTTTCCCGACGATGAGTACTTGACCAAATTATAATTTGCTGTAGTTTTGTTTTGACAATTTATGTTTCTTTCTCTTTTTCTTTTCAAATTGCACAAGGAAAAGAAAAGCTGCACCTAACTCGTTTCCCTGTCAAGAACAAATTTGAGGTTAACAGTTACATAATGTGTTTTAGCTGGTTTGTGCAGGCATTGATGTGCAAGTCATACACTGGCATTGGAGACCATTTTGTGCATAATGTAATGTGTAGACAAGGAGTTCTTTGATATGCCTTCTGAAGACAAAAGTAAAGCTTCTATTATGAAAATGCTAAGCAAAGTGTACACATTATTGATTATGCTTGTTATTATTAGGCCCCAAGACTTAGTAAGGACATCTAAGACATTATGTATTCTTCTTGTGGAGCCGTATGTTTCTAATATTTGTATAATGTGCTTGATATTGTTTTTGAGGTCATTATTATAATGATATGAAATTTTCATACACAGTTATTATTTTTTATGTACTATTTATTATCTGTAGCAATTGAATATTGTAATAGTTCAACAATTAGAACATTATATAATATGGGAAAGAGAGTACAAAGACATCCATAAGGTAGTTGTTTATTGCCATTTTATTGCTTTTTTTTTTTTATTGCTTTCGCATTGGTTGTCTATTGCCACTTTATTGCTTGTTTATTGCTTTCATATTGCTTTTGTATTGCATGTCTATTGCCACTTTATAATCTACATGACGTTATAATGGAGTGGAAGCAACTATGGATATCGTCAAAATTAATCATTCTTACATTGTCGTCTTGTATGTTTCAAAACTGTCGTGTACTCACCATCATACATTGCCAATGTTTGTATTAACCAGTCATACACTGCCGTCCCTTGCTCAAGATCCCAAACTAAAATTTCATTTAATGGTATCAAAATAATTACATGGTCTCCTATACAATAATATTCAATACAAGTTTTTTATTTCATGTGATCTTAAAAAATGACCAAGTATCTTAAGAAGTAACAAATTGAAAACAAAAATCTCCTATTTAATTGTTGAATTTACATGAAGCATCATCCCTTTTACTCTTGCAATTGCTCAAGCCAAACCAACCAAAACAAACCCAATAATATGAAATGAAACCAAGCAAGCCCCCAAGTTAAATTCACAACCTGCAAAATAACCAAAACTGAACCATGCTTAAATTTACAACTAGAATATAAAACCTCCAGTGTAAATTCTTTTAGTTTACAAATATAATCTCCATATCAAAATGAAGTTAATAATGAAAAAATTTATTAAAAGGGAAGAGAGTTCACCATTATTAAGAGTGAAGTTAACTGTCTACCACAAAGCAATAAAATGGAAATAAACAAGCAATAAAAAACAAATTTGAATTTCAAAGGCCCAAATAATTTCCACTTCTCAAACAACTTAAGAAGATGACTATTGCATGCTACTAAGTACAAGCTAACTACAAGCAATGAGTTCACCTACAGCTCATAGAATTGCTATAAGAAGAATACACAAGAACCAATGAAATAAAGCATCATGTCATAAGGCTCCACAAGAAGAATGCATAATGTCTTAGATGTCCTTACAAATTACTAATTCTTGGGGCCTAATAATAACAAGTATAAGTCAAACTTATTTGCTAGTTCTCCTCAAAAGTCATGATCCAAAATCCACTAGCTAACTAGTCTCTCCAATCTACCAAAATATTTCATTCATTTATAAAATATAAGATACTTGATAAAACAAACCAAAAAACATGAAGCTCTCGAAGGCAAATATTTCATTCATTGATAGAATCTGAGATATATTTAATGAGTATACTTCCATACAAAGTCATCAATTATTTTTATCAAATGAAGAATGACATGTCAACCATTGTGCTTTCACCCACAAATTTGCTAATTTGAAGCACAATGACATCTTTCTAGATACACACTCTAGCTATGTTCAACTATATGTCTGTTATGTATAAGCTTTTCATAATTTCTTATCATTTAAAAACTTTTGTTGGTATTGAACTCAAGACACCAATAAAAACATTTTGAGGTAGTTTGAATACGTACAACATAGCAAACTATCACAATTGAAGAATACCTCTTACCCAAGATGTGTGACATAGATACACTGCTGGCATACAAGACTTTTCAAATTTTAGACATCCAAAATTCAAGTGCAAAAGTAGTAAACTGACATACATAAAGTTTGGATCTTGCAGATCAGAAAACACTCGCCAAGAGTACCTAGTCTTTTAGATTACAAAAACAGAGTTCTTTTTCTCCAAACAAAAATATCTTAAAACAAAGGAAAAAAGAAAAAGGAGTAACAATTTCACAGCAATCTTGTAAAGAAACAATGATTATGGTTCCAAAACAATACCAGACATTAAATTAACACATAAATGTTGAGAAAAATATGAAGAGCAGAGAGAGAGAGAAATCGTAAATAATACTTCAGCCAAGAATAATCTCAACTCCTACACAAATCACAAGAATATAAAGAAAAATGATATCAACATATATTCCTATTAAATTATAGTAACATATCAATAAAACACCAAAAATAATCAATATAATAGCAATACCATAGCAATACCACTACAATACAACCACAATAATATCACAATACGATTGCAATAGCAAATCAACAATGCTACCTCACTATGATATAATCATAACAAGTTCATAGAAAAATCCCAATACCAATTGCAAGAATCAATCGACAAACAAAATCAATCCCAATACTTCACTTTCTACACAAAATACAGACGAAATCAATCACAATTCCAATTTCAGTAATCAAATTCAATTTAACATCAAAACTTACATATTCCCAACAATTCATTTTTTGGAGAAGCTGTTCTTAAAGAGGGCACGTAAACCCTGACTTCAAAACCCCCCAAAATTGGACCAAAATGCTCAAACAATGGCCACCTAATGCCAAGACATGCTGTCATATTCAAAAAAGATGGTTTTGTTTGGGTTTGTTTAGGTTGCAGAAGGGATTCGAAGAGAGACGAAGTTGGGGTTTGGATTTGGGCAGAGAAGAAAACATAGAGGAAGAAGAAGAATTGGGTTTTGAGGGCAAAGCTGTGGGTTTCGTAGGTTGTTCTTGATCTTCTTTTTCGTGAGCAGGGGCGTAGTTAGCTAGAGAGAGAGAGAGAGAGAGAGAGAGAGAGAAACCAAAAACTGACCAAAAGTGTTATCTGGGCGATAAGTGGGCAATAAGTACGTATTTATAGGTGATATTTGCAAAAATTTTGGGGAGGGGTGATATTTTCAGTTAAAATTATAAAAAGGGTGGCATTTAGAGCTATTTCCCTTAAATTTAAAGGTTTTTTTTTGGGTAAAAGGAGTATTATATTAAGAAGAATAACACAACAGTCAAGGGCTACAAACAACAAAGACCAACCAGAGAGGCCAGTCACAAAACAGTAAACAAAGCAACGACAAAAAACTGAAAGAGAAAGCTTAGAAAGCGTCAAGTTCGGTGGGCAAGGTAAACCATCCAATGAAAGTATGAAGACCAAGGTGATTGGAGGTCGAATGACCCAAGCCTCAGCGCACAACCCCCTTCTTGCTTGCGAAGCCACCCAGTCAGCTGCATGGTTCGCATCTTGAGGAGTCCATGTCCACCAGAGAGAGGAGAATGAAGCTTTTAGCATTCTAATGTCATAGAGGGTAAAGAGTCCAATTTTAGACAGAAATATCTCCCTGGACAGCAGCAAAACAAACCTTGAAATCAGTTTCCACAATAACATTAGTGAAACCTCTTACATGGACCAGCTCTAATCCACTTCGGATCGCATGACACTGAGCCTGCACAACTGGTGATGACTGAAAACAATGCGCACTGCCATCAAGCAGACTACCAGTATGATCCCTTTATCACTACCCCTGCAGAGCCTGCATTCGTAACTTTGTCCCAAGCATCGACACAGTTAATTTTTGACAGTCCCCACCAGAGGACTGACCCACAGATGACTGTCCAAAGGAGGAGTGTTGAAAAGGTTTCTATCATCTTTCAATCTCATATGTGATAGGAATTCCACAACACTTCTATCGGCCAATGAGGCCTTGAGCTCTGGCGATGGTGGGCAGAAATTTGATTTGTCATACACCAAATTACAACGAGTTTTCCAAATAGTCGAGCTAGTAAAGGCAAAATGAGTTATAATCCATCATTTCTCTCCTCCGAATTAAAGGTCTCACACAACCAAAGATCATTAATCCACCTATCCGACGAAGTGAAAGCTTTAGGCAGAGGTCTGTAAGCAATACAAGCGGCAAACCACACTCTGGCAGCCCAAGGGTAAAGGAAGATTGTATGCTCAATGGATTCAGATTCTTCCATGGAAAAAAGGCAAATAGGAGACTGGCCCTTGCTCCTGAAAAGGACCTCATAGAAAAATTTTGATTTTAGGGAGTGTTTGGCAATGCGAAGCCAGACTTCATCACAACCTATACTTTTTATACTCCATGAGGTAGTAATCCTAATTTGATCGAGTATCTCCCATTCGTAGTGTATGGCCAAATAAGTCTATCAGGGATATCAAAATTGCTGATAGGAATTGCCATGATTGCTTGGACATCCAGCGGCGAAATAAACGCCTTGATTTTAGAGAAGTCCCAAGTATGATTGTCTATCCATCAGATCAGCAACAACAATTGGAGCATGTTGAGGCACAGGACAAGTGTACCTAGGGTCATTTTGTGGTAGCCAAGTATCAGACCACATATTAATGCAATTGCCATGCATAACTTGCCATCTTGCTGCTCTAAAAAGAAGCTCGCGCCCCACCAAAGGCTATTCCAAGTGTGTTCAGATCCTTTGTCCATGTTTTTGTCTGTCCCTCCCTCTTTATAACACCCCGATCCTTTTTAATTATTTTATTTACTTATTTAATTGTGAAATTACATATTCGTCTTTGGGATAGGGGCACTTTAATCACTTTTTCGGAAAAGAATTTAGGGAATTGAGAGGCACCAATGCGTAGACGGCCGTTTAAATTCCGGCGACGGCCGTTTTGTTTTAAGTTTACTCAAGCACACACTCTCCCTCTCTTTGTCTATTTCACTGAAATTTGTGGTGCACAATTTCTGGAAACGAATGCATATTTCAATCGAGTTTTTTCACATCTTCATTAAAATTTACGACGGTTTTATCTCATCTAGATGTTAGAATATATATACAACGACAGTACTTTTATGCAGCCGTATGAAATTAAGTCTTACGTCTGTTTGTTCAATAGTCCGTCATCTTACTTTAAATACTACGACGGTCTTTGATTTATGTTATAATCTATTTGATTTTGAATATACGACTGTTTTTTTCTCCCGACGTTGTAAAGTGTAAACAATGACGGTATTTAAATACCGACGTGTTAAATTAATACTACGTCAGTTATTTAAGAAAACCATCATTGTAAATGATATATTATGTCGGTTTATTTATCTGTTTAACACTCAGCTCAGTTTCTAACAATCTCTCTCTCTCTTTTAGGATGATTTGCAAAAGCAAGTCTTCGAAGGCACTCTGACTGTCTTCGGGAGCAATGATGTTCTGACTCTTGCTTTGGGAACCCTCGAGCATGGTGGGAGAGTCAGAGGAGTTGGTGCTGGCGTTTCCCCAACTCAGTCCTTCAATTTGCCGAAACAGCAGAGAGTGAAATTTGGTGACAAATTGAAGGAAAGTGTGAGGGAGGAAGTCAAAGAAGAGACCTTGAGGATTGAGGCGAGGTCAAGGGAAACTATAATGGAAGCAGTCAGAGCAGAGAGGGAGGCTATGTTGGCACATTTCCGTCAACCAGTTCCTAATTTTGATCCCAGCCTGATGCTCAAAACCCCAATTACTCCAATTACTTTACCCCCTCAAGATCAAAGCCCAAAAAATCCAATGTCTGATAAGGCAAGCTGCTTTGGGGCCACTGGTATCAGACCCCTAGCTTTGGGATTAGAAGATCCAAAGCCTGACGTTGATACTGCTGGAAAACAGCAAGTGGACAAGGTAAAATCTCTGATATTTTCGTTTTCTGCCTTTTAAATTTTAAATAGACGTCGCTCTTTTAAATATCCGACGTTAACATTTCAAACAACGACGGTATATATTTACCGACGTTGGAAAATAATAATACGTCTGTTTCTTCCAAGAACCGTCGTGTTGAGTTAAATACCACGATGCTTTTACTTGTTTTGCAAATTATTGGTCATTAAAAATAACGACTGTGTTTTTTGCCGTCGTCTAATTCTTTTATAAACCGTCGTCTATTTCATGATAGCATTAACTGCATTTTAATTAGACGACCTTTCTTTAGTGTAGCGACGTTATATAGTTTACACAACGATGGTTATGTATTTACCAACGTCTATAACCTTTCCTCCGTCAGTATTTACTAGAACCCGTCGTTTATATTATATACCACGTCTGTTTTTTTGGGTTTAGTTAGAGTCGTTTATTTTAGTTCACATACAAACTAACTTATATTTCTTTATTTATTTCTTTTAACAGGATCTCTCAAAGCTAGACATGCCACCTCCTCTGTTAGCCTTATGCCAACATTTCTAGACCAAGTTGTTGCTTGGTAACGAGGCTCTGACAATTCAAATGCCCAAGGAAGTGTATGGCTTTGAGCATGATACCTTCCTCTTCACTGAAGATGTTTTGCAGTTTGGTTCCATGGTTGAGATTGGAACCACAGTGATATCAGTATACATGAGGTAATTCTAGAAATCCCATTTTGTTTTACATTTCCCTTTCTTTTAAATTAAAATCTCATTTAATTGACTTTCATATATTTAGGTACCTATTTGACTATTTAAAAATGGCAAATATGGTAAACCTTATTGGCCTTGTGGACCCTGGGCTAGTCAGCTCTCAATCTGGATCTATATCAGACCGAATAAAAAACCTGTCAAGCCACCTGAAAACAGCATATGGGAATCAATTTTTCTTGGTCCCTTATAATCCAGGGTTAGTACCCTTAACTATTTAAAGTATTTTCCTAAGCTTGTAATATTTTTCTTTGTAGTACTATTTAACCTATATGAATCATTATGTGTAGGGGTCATTGGGTGATGGTAATTGTGAGACTAGCAACGGAGACTGCTTATTACATGAATTCACTGCCAAAACGCTCCATTGACGACGACATGAAAAATATAGTGAATACGTAAGTTGATTTCTTCTGATCTAAGATTTTTTTTCCTTTAAAGCATTTGAATATACGACGGTTTTTTATAATACCGACGTTATAATGACAATACAATGACGGTAAGTTATTACGGACGTTTTAAATAATTTATTACGTCAGTGTTGTCTTAAAAATGTCGTGTTAATTTAACTACCACGTCGTTTGGGTTTTATTTAAGAACGTTTTAATTTTTTCTGTTCAATTATTTGTTATACGACGTTTTCCTCTTACTGACATTATAATGTTACACAACGACGGTAATTCACTATTACAAAAATGGAAAAAGACGACCAGAAAAAGACGACGGCATAACATAAAACCGTCGTTGTATTTAAATAGACGACGGTATAAAAAAAAACCGTCGTGGATAAGTGATTTACTGTTCAATATTTTTAAAAGACGACGCGTACAAATAAAAAACCGTCGTTTTTAAAAAAGGATTTCTTCAGTGTTAAAATCTGACCAAAAAACAACGACAGCAGGTATGAATACACTGACGTAGAAAATAAAGACGACAGTTCACCAAAAAACCTGCCGTGTTAACTCCTAACTAAACACGACCAACTGTTCTTAATCCACGTCGTATAATATAGTGGAATCAACGTCTGTATACTACGACGGTGCATTCTCTGTAAACCGCCGACTTATTATTTTGGAGTATACTACGACGGTACCTACAACAGTACTGTCGTTTTTATTTACCACGTCCTAAGTTCAAATTACGGTCGTATTTTTTCAATTTATACGTCTGCCCTCTCTGTAAACCGCCGTCTTATGTTTATAGCTTTTTAAAATTAATTAATTTTTCTTTTATTTTGGTAATATCTTTCTTAACACAAAACAAAATTTAATTCTCAATCCTCAACAACATTTTCATCTTAAAATGCAAATCTCTTCGTGTTAAATATGAACACAAATTTGGCAAATACATCGTGGCAAACAAAATCAAAATCAAAATCAACAAACTGTTTCTTCCTCTCATATGCAAGCTGGGCCCTCTCCTTCCTCTTGTTCTCAAGCTCCTGCACAGCCTCGATTCCTGAAAAACAAAATCAAAATCAACAAAGTGTGAACCCTCACTCCTCGATTCCTGGTTACATTGTAGTCCCCTTTTCCACAGTGATCAACTTCAAAACTCCTGTGTAGTAAGGTGGAACCAGCCTTAGAACCTGTTGTGGGTTGTGCCTTTGGGGTGAAGCTGGGAGTGGGCTTGAGGTTCAGAATGAATAGACACCACCTACTCATTCTGAACCTCAAGCCCACTCCCAGCTACAGCCACCACCTGAGTCCGTCTCTGCGAGCATCAGGAACACCCACGCGGGTTCTCAAGCTGGTTTCACCCTTGCTACACAGGAGGATGTAGCAAACCCATGCTTGGTCTTGTGAGGAATCATTCTGCAAACCCATTTGCTTTCAGAAAGACAATTTCTGCAACCCTAATTGAAAACTGAGAGTTAACAACCGCGTTAAAAAATCCTATTTAAACAAAATGGAGTAAATATCCACGTCAGTTCTAATATACATAGCGACGTCATATTTGACTAATCAACGTCAGTTTAGATATAACTACATCGGAAATCCAAAAGTCATTTGGCGAGTATTAAAAAGAGAACAGAACCAAAGTAACCACGTCGGTTTATTGAAATACACAGTCGTTGAATTTAAGAGTACAACGTCAGTTTAGAGAAACAAAGCGCCGTCATAACCACGTCGGAAATCCAAAAGTCATTTGGCGCGTATTAAAAAGAGAACGACGTCATTTTCAGAACCGCAAAGTAACCACGTCGGTTTATTAAAATACACAGTCGTTGAAATTACAAGTACAACGTCAGTTTCGAGAAAAAAAGCGCCGTCATAACCACATCGGAATTCCAAAAGTCTTTCGGCAGTTGTGATAACCACGTCATTTATGAATTATCTACCGTCGTTATAACAAAATAATACGGCGGTTTGTTAATGACAACGTCGTTGTATTGAACTCTGGGAAAATATATAAACTTTTCGTCACCTGACCTAATATTTTACGGTTTTCACTTCCCGATAAAGTATCGTAGTTTCCCTCTCATTTCCCAAATCACCATTTTCGTCACCTGACCTAGCATCATCGTCTGAATCATCGTCTTCATCGTCCAAATCACCATTTTGGTCTTCGTCTTCGTCGGAAGGAAACATTTCTTTGCACGCTGGTGTTATTCAAGGTTTTTTCTCACTCTCTTCCCTTTTTTTACTTTTCATTTGCATGCCGTAGTTGTCTGGAAACTAGATTCTGTCAAATTGAAGAAATCTTTCACTGGTTTTGATTAAATACATAAGTAGATACCCTCACGACGCCAAAAGACGACAGTTCTGTCCTGTTTTCGACGATGGAATGGACACACCACGACGGTGGCTAAAACCGTCATGGTGTGACAATTAATACGTCGGAAACAAGATAAAACCGTCGTCTAGTGAGAGAAGTACACTAGTTTTGTAATTTAATAACCGACGTAGTTTATGAATATTTACGTCATGAAATATATAAAACCGTCGTTGTTTTTATATTATTACGTCGTTTATTTTTAATAACCGACGTTGTTTTTCTGGCAGATTAATCAAAAATGGTTTCGAAATCTCAAAACAAGGAAGCTGAAGCGTCAAAGGCCACAGCAGGTTCAATGGCACAAGGGGATGAACCCAAAACAGGTTTAGTGGAAGTTGAAAAATCAACTCAAAGCAAACCCTCGAAGAGGATGAGATATTCCTCAACCTCAGAGAAAGACTCGAGCACAGCCACATTTGTTGAGGAGCCAAAATCTGGCCGCGGTATCAGCACAATGAGCCGTGTTGTGAAGAGGAAAATTGAGAAGGTTAAGCCTGTGGTTGAGTTCAATAAAGATGGCAAACCACATGGCGAGGCTGCTGTTGAGATGCAGTCTTACATTGGTGTTTTGGCACGCACCAGAGTCCCTCTTGTGGACAAGAAATGGAAACAATTACCCAAGGACGTGAAGGAGCAGATTTGGGAAGCTGTTCAAATGTCCTATGTTATTGGGGATCGTTACAAGAACTTGGTCTTGCAGTCTGCCGCCAAAAAATGGAAGGATTTCAAGTATAACATAACTAGGCAGTATATCCTTCCTTACGCACATGACAGGGAGAGGTTAAGAGAAACCCCTGCGCTTTATAAGTTCATAGAGAAATCGCAATGGGATGCCTTCGTAGCTTCAAGGTTAACCCCAGATTTTGAAGCTAAGCATGCTGAGCAGAAGGAGAGGAGGGAGAAATTGGAGTACAACCATAGGTTGTCTAGAAAAGGGTATGTTGGTTTGGCGGACCAATTGGTAGAAACCATGCCCGAAGGTCAAGAAATCGATCGAGCTGTTCTGTGGAAGAAAGCAAGAGAAGATAAATCAGGAAACATCCCTGATCCAAAGGCTGCAGAGAAGGCAAAACTAATCGTAAGTCTCACTAACTCTGTTCTAAATTTGAAAAACAGAGTGTTTTATTTTGGTATAGACGTCGTTTATATTTATATAAGCGACGTTATAAAGTGAACACCACGACAGGCTTAATTTACGGACGTTTAAAAGTGAATAGGACGTCGGTTTTTGAATAAAGTAGACGTCTAGATAGAATTAATACGACGGATTAAATTATTCTATGAACTGCATTTTTGTTTTAAGTTTACTCACGCACACACTCTCCCTCTCTCTGTCTATTTCACTGAATTTTGTGGTGCACAATTTCTGGAAAAGAATGCATATTTCAATCGAGTTTTTTCACTTCTTCATTAAAACTTACGACGGTTTTATCTTATCTAGACGTTAGAATGATTATACAACGACGGTAATTTTGTGCAGCCGTATGGAATTGTACATCTACGTCTGTTTGTTTAATAATCCGTCGTCTTACTTTGAATATACGACGGTTTTTAATTTATGTCTTAATCTGTTTTATTTTGAATATACGACGTATTTTTATATACCGACGTTGTAAAGTATAAACAACGACGGTATTTATATATAGACGTTTTAAATTAATACCACGTCTGTCATTTAATAAAAACCGTCGTTGTTTATAATTTACAACGTCGGTATATGTATCTGTCATACACCCTTCTCAGGTTCTAACAATCTCTCTTTCTTTCTTTTAGGATGATTTGCAAAAGCAAGTCTCCGAAGGCACTCTGACTGTCTCCGGGAGCAATGATATCTTGACTCTGGCTTTGGGAACCCCGGAGCATGGTGGGAGAGTCAGAGGAGCTGGTGCTGGCGTTACCCCAACTCAGTTCTTCAATTTGCCGAAGCAGCAGAGAGTGAAATTTGGTGACAAATTGAAGGAAAGTGTGAGGGAGGCAGTCAGAGAAGAGACCTTGAGGATTGAGGCGAAGTCAAGGGAAACTATAATGGAAGCAGTCAGAGCAGAGAGGGAGACTTTGTTGGCATATATCCGTCAACTAGTTCCTAGTTTTGATCCCAGCCAGATGCTCCAAACCCCAATTCCTCCAATTATTTTACCCCCTCAAGATCAAAGCCCAAAAAATCCAATGTCTGATAAGGCAAGCTGCTCTGGGGCCACTAATATCAGACCCCTAGCTTTGGAATTAGAAGATCCGAAGCCTGAAGCTGATACTGCTGCAAAAGAGAAAGAGGACACGGTAAAATCTCTGCTTATTTATATTTCTGCTTTTTAAATTTTAAAAAGACGTCGCTCCTTTTAATAGCCGACGTTAAAATTTAAAATAACGACGGTAAATACGTCTGTTTCTTACAAGACACGTCGTGTTTAGTTATATACCACGACGCTTTTATAAACCGTCGTTCATTTCATGATTTCATTAACTGTATTTATATTAGACGACCTTTCTATAGAATAGCGACGTTATAAATTCAATACAACGTCAGTATTAACGAGAAACCGTCGTTTATATTATATACCACGTCTGTTTTTTTTGTTTAGTTAGAGTCGTTTATTTTAGTTCACACACAAACTAACTTATATTTCTTTATTAATTTCTTTAAACAGGATCTCTCAAAGCTAGATATGCCGCCTCCTCTTTTAGCCTTATGCCAACATTTCCAGACCAAGTTGTTGCCTAATGGTAACGAGGCTCTAACAATTCACATGCCCAAGGAAGTGTTTGGCATTGAGCATGATACCTTCCTCTTCACTGAGGATGTTTTGCAGTTTGGTTCAATGGTTGAGATAGGAACCACAGTGATATCAGTATACATGAGGTAATTCTCCCTAATCCCATTTTGTTTTACATTTTCCTTTCTTTTAAATTAAAATCTCATTTAATTGACTTTCATATATTTAGGTTCCTATTTGACTATTTAAAAATGGCAAATCTTGTAAACCTTGTTGGCCTCGTGGACCTTGGGCTAGTGAGCTCTGGAGTTGGATCAATATCAGACCGAATAAAAAACCTGTCAAACCGCCTGAATACAGCAGATGGGAATCAATTTTTCTTGGTCCCTTATAATCCAGGGTTAGTACCATTTAAAGTATTTTCCTATTACATGAATTCACTGCCTTATAATCCAGGCTTCTAATATTTTTCTTTCTAATATGAATCATTATGTGCAGGGGTCATTGGGTGATGGTAATTGTGAGACCATTAACAGAGACTGCCTATTACATGAATTCACTGCCAAAACGCATGGTTGACGACGAAATGAAAAATATAGTGAATACGTAAGTTGATTTCTTCTGATTTATGATTTTTCCTATAAAGTATTTAAATAAACGACGGTTTTTACTAATACCGACGTTATTATATAATATAACGACGGGAAGATATTACCGACGTTTTAATTTAACTACCACGTCAGTATTTTCTTAAAAACGTCGTTTTAATTTAACTACCACGTCGTTTGCGTTTTATTTAAGAACGTTTTAATTTTTTCTGCACAATTTTCGTCATACGACGTTTTTTACTCTTACCGACGTTATAACGTTACACAACGACGGTTAGGTTTTACCGCCGTTTTAAACAAAATATAACGTCTTGGTTTAAAAAACTCCGTCGTTTTGACTGATTTACCACGACGGTTACTATTTGTATTTAACACCCTTTGTTTTCTTGTAACAGGTCAATTAAAATGTTTAACATTCATATAAACAAAAATTCACGTAAACAGCAGGCCATTTGGAAAAATCTACACGGCACTCCTGAACAACCAACAAGTGTAGAGTGTGGCTATTACGTGATGCGATTCATGAGAGATATAATTCATGATCCAGACCTAAATTTCGAAAAGAAGGTAAAACGCAACATTTTAGATATACTTTCTTTATTTTACTACGTCATATTTTTGTTTAACCGTCATTTGTATTCTTTTAACACGTCGGTTTTTTGGTTTATTTTGCAGTTTGACAAGAAAAAAGATAAACTTCAGTATACACAAAAGGATATTGACGAAGTTAGGCATGAATGGGCAGAATTCGTGAACAAGCAATTACCGAAGGATAATTGATGTAGATAAATATTTATGAACAATGTTTAATTTAGATTATTTAAAATGTATATAAATATTTTGTTGTAATCAAGAGAACAAAAATCAACAAAATTAAATTTTGTTTAAAAATTTGTTTAGTTCCCAAACACCGACGTCTGATTCTAATTTACACGTCTCATACGTGTACACAATGGTCGTATTGCAGTAAACGACGTGTAATAGTCAAAACAACGACGGTTTATAATTAATTCATCCTGTATAAATGAATTTGTACTCATATACTACGTCCGTTAGTATAACCTTATCGACGTCGTAATAATATACAAAGGCTGATATTTCTAAATATCCGCCTTTGTATAAAAAAAAAACGTCAGCTATATACAACAAAATGACGTGTAATAGAAATAACAACGACGGTATATAATTAATTCATCCTGCATAAAAGAATATGAATTCATATACTACGTCGGTTAGTATAACCTTATCGACGTCGTAATCTTATACAAAGGCGGATATTCTTAAATATTCGCCTTTATATATATAAACAACGTCAGTTATATACACTAAAATGACGTTTAATATTAGTAACAACGACGGTTTATAATTAATTCATCCTTTATAAATGAATTTGTATTCATATACTACGTCGGTTAGTATAACATTAACGACGTTGTAATATTATACAAAGGCGGATATTATTAAATATCCGCCTTTATATATTTAAACAACGTCCGTTATATTCACTAAAATGACGGTTTATAATTAATTCATCCTGTGTATATTCTTAAATATAGTTTCAACGTCGGTTTTTTATGTTTAATGTCGTTGTAAAGGGATACAACGTCGGCTAAGTCATTTTTAATTTAATTGTTATTGACTTTTATATTTTATTTAAATCCATATTAAATTCATAACTATATCCAAAAATTATACTGAAAACTACCAAGCATTGGAATATTGTCTCTATCCTAAAGCTTTAAAAAATATAATTTTGGAAATATTTTTTTATTGTATTTAATTACTAATATTAATAATATATTCAAAACAAAATCCGAAAAATATACCGGCAAATTCTATGCACTGATTGAGACAATATCTTGCCCGTTAAGGCCTGAAAAATGTAATTTTAGTTTTCAAAGTTCAAATGATAACAAAATTCAAACAAATTTAGAGACAAAGCATTGTACTCCTTATACTTTACATAACATAACCCTAAGGTTTATGTGATCCATTGGTGCCCATAAATTCAAAATTATGAAATCCATATTTTAGCCTACTATTGTAGAAGGCAATGTTGTAAGGAATCCATAGCAATTTTCGGTTCATTTTTCTCGTACTTGTGTATTTTTTAAAAATTATTTTACAATTTAGGGTTTAGGGTTTAGGGTTTAGGGTTTTTTGAAACGACGCCGGTTTTCTCCCGCTGTTTTTGGTCAACTACATTAACAAAGACTAATTGAATTCGGTTGACGACGTCAGTTATAAAATGGCGACGTCTTTAGTGTTTACAACGTCGTAAATGTATTATACCCGCCGTTGTAAGTAATTATTAGACGTCATTATAAGTGTTGACCGTCGTGGTTGAAAAACGCGGTACTTAAAAATTTTTGACCGCGACTTAAAATTTTCAGAATTTCCCTTTAACCCTCAAATAGTTCATTCTCTCTCTTCAACATAAATTTGTCTGAAAGTTTTCGTTCTCCAAGCTCTCTCTCAATATCCATGTAAGTACAACTCTAGTCCCTTTAATCCTAATTCTCTCAGCTCTGTCTCAAGCTTTTGTTATATTCTCTCAGCTCTCTCTCAAAGCATTGGGTACGTAGATTCTCCAACATCTCTCTCAAAGCATTTGGTACGTAGATTTTTCAAGATCTCTCATTGGGTACGTAGATTCTCCAAGCTCTCTCTCAAAGCATTGGGTACGTAGATTCTCCAAGCTCTCTCTGAAGCAGTTGTTATATTCTCGCAGCTCTCTCTCAATATCCATGTAAGTACAACCCTAATCTCTTCTTAAATCCATAAATGTTTTCGTTGGTAGCTATATTAGGGTTTTGGTGTTTGCAATCTTGTAATAATTGCTCTCTGTTTGGGTTCTTTTATGTTTGTTTGGCCATGGGTTCTTGGAAAAGGAATGGGGATGGGAGATTTAAGCTGTTTTTTTTTTTAACTACGACGACGGTTGAAGGATCAAACCGTCGTCCAAATGTTTATTATACGTCGGTTGTTCATTTACTCCCGTCGTCTACGTTTTAAGCCGCAACTGGTAGCCTAAAGACGACTGTTTCTCCATTAAACGTCGTCTTTAGGCTACCAGAACACCGTTCAAATTTCTGGGTCTGGGTATCTTAATGACGACGGTGACTATAGATGCCGTCGTCGGAATGTATATTAAACGACGATTATTTTTATAAACCGTCGTCTTTTCCATGTTTTATATTTAATTTTCATTTTGTTCTCTGCTATTTGAATGAGGTAGTGTTTCATTGCTGGTCTTTCCACTTTAATATATATATATTTATATGAATTTGATAGAGTGTAAGATGGATAAGTCATGGATGCATGCGGATAGAAGATCGAAGGCATATGAGTTAGGGGTGGAAGGATTTTTGAATTTTGCGTTACAAAATCTTGGAAATACAACTGAGATTCGTTGTCCATGTGTTAAATGTGGGAATATTCGATTGTTTGGGGTTGGAATTATAAGGGAACACTTATACTTTAATGGAATTGACCAAAGCTATAAGATTTGGAGATGGCACGGAGAACCTTGGGAATGGACTACCAATGCTAGTAGAAATGTGGAAGAAGATGAGCAAAGTAGGTTTAGTTATGTTTCTGAAGAATTAGGGATGGATGATAATGATTTTGCCAATATTGGATCTGATCCTTATGAGTTTGCCAGTGTGATTGGGGATGGCGATGAACCCTTGTACCCAGGTTGCAGTAAGTACACGAAGTTGTCGGCTTTGGTGAAGTTATATAATTTGAAAGCAAAACATGGGATGAGTGATGTTTGCTTTACAGAATTATTGATACTTCAAGGAGAATTTCTTCCAGAAGGAAATACACTACCTTCCTCTATGTACGAGGCAAAAAAGACTTTGTCTGCTTTAGGGATGAGTTATGAGAAAATCCACGCATGTTCCAATGACTGCATTTTGTATCGGAAGGAGTATGAGAATGCAACTAATTGTCCTACTTGTGGTATCTCAAGGTGGAAGGAAACCAAGGATGGGTTCTTGAAAGAGGGTGTGGCAGCGAAGGTGGTGTGGTATTTTCCTCCAATTCCAAGGTTTAAAAGGATGTTTCAATCACATAAGACAGCTAAGAGTTTGACTTGGCATGCTGCAAGAAAATCAGTTGACGGTTATATGTCTCATCCAGCGGATTCCCCGTCTTGGAAACTTGTTGATGAAAAATGGCCCGACTTTGGTAATGAGCCAAGAAACTTGAGATTGGCTCTCTCATCTGATGGATTCAATCCCCACAGTTCTTTAAGTAGCAGATACAGTTGTTGGCCAGTTATGTTAGTTACATATAATCTCCCACCATGGCTATGCATGAAGCGGAAGTTCATGATGTTGACTATACTGATTTCCGGTCCTAAACAGCCCGGAAATGATATAGACGTCTACTTAGAGCCTTTGATTGATGATTTGAAATCTCTGTGGGATGGGATTAGAGGAGTGTATGATGCCCACATAGGAGAATACTTTACACTCAGAGCTGCATTACTGTGGACAATTAATGATTTTCCCGCTTATGGAAACTTATCTGGTTGTGTTGTTAAAGGATATAAAGCTTGTCCAATATGAGGCGATGATACACCTAGTCACAGGTTGAAAAATGGCCACAAAATTTGTTACATTGGGCATAGAAAGTGGTTACCAATCAATCATCCATATAGGAGGCAACGTGCAGCTTTTAATGGGAAACCTGAATATGGCATGCCCCCTGAGCCATTAACAGGAGAAGAAGTGCTGCATATGGTTGAAGATATTAATTACATATGGGGCTCGAAAATTGGGGGAAGTGTTGGTGAGAATGATGGTGATAGAGTTTGTTGGAAGAAGAAATCAAAATTCTTTGATCTCGAGTATTGGAAATACCTCCCTGTGAGGCATGCCTTAGATGTTATGCACATTGAGAAGAATGTTTGCGATAGTATCATTGGTACATTGCTAGAGATCCCTGGAAAAAATAAAGATGGGATTGCTGCTCGGTTAGACTTATTGAACATGGGGGTAAAAATTGATTTGCAACCCGAGTATGGAGAAAGACGTACTCGCTTGCCTCCAGGGCCTTGGAATTTGTCAAGAGCAGAGAAGAGAGCGGTTTGCAATTCTTTTTATGGTATGAAGGTTCCTGAAGGTTATTCTTCAAATATAAAAAATCTTGTATCTTTAAAAGATTCAAGACTTCTTGGCCTTAAATCTCATGATTGTCATACCTTGATGCAACAATTGCTCCCTGTGGCAATTCGTTCTGTTTTGGAGAAGCCTGCAAGGTATGCAATAACTCGATTGTGCTTCTTCTTCAATGCTTTATGTGCAAAGACGGTAGATGTTTCTAAGCTAGATAAGTTGGAAGAAGATGTAGTAGTTACTTTATGTTTGCTTGAGAAGTACTTTCCCCCTTCATTCTTTGATATCATGGTTCATCTAGTAGTACATCTTGTCAGAGAAGTTCGTCTATGTGGGCCAGTATATTTTAGATGGATGTATCCGTTTGAAAGATATATGAAAGTGCTAAAGGGGTATGTTCAGAATCGTACTCGTCCCGAAGGTTGCATTGCTGAGCGGTATATAGCTGAAGAAGCTGTAGAGTTTTGTACCGACCATTTATCTGATGTTAGTACAGTTGGAGTGCCTTCAAGCCAGAATATGGGAGTTTCAAAGCCATTATCAGGTTGCACAGTGGGCTTAGTTGATATGGACTTGTTGAACCAGGCACATCTATATGTCTTGGAGAATACGGAGGAAGTCCTACCTTATATCGAGTACGTATGAGTTTAATTTTTCATATATATGTAGCCATGTTAAATATTATTACTCCTTATATTTATCTTATATATGAGGGACCGTAATGCGTGTTTTTTTCGTGTCAATTGTAGGGAACATATGATCCACATCAAGACCACTTATTCGAAATTTAGAAAGAGAACAAAGTGGCTACAAGATAAGCACAATAGCACTTTCATTCAATGGCTACGTGTTAAGGTATATATGTTATTGAATGACATATTCAATTTATTATTTTAATTTTCTTTCTTTCTATATATATGTTAGATTGAATTAATATATATGTTTAATTTGTAGGTTCAAAGTGAATTTAATGGGGAAGATTATAATGGCATATCAGAAAATTTGAGATGGTTAGCAGCTGGTCCAAGCATGGTAGTGCCATCATATAGGAGCTATCTTATTAATGGTGTCAAATTTAGCACCAAGGCACAGGATGATGTGCGAACTGTCCAAAATAGTGGAGTTTATTTACTTGCACATACTATGCAAGTTGCTAGTGCCAAGGATAAAAACCCTATTGTCTCCAATATGGGTTTTTATGGGGTTATTCAAGAAATTTGGGATCTTGACTACCAAAAGTTTAGAATCCCAGTCTTGAGGTGTGATTGGATAGATAACACTTCGGGCCTTGTAGTCGACGAACTTGGATTTACCCTTGTAGATCTGAGTAAAATTGGACATAGGAATGACCAATTTGTTATGGCTTCTCAAGTCAAACAAGTATTTTATGTTGACGACCCAATGCATCATGGTTGGTCGGTAGTGTTATCAATGCCTAATAGAGAATATAATGATGTTATTGGTGATGATGTGCTAGGTGATATTAGAATTGAGTGTGAGCCATTTTCTAGAGGGATACCAAATGTTGACACATTTGATGACCTAGTGGGTGAGTTTGGGAGTGAGAACATTAGAGATGGGTGTGAAGATATATGGATTGATTGATTGTTGTAATGTATGACATTAGTTATGCAGTTAATTGTATGACATTAATTCATAGCTCTGTATATCATTTTAATTCCGATCACATTTTCATTCTGCAAGCTTTGTATGACATTAATTCATAGCTCTGTATATCATTATAATTCATTTCAACCGTCGTCTATTACAGTCGTCTATTATAGTCGAAAGGTCTCTTTTTTATGCGATTATGTACCAAATCGACGTCGGTTTTAGTTTTTTACTGACGTGTACTATATTAACCACGTCGTTTTTTTGTGTTCAAGCCGTCAAAATAATTTTCAACGTCTGTGGTGATATAAATGGTCGTGGTTATTGTTGTTTTTACGTCTGTTCAAGTAAATATATGCCATGTTATATGTTTAAGACGTCAGTTTTTCATTCAGTGAACGTAGTATTTATTAACCACGGCGGTTTCTAAGTTTTATACGTCGGTTTTGTTTTATTTCGAGACGTAGGTAAAACCATTTACGTCGGTTTTATAGTTGTTTTTGACATTTAAAATTATTTAAACGTCTGTGTTTTAATAAAACCGTCGTCTATTATAGTCGAAAGGTCTCTTTTTTATTCGTTTATGTACCAAATCGACGTCGGTTTTAGTTCTTTTGTGACGTGTACTATATTAACCACGTCGTTTTTTTTTTGTGTTCAAGCCGTCAAAATAATTTTCAACGTCTGTGGTGATATAAATAGTCGTGGTTATTGTTGTTTTTACGTCTGTTCAAGTAAATATATGCCATGTTATATCGTTAAGACGTCAGTTTATTCAATCAGTGAACGTAGTATTTATTAACCACGGCAGTTTCTAAGTTTGACACGTCGGTTTTGTTTAATTTAGAGACGTTGATAAAACTATTTACGTCGGATTTATAGTTGCTTTTGACATTTAAAATTATTTAAACGTCTGTGTTTTAATACAACCGTCGTCTATTATAGTCGAAACTTCTCTTTTTTATGCGTTTATGTACCAAATCGACGTCGGTTTTAGTTCTTTTGTGACGTGTACTATATTAACCACGTCGTTTTTTTTGTGTTCAAGCCGTCAAAATCATTTTCAACGTCTGTGGTGATATAAATGGTCGTGGTTATTTATGTTTTTACGTCTGTTTAAGTAAATATATGCCATGTTATATGTTTAAGACGTCAGTTTTTTCATTTAGTGAACGTAGTATTTATTAACCACGGTGGTTTTTAAATTTGACACGTCGGTTTTATTTAATTTAGAGACGTTGATAAAACTATTTACGTCAGTTTTATAGTTGTTTTTGACATTTAAAATTATTTAAACGTCTGTGTTTTAATAAAACCGTCGTCTATTATAGTCGAAAGGTCTCTTTTTTATGCGTTTATGTACCAAATCGACGTCGGTTTTAGCTCTTTTGTGACGTGTTCTATATTAACCACGTCGTTTTTTTTGTGTTCAAGCCGTCAAAATCATTTTTAACGTCTGTGGTGATATAAATGGTCGTGGTTATTGTTGTTTTTACGTCTGTTTATGTAAATATACGCCATGTTATATGTTTAAGACGTCAGTTTTTTCATTTAGTGAACGTAGTATTTACTAACCAAGACGTTTTCTAAGTTTTACACGTCGGTTTTTGTGTATTTAGAGACGTCGATAAACATATTTACGTCGGTTTTGTAGTTGTTTTTGACATTTAACATTATTTCAACGTCAGTGTTTTACTAAAACCGTCGTCTATTATAGTCAAAAGGTTTCTTTTTTAGGTTTTATGTATGAAATCTACGTCGGTTTTAGTATTTTACTGACGTGTACTATATTAACTACGTCGGTTATTTTCCGTCGTTATTTCATGTATGAAAAGACGGCGGTCGATTTCTCGTCGGTTGTAAACCATGATACACGACGGTGGATTACCGTCGTCTATTTCGTTTTTTGTAGTAGTGATTTTTTACCGCCATTTGAAACAAAATACCACATCATTTGTTTTAAAACTCCATCATTTTGACTGATTTACCACGACGGTTACTATTTGTATTTAAATTTTTCGTTTTGTCATTAACACCTTTCGTTTTCTTGTAACAGGGCAATTAAAATGTTTAACATTCATATAAACAAAAATTCACCACGTAAACATGCCATTTGGAAAAATCTACACGGCACTCCTGAACAACCAACAAGTGTAGAGTGTGGCTATTACGTGACGCGATTCATGAGAGATATAATTCATGATCCATACCTAGATTTCGAGAAGAAGGCAAAAGGCAAAATTTTAGATATACTTTCTTTATTTTACTACGTCAAATTTTTCTTTAAAACCGTCGTTTGTATCTTTATAATACGTCGGTTTTTTGGTTTATTTTGCTGTTTGAAAAGAAAAAAGATCGAGTTCAGTATACACAAGAACATATTGACGAAGTTAGGCATGAATGGGCAGAATTCGTGAACAAGTTATTACTGAAAGATAATTGATGTACATAAATATTTATGAACAATGTTTAGGTTTATTTTAGTTTATTTAAAATGTACATAAATATTTTTGTTGTAATCAATCGAACAACTATCAAAAAAATTAAATTTTAAAAAAAAATTTGTTTAGTCCCCAAAGACCAACGTCTGATTCTAATTTACACGTCTCATATGTGTACACAATGGTCATCTTGCTGTAACTGGAAGTATAACATCGACGACAATTCTTAAAAACGACATGTAATAGTCATAAACACGACGGTTTATAATTAATTCATCTTGCACAGATGAATTTTGTACTGATATACTACGTCTGTTAGTACAACCATATCTACGTCTTAATAATATACAAAGGCGGTTATTATAAAAAATTTGACGTCATATAGATAAACAACGTCGGTGATCTAAAATAAGATGACGTGGTAATACAATAACCCACGTCAGTTCTCCAAACAATTGACTTCGTTTTCTATTCGTTTCGACGTCTAAAAAATATATGACGTCAGTTTGTGATGTTTAACGTCGTTGTAAAAGGATACAACGTCGGCTAGGTCATTTGGCATTTAATTTTAAATAACTTTTATATTTTATTTAATTCCATATTAAATTCAAAACTAATTCCAAAAATTAAACTGACAACTACCAAGCACTTATTGAAATATTGTCTCTCCCCTAAAGCTTTAAAAAATATAATTTTACAAATAATTTTTTTATTGTATTTAATTACTAATATTAATAATATATTAAAAAAATCCGAAAAATATACTGACAAATTCTATGCACTCATTGAGACAATATCTTGCCCATTAAGGCCTGAAAAATGTAATTTTAGTTTCAAAGTTCAAATAATAACAAAATTCAAACAAATTTAGAGACAAAGCACGGTACTCCTTATACTTTACATAACATAACCCTAAAGTTTATATGATCCATTAGTGCCCATAAATTCAAAATGATGAAATCCATATTTTAGCCTACTATTATAGAAGGCATTGTTGTAAGGAGTCTGTGGCAATTTTTGGTTCATTTTTCTCATACTTGTGTATTTTTTTTAAAATTATTGTAAAATTTAGGGTTTAGGGTTTAGGGTTTATTTAAACGATGTCGGTTTTCTCCCGTTGTTTTTGGTCAACTTCGTAAACCCAGACTAATTGAATCGGGTTTACGATGTCGGTTATTAAGTGGCGACGTATGTTATGTTTACATCGTCGGTCTTGTGTGGAAACCGCCGTCGTAAGTACATATTAGATTTCCATATATAAGTATTTACCGTCGTCATTGAAAAACGCGGTACTTAAAATTTTTTGACCGCAACCTAAAATTTTCAGAATTTCCCTTTAACCCTAAAATAGTTCATTCTCTCTCTTCAACATAAATTTGTCTTAAAGTTTTCGTTCTCTCTCAAAGCATTGGGTATATTCTCTCAGCTCTCTCTCAAGCTTTTGTTATATTCTCTCAGCTCTCTCTCAAAGCTTTGGGTATATTCTCCAAGCTCTCTCTCAAGTAGTTGTTATATTCTCTCAACTCTCTCTCAAGCAGTTGTTATATTCTCTCAGCTCTCTCTCAATATCCATGTAAGTACAACCCTAGTCCATTTAACCCTAATCTCTTCTTAAATCCATAAATGTTCTCGTTGGTAGCTATGGGTTCTTAATTGGTAGCTATATTAGGGTTCTTTTATGTTTTGGTGTTTGCATTCTTGTAATAATTACTCTCTATTTGGGTTCTTTTATGTTTGTTTGGCCATGGGTTCTTGCAAAAGGAATGGGGATGGGATATTTAAGCTGTTTTTTTTTAAAACCATGACGACGGTTGATGGATCAAACCATCGTCTAAATGTTTATTATACGTCGGTTGTTCATTTACTCCCGTCGTCTGAGTTTTAAGCCGCAACTGGTAGCCTAAAGACGACTGTTTCTCCATTAAACGTCGTCTTTAGGCTACCAGAACCCCATACAAATTTCTGAGTTTGGGTATCTTAATGACGACGGTTTGTTTCTAAGAGCTTTTGCTACTGATAATGTATTTAGCATAAAAGTCAAGCTGAAAAGTCTTACCCTTGTATTGTAGTGAAGGGGCCTATTTATAGAGGGCGTTTGGTATGCTCTTAGTACTTAATTTCGATGTGGGACTCATGGGAGGGCCCTATGAGGTTGACACGAGTCTTTAGATATTTCGGGTGGGCCCTTCGAGGTTGATTCTGCAGAATCGGTAGGAGGTACCGATTATGGACTCTACTAGGTGGTATCGACCGTTCGCTGCCTTGAGGCAATATCATCGGTAGCCGATACCGTTTGTTCGCAGCCTTGGGCAATTGGGGAGTTTTACTAATCCACGTGTCACTGAATGAGTGGAGGGTCAGATATGGTACAAACAATAGTCCCCCAAGTTCCCGATTGAGAAGCGACTTCTTGGTTGGGAACTTGAATCTATCTTCGGCATTCTGATCCGGACACGATGGTCTCATTCTTGCCGATGGTGGTCATGTAGTCCCCCAAGTGCCCGAGCGAGAGTGAGCTTGGAAAAGAGACGGCGAGAGATGCCGAATGATCCGAGAGGCTAGGGTAGGCCTGGTGTTGGGAACGCCTGCTGTTCGGCACGAGAGGTGAGTAAAAACTCATCAATGCGCGCCTGCCGTTCGGCACGAGAAGTGAGTGAAAATTCATCAATGCACGCCTGCCGTTCGGCACGAGAGGTGAGTGAAAACTCATCAATGAACGATAGGTGAGTGAAAACTCATCAATGTGTGCCTGCCGTTCGGCACGAGAGGTGAGTGAAAACTCATCAATGCGCGCCTGCCGATCGGCACGATAGGTGAGTGAAAACTCATTAATGTGCGCCTGTCGTTCGGCACGATAGGTGAGTGAAAACTCATCAATGCGCGACTGCCGTTCGGCACGAGAGGTGAGTGAAAACTCATCAATGTGCGCATGCTGTTCGGCACGAGAGGTGAGTGAGAACTCATCAATGTGCGCTTGCCGTTTGCCAGTGGAGTTGCACTCGAAAGTGATGAGTTGCAGTGTCTGGGAAGTAGAAGCGTTTCTGAGAATTGAAGACGTTTCGAGTGATGACGGTTGGACTCCCCCATGCATGCGTGACACGTGTCGGCATGGCTGCAAAGGGTCGTGTCGTTTCGTGTTCCGATGCGTCGCTTCGTTTCCCGATGCTAAGTTCGTCCTATAAATGTGAGGGAGCCTTCGACGTCAGGTCATGGAGCCGACGCAGGCGATGTGTCAATTGCTGCGCCAGGAGAGGGGTTATTGAACGTTGTCACGAGCAGGCAACGGATCCCGATGGCGAAGCCGAAGGATCTGGTGTTTGGGGTATCTCATCTAGAGCCGAACGTCTTGACCGAGGCTGAGCTGGCCAAGATTCGGGCCGAGTTTCATATCCCGGATTCGGTAGTGATGCGAATCCCAGGGCCGTTAGAGTCGCTGAGTGATAATGACAAGAGAGTGGTCTTCTTCACCGATGCTTTCAAACATGGGCTTCGACTTCCGTTGAAGCATTCGGTGCAGAAGATCCTGGCTAAGATTGGGTATGCACCGGGGAAATTTAATCTGAACTTCTGGATTACATTGATCGGGACAATAACTGCGTTCGGCATAGCTGAAGAGGGGGAGCCGAGCTATGAGCAGTTCGCCCAGTTGTATAGCGTGAGGAGGGCGAAGAGTGCTGATCAAGGGGGGTGGGTTCAGTCCAACTGTCTTTCGGCAGGGAGTTGGACACTGCCAATTGGTTCAACCACGTCACCAGAGAAGCTTAGGAGGGGGGTGATATCCTTGTTTAGGTGCTGAGGGTCTATGCCGAGGGCATTAAAAGCGTCGGTGAATAGTACATTGACCGAACTGCCGTGTCTATAAGGATTTGGCCCACGTCGAAGTCTGAAATATTTGCTCGTATGATCATGGGATCAGAGTGGGGGAAGATGATGCCTCTTTCTCCTCTTCAGAAAAGGTGATAGGTTTCCAACCGATTCGCCGGATCTTGTCGTTGCATCCTCCCGCAACGCTGAGGATTTGGGGTGCCGAACGGAACAAACGTAGTTTTTGACGGAGCGATTACTGGTTTCGGCGATGGGCGCCCCTCCGCTGATCATATTAATCTGCCGATTCGATGGTTGGTCCGATGCCGTTTTTGTGCTTAGGTACTGATCCATTTTTCCCTCGTTGATGAGGCGTTCGACGATTTTGCAAAGCGTGATACATGATTTTGTGTTGTGGCCGTTGTACTGGTGGTATCGGCAGAAGACACCTGTGTCTTTCTCACTTTGTCGAGGGAGCTTGCGGTTGTTCGGCTTCGGTATCATCTGATTCTCTGTCATGTGGACGTGCTCATAGGTGGTATTGAGCAAAGTGAAGGTTTCTTCCGGTCGGTTTTTCTTCGAATCTCCGAAGTTGCTCCACCTACCAAAGTCTTTGCCCATTTTGTTACTGTCCTGCTGATCCTGGAAGGTGTCCTTCTGCTTGTTTCTTGTTTCGTAAGGAACAGAGGCAGGGGGTGCCGTTCGGTCGGGGGCCTGATTTGTTATCTGATTTGCTTTGAATCGGTCATAGTTTTGTGTCGAAGGCCGATCGGTTGGTGTTGGTTTGCTTGGCGGTGACGAAGCTGATCCTCTGGAGTTGAAATGTTCGGCCTTGGCATGGATAGCTGCCTGTTTCATCAGCTCGGCGTAGGTGGTCCAGTTGCTTCTGTGGACTAGATAGCGAAACTGAGATGAACCAAAGGCCACTTTTGAAAGCACCGAAGGCTGCCCTATCGTCAGTTTCTGGACATCGGGAATATTCGTGGCTGAACCTAGCCACATATTCTCTCAGAGGTTCATCGTCTTGTTGTCGAACGGTATAGAGGTCATCGGCAGAGTACAGGTGATCGGTTTGAATCATAAAGTGGTTGAGGAAGGTTTGTTTCAACTGATCAAAAGAATCAACCGTACCTAGTTCCAATCGGTAGAACCAATTCAAAGCAGCTCCGGCCAGGGTGGAGGGGAACAGTAAGCATTGGCCTTCGTCGGTGAGGCCCTTGCAACCCAAAGCCGATTGGAAAGTATGAATGTGAGTTACAAGGTCTTCCACCCCTGAGTAGAACGATATTCGGAGTGCTTGGACCTCTTTTTCATGTCTGAACATTCGGATGCGACTGGTGAATGGTCCCGGTTGTACCTTTCCCCACATTGGTGTTCGAGCTTGATTATGTTCTTCCTCAATGCGGTTCATCTTCTGGAGGAGAAGACGGATGGTGGGATCGGTGGAGGGGATATCGTCACCGAAGGGTTGTGTTGCTCGGTTCTCTTTGTGTCGGCCAGCATTGTGGCCCTGAGCTTCTTGATCTGCCGTTCGGCTGGAGTTTCTCTCGTAGCTTCCCTTATGCCGATCATTCTCTTTATTCAATCAGTGGCTATAGTGCTCTTTAGAAGGTCCCACCGATCGGTAGGAGATAGTGGTTCCTGGTGAGGTTGGAACGTAATCTGATTCATTCGTTTCCTCCAGGCCGATTGCGCCATACCTTTGGCGCAAGGGGGACTTTGGTCCAAGCGCCTCTAACCGCCGATCGTTGAGTTTTGCTCGGATCTGAATGGGCGAGGGCTGCCGTTCCTTCCGCCGATCGTTGATCCTGTCCCGAAAATCGGAGTACACTTGGTATTCTGGGTGATGCTCTCACAGGGAGGGTACGAACAGCCTTCGGGAGGCAGATGGCTTGCCTGCGGCTTGCTGCTTCCCTCTATCTTGAGCGCTGGGCTTCCGCACGCTTTTAAATGACTTCTCTTGCAGAAGCTGCATGGTCCGATCAGGACCGTCCTGCGGCTAGGCTGAGTGCGTTTGCTGATCATGCAGTTGCCTCTGGGTGTCATGAAGTTTAGAGGAGAGGATATTGTTGTGCTCCTGCATTCTTGCCATTTCTCGTTGCAGAGTTTCCACGCGAGCTTCCAGAGTATTTGGCCGAACAGGTGTCTCTGTCCGCGGTGTGTGAAGCAGGGGAGCAGGGCTTGGTTCGCCGCCGATGCCGAGGATGGGGCCATCGGTAGGGAGGGACGAAGATGGATTCATTTTTTGGTCTCAGAGTTTTGAGATATGGGTTGATCGATAAGCGATTCCCACAGATGGCACCAATCTGTTGGCACTAAAACTGAACAGATAGAGATGAGTGCAACTTACAAGTGATGTGGACGATCTAGAGATCGATTGAGTAGATGACGCAGATTCTTCCCGTCCTTGGATGCTGATCCTGAATAGAAGGAAGCCGAGGCTCGTGAGGTCTATGGAACCGATGTGGAACCAGCCTAAGACCCTCCGATGCCAAAGTAAGTTTTTTTCTAAGAGATTTTGCTACTGACAATGTATTTAGCATAAAAGTCAAGCTGAAAAGTCTTACCCTTGTATTGTAGTGAAGGGGCCTCTTTATAGAGGGCATTTGGTATGCTCTTAGTACTTAATTTCGATGTGGGACTCGTGGGAGGGCCCTATGAGGTTGACACGAGTCTTTAGATATTTCGGGCGGGCCCTTCGAGGTTGATTCTGCAGAATCGGTAGGAGGTACCGATTGTGGACTCTGCTAGGCGGTATCGACCGTTCGCTGCCTTGAGGCAATATCATCGGTAGCCGATACCGTTTGTTCGCAGCCTTGGGCAATTGGGGAGTTTTACTAATCCACGTGTCACTGAATGAGTGGAGGGTCAGATATGGTACAAACAAATATTTAAGCCCTGGATTGGGAAGTGTTGTTCGGCAACATACGCCTTGGATATGGTATGGTTGCGGGATTGAACTGATATAAAGGGAAGAAATTGATAGTGTGTTCAATGTACATATGCCTTGGATAGGGTATGGTTACGGGGTTGAACTGATATAAAGAAAGAGATTGAGAATGTGTTTATTTTGTTTCATCGGAATCGGAGTTGTGACCTTGGATATAAGAACTACGTGTGGCTTGATCCCTTGTCCAAGGGTACGTAGGTAGCCTGGGGTCTCCCCTAAGTGCAGCCGCGAATTATGCTATGTTTAAAAAGGGTTTGATCGATTCTAAGTATGAGATTGTTGGATTTGAATCCTGTTTGATGATTTTGGTAGTATTTGTAAAGTTGTTTGAGATCTTCAATTGCATTGTTTGTATTATTCGACTTAAGAGCATTGCTGGTTTTGTTTTAAACCATATGAAGGCCGGAGGCCTATTATGAAATTGCATGTTGATAACTTGTGCATGCTGCTAGTTGGGTTAGAAATTGTGAAATTTTTACAGGTTGAAAATTTGGGAAAAGTCAAATTTACAGGGGAGACTGCCGAAATTTGGCAGAAAGTCTCGATTCTTAGTAAGTGGGCCTGGCATCGGTATGATGTCGGAATTTCCACAGGATTCGTCTCTGGTTTCGAGGAATTCGGCTCGGGTCCTGTCATACAATGCTGGAGGAAATTGAAATCATTAAAAAACTTTATATGCCATCAAATAAACTAATAAGTGATAATTAATTAAGCTACACTTGTCGAAGTCTAAGAAATAACTAGAATAACTATTGGTAATCGCAATAAGTAGTGTATATGTTTACCTTCCCTTATATATTTCAATGAGCATACCCTTTCCTTTTCCTCCCTTGGCCTTCCCTCTGCCTTTTTTTTTCCCAACACTTAATCCTATTTTAAGAACAACAATTAATAACATAATATTATTTATAGTTTTCAAATAATATAAGCTATACCTTGGGTATTTGAAGGTTGAGTCTCAAAGCATGTCTCTTGAGTTTCTTGTACTTCATTATCATGAGATGGTTCAACAGAGGCATGTTGGACTGCAGAGGATCTAAGTATGGAAAACCATTATGCAGAGGATCTAAATTATATTATTCATGTTTATACATAATTAGATGTTTATGATTATTGTCCTAACTCGATATTCCCCATTCATCAACATTAACATTTACTATTTTCCCACTTTTTTATAACAGGGTCAAAACCTCCATCAAAGAGAAGAAAAGTCATGAAGAAATTGCAAAACAAAAACCCACCCAATTAAATAGCATGCTGCTCAAAACTATCCAAATTTTGCTATTTTGATAGCTACTTCCCATTATTAACATTTCAATATATATACAAACATGTCTACTATTTTAACATAACAAGTATCCTGTAAAATAAGTTATTACTTCCTTTTTAGCAACTTATACTTCCTTAATTAAGCATAATGCACAAGTTAAATCTCATTGTATATATATAAACAATCTTATTTTGTCTACGTAATTTCAAAACCCGCAGTATCATGCGGGCTTTTTTGCTAGTAACAGTGAAAACTGACACAACAAATGGAATAGAATTTTATTTTCTTTAAACTCAGAAAGATATTGGTGAACCAAAAATTAATTCAAAACATTCACAAAATAAGAAAAAAAATAAACTAATAATTTGAGCAAATAAAATAAAGGTTGAAAGTAAATACCTGATTTTCCGAAACCACCCATTCCAAAAATCTTGTGCCCCGTGATGCAAATATATCTTCTATGAACGGTAGTTGGAGGTTCTTAGTTGCAGATATAACAGCAAATCCCTTTGAAATGGTAAACATGATCACTCCAAATATGATGATCCTCCCAACCCAAGAATCTTTTCAGACCCACTGAAATTGATAAAACAAATATGAAATCAATATTTTTATCTTCCTTTTGGTCATAAATGTTGCTGTCAAACTAAAAATTAAAGAAAAACTTACCTGACTTTTCTTTCTCTGTTCAGACTTTGGCCGCTTGATGTATGTATGAGTTGAAGAATTAGAGAGTTCTAAGTCGATGATGAAAACTGATGGGTGTAAAATATGTGGCTTTATGTTTATATAGCAGAGGTTGTGTGAATTTTTTTGTTTTCCTATTTCTTTTCTTTTTGAACTTTTAGAAACTCAATAATGATAAGGTAGTCACGTGTTTTCTGCAAACTACCTCTCTCACGTTCATATTCCAATGGATGGATAGACACAAGACTTTTTTTACGTCGTTATCTGTCAATTGTCAGTTATTTTTTTGGACTTGCTGAAACGCAATGGTAGGTAGCAATTCAAATGCTACATCCAAATTGAAGACACCAGTCAATTGGCTATCACTTTTTCAATCCTGCTCTGTTGGTAAGATTTGGAAAAAGATATTGTTCCAAGTAAAATTCTACAATGGGCGTGGTGTATCCATGCGTTCAAAATATCAGCCATTGGATGAGTAAGTGGAGATAAGGGTTAAATTCACACCATTGAATGCTGGTAACCTGTTAAAAGGGTTGGTGTAGGTAAAAGTGAATAAAATAAAAATTAAACAGAAAAAGAAAAATAAAACAAGAAAAGAAAAATAGAACGACAGAAAGGGAGAAGGGAATAGAAGATCGTGAAATGCTGTTGAGGCAATCCCACCAACAACACTCTCTCTTTCATCTCTCCCTCTCTTCCCCTACATGTGAATCGCTTGATTCTGGAGATGAATTGAGAAGATCTTAAATCTCTGTGGCTGGGCATTTTACGTGGTTCACAAAAAACCAGTGGAAACAAGTTGCTGTTGCTAAAACGTATATAAGTCTCCATTGCAAAGGTAAAATTAATAGCTTTATTATCCTTGTCCACACTTGAGTTCCATAGGATTTCACTACTACAAAAAATGAAATAGTTTTGTAACCCCAAAGCTTATCACTACTACAAAAAATGAAATAGACGACCGGAATCCACCGTCATGTATCATGTTTTACAATCGACGAGAAATTGACCGACGTCTTTTAACACATGAAATAACGACGGCAAATAACCGACGTGGTTAATATATTACACGTCATAAAAACACTAAAACCGACGTCGATTTCATACATAAAAGCATAAAAAGACAACTTTCGACTACATTAGACGACGGTTTTAGTAAAACACAGACGTTTAAATAATGTTAAATGTCAAAAACAACTACAAACCTGACGTAAATATTTTTATCAACGTCTCTAAATAAAACAAAACCGACGTGTAAAACGTAGAAACCGTCGTGGTTAACAAATACTACGTTCACTAAATAAAAAAACTGACGTCTAAAACATATAACATGGTAAATTGGACGTCACTTTTGTCAAAACAAGTGACGTCTTAAATATTTAACATGACATATATTTACTTAAACTGACGTAAAAAAAAACATAACCACGACCCTTTAGGTCACCACAAACGTTGAAAATTATTTTGACGGCTTGAACATAGAAACAAACGACGTGAATTTAACATTACACGTCGGTTAATTAAAATATCTGTCATGTTTAATCCATTTACTACGGCCTAGGAGTCACATTTTAGGATGTTGTTAGTAGTTTACAATGTCGGTGGTTGTAGACTTTGACGTGGTTGACATTTTAAAAGTCTCTTTTGTGAGCCACTTAGACGTGTGTAATCTCTGAGACGTCATTGCTTTTATCCTAACTGTCGTTAAAAAGTAACGAAACGCCTTGAGTTATGGATTTGACGTCGGTTATTATAAAATGAAGGTCGTGGTTATATTTTACTATGTCCCAAGAATTCAATTATTCGACGTTGTTATATTCTTACTACGTCGGTTATTTATTTATCCCATGACGTGGCTAGTCTTTGTTAAGTCTCTTTTATAACCTTTTTTGACGTGTGTATTCTCCGAGACATCAATTGTTTAATTATAACTGACGTGCAACAATGTTTTTATGACGTTAATCATCAATTGACTATATTCGTAAATTCGTCGGTTTGAACTCTGCCGTCGTGTTATACTTTATTGTTCGTCGTTGATTATTTTATTTACCGTCGTTGTTTTAAATATTTATTAACTGTTTTGAAATGAATTTTAATTAACCGACGTGTTTTCTTTTTCAAATGGCGGGTTTTATTTCATTTTTGCATTGTCATTCCACGTCGGTTGTGAAAACCCGACGTTGGTTGTTTTGTAGACGTCTCTTGTTGCGATTTTTGTAACTTGACCGTCGTATTTTCAGCTTTAACCGATTTTTTTTAATTTTTGATTTGTCGTGCCCAAAGCCTGCAGAATGAAAATGTTATCGGAATTAAAATGATATACAGAGCAATGAATTAATGTCATAAAATTAACTGCATAACTAATGTCATACATTACAACAATCAATCAATCCATATATCTTCACACCCATCTCTAATATTCTCACTCCCAAACTCACCCACTAGGTCATCAAATGTGTCAACATTTGATATCCCTCTAGTAAATGGCTCACACTCAATTCTAATATCACCTAGCACATCATCATCAATAACATCATTATATTCTCTATTAGGCATTGATAACACTACCGACCAACCACGATGCATTGGGTCGTCGACATAAAATACTTGTTGGACTTGAGAAGCCATAACAAATTGGTCATTCCTATGTCCAATTTTACTAAGATCTACAAGGGTAAATCCAAGTTCGTCGACTACAAGGCCCGAAGTGTTATTTATCCAATCACACCTCAAGACTGGGATTCTAAACTTTTGGTAGTCAAGATCCCAAATTTCTTGAATAACCCCATAAAAACCCATATTGGAGACAATAGGGTTTTTATCCTTGGCACTCGCAACTTGCATAGTATGTGCAAGTAAATAAACTCCACTATTTTGGACAGTTCGCACATCATCTAGTGCATTGGTGTTAAATTTGACACCATTAATAAGATAGCTCCTATATGATGGCACTGCCATGCTTGGACCAGCTGCTAACCACCTCAAATTTTCTGATATGCCATTATTGTCTTCCCCATTAAATTTACTTTGAACCTGCAAATTAAACATATATCTTAATTCAATCTAACATATAGATAGAAAGAAAGAAAATTAAAATAAGTTCAATATATCATTCAATAACATATATACCTTAAAGCGTAGCCATTGAATGAAAGTGCTATTGTGCTTATCTTGTAGCCACTTTGTTCTCTTTCTAAATTTCGGATAAGTGGTCTTGATGTGGATCATATGTTCCCTACAATTGACACGAAAAAAACATGCATTATGGTCCCTTGTACATAAGATAAACATAAGGAGTAATAATATTTTAAATGGCTACATATGAAAAATTAAACTCATACGTACTCGATATAAGGTAGGACTTCCTCCGTATTCTCCAAGACATATAGATGTGCCTGGTTCAACAAGTCCATATCAACTAAGCTCACTGTGCAACCTGATAATGGCTTTGAAACTCCCATATTCTGGCCTGAAGGCACTCCAACTGTACTAAAATCAGATAAATGCTCGGTACAAAACTCTACAGCTTCTTCAGCTATACACCGCTCAGCAATGCAACCTTCGGGACGAGTACGATTATGAACATACCCCTTTAGCACTTTCATATATCTTTCAAACGGATACATCCATCTAAAATATACTGGCCCACATAGACGAACTTCTCTGACAAGATGTACTACTAGATGAACCATGATATCAAAGAATGAAGGGGGAAAGTACTTCTCAAGCAAACACAAAGTAACTACTACATCTTCTTCCAACTTATCTAGCTTGGAAACATCTACCGTCTTTGCACATATAGCATTGAAGAAGAAGCACAATCGAGTTATTGCATACCTTGCAGGCTTCTCCAAAACAGAACGAATTGCCACAGGGAGTAATTGTTGCATCAAAGTATGACAATCATGAGATTTAAGGGCAAGAAGTCTTGAATCTTTTAAAGATACAAGATTTTTTATATTTGAAGAATAACCTTCAGGAACCTTCATATCATAAAAAGAATTGAAAACCGCTCTCTTCTCTACTCTTGACAAATTCCAAGGCCGTGGAGGCAAGCGAGTACGTCTTTCTCCATACTCGGGTTGCAAATCAATTTTTACCCCCATGTTCAATAAGTCTAACAGAGTAGCAATCCCATCTTTATTTTTTCCAGGGATCTCTAATAATGTACCAATGATACTATCGCAAACATTCTTCTCAATGTGCATAACATCTAGGGTATGCCTCACATGGAGGTATTTCCAATACTCGAGATCAAAGAATTTTGATTTCTTCTTCCAACAAACTCTGTCACCATCATTCTCACCAACACTTCCCCCATTTTTCGAGCCCCATATGTAATTAATATCTTTAACCATATGCAGCACTTCTTCTCCTGTTAATGGCTCGGGAGGCATGCCATATTCAGGTTTCCCATTAAAAGCTGCACGTTGCCTCCTATATGGATGATTGATTGGTAACCACTTTCTATGCCCAATGTAACAAATTTTGTGGCCATTTTTCAACCTGTGACTAGGTGTATCATCGCCGCATATTGGACAAGCTTTATATCCTTTAACGACACAACCAGATAAGTTTCCATAGGCAAGAAAATCATTAATTGTCCACAGTAATACACCTCTGAGTGTAAAGTATTCTCCTATGTGGGCATCATACACTCCTCTAATCCCATCCCATAGAGATTTCAAATCATCAATCAAAGGCTCTAAGTAGACGTCTATATCATTTTCGGGCTGTTTAGGACCGGAAATCAGTTAGGTCAACATCATGAACTTCCGCTTCATGCATAGCCATGGTGGGAGATTATATGTAACTAACATAACTGGCCAACAATTGTATCTGCTACTTAAAGAACTGTGGGGATTGAATCCATCAGATGAGAGAGCCAATCTCAAGTTTCTTGGCTCATTACCAAAGTCGGGCCATTTTTCATCAACAAGTTTCCAAGACGGGGAATCCGCTGGATGAGACATAACCGTCAACTGATTTTCTTGCAGCATGCCAAGTCAAACTCTTAGCTGTCTTATGTGATTGAAACATCCTTTTAAACCTTGGAATTGGAGGAAAATACCACACCACCTTCGCTGCCACACCCTCTTTCAAGAACCCATCTTTGGTTTCCTTCAACCTTGAGATACCACAAGTAGGACAATTAGTTGCATTCTCATACTCCTTCCTATACAAAATGCAGTCATTGGGACATGCGTGGATTTTCTCATAACTCATCCCTAAAGCAGACAAAGTCTTTTTTGCCTCGTACATAGAGGAAGGTAGTGTATTTCCTTCTGGAAGAAATTCTCTTTGAAGTATCAATAATTCTGTAAAGCAAACATCACTCATCCCATGTTTTGCTTTCAAATTATATAACTTCACCAAAGCCGACAACTTCGTGTACTTACTGCAACCAGGGTACAAGGGTTCATCGCCAGCCCCAATCACATTGGCAAACTCATAAGGATCAGATCCAGTATTGGCAAAATCGTTATCATCCATCCCTAATTCTTCAGAAACATAACTAAACCTACTTTGCTCATCTTCTTCCACATTTCTACTAGCATTGGTAGTCCATTCCCAAGGTTCTCCGTGCCATCTCCAAATCTTATAGCTTTGCTCAATTCCATTAAAGTATAAGTGTTCCCTTATAATTCCAACCCCAAACAATCGAATATTCCCACATTTAACACATGGACAACGAATCTCAGTTGTATTTCCAAGATTTTCTGACGCAAAATTCAAAAATCCTTCCACCCCTAACTCATATGCCTTCGATCTTCTATCCGCATGCATCCATGACTTATCCATCTCACACTCTATAAAATTCATTTAAATATATATATATATATATATATATATATATATATATATATTAAAGGGGAAAGACCAGCAATGAAACACTACCTCATTCAAATAGCAGAGAACAAAATGAAAATTAAATATAAAACATGAACAAGACGATGGTTTGAACAAAATAATCGTCGTTTAATATAAATTCAGACGACGGCATATATAGTCACCGTCGTCATTAAGATACCCAAACCCAGAAATTTGAACAGGGTTCTGGTAGCCTAAAGACGATGTTTAATGGAGAAACAGTCGTCTTTAGGCTACCAGTTGCGGATTAAAACTCAGACGACGGGAGTAAATGAACAACCGACGTATACTAAACATTTGGACGATGGTTTGATCCGTCAACCGTCGTCGTAGTTTAAAAAAAACAGCTTAAATCTCCCATCCCCATTCCTTTCCCAAGAACCTATGGCCAAACAAACATAAAAGAACCCAAACAGAGAGCAATTATTACAAGAATGCAAACACCAAAACATAAAAGAACCCTAATATAGCTACCAATTAAGAACCCATAGCTACCAACGAAAACATTTATGGATTTAAGAAGAGATTAGGGTTAAAGGGACTTGGGTTGTACTTACATGGATTTTGAGAGAGAGCTGCGAGAATATAACAATTGCTTGAGAGAGAGCTTGGAGAATCTACGTACCCAATGCTTTGAGAGAGAGCTGAGAGAATATAACAAAAGCTTGAGAGAGAGCTGAGAGAATTAGGGTTAAAGGGACTAGAGTTGTACTTACATGGATATTGAAGAGAGCGAAAACTTTCAGACAAATTTATGTTGAAGAGAGCGAAAACTTTCAGACAAATTTATGTTGAAGAGAGAGAATGAACTATTTGAGGGTTAAAGGAAAATTCTGAAAATTTTAGGTCGCGGTCAAAAATTTTAAAGTACCGCGTTTCTCAACGACGACGGTCAATACTTACATGGACGTTTAATGCTTACTTACAACGGCGGTTTCTATATAAAACCGACGTTGTTGACATAAAGGACGTCGCTATTTAATAACCAACGTCGTAAACCGAATTCAATTAGTCTTCGTTTATGTAGTTGACCAAAAACAGCAGGAGAAAACCGGCGTCGTTTCAAAAAACCCTAAACCCTAAACCCTAAATTTTACAATAATTTTAAAAAAAATACACAAGTATGAGAAAAATGAACCGAAAATTGCTATGGACTCCTTACAACAATGCCTTCTACAATAGTAGGCTAAAATATGGATTTCGTAATTTTGAATTTATGGGCACCAATGGATCACATAAACTTTAGGGTTATGTTATGTAAAGTATAAGGAGTACCATGCTTTGTCTCTAAATTTGTTTGAATTTTGTTATCATTTGAACTTTGAAAACTAAAATTACATTTTTCAGGCCATATTTCAATGCTTGGTAGTTTTCAGTTTAATTTTTGGATTTAGTTTTGAATTTAATATGGAATTAAATAAAATATAAAAGTCATTAAAAATTAAATGAAAAATGAACTATCCGACGTTGTATGCTTTTACAACGACGTTAAACATCACAAACTGACGTCATAAAATTATTAGACGTCGAAACTAATAGAAAACGACGTATTTTTTTGGATAACTGACGTGGATTATCGTATTACCACGTCATTTTAGTGTATATAACCGACGTTGTTTAAATATACAAAGGCGTATGTTTAAGAATATCCGCCTTTGTATATTATTAAGACGTCGATAAGGTTATACTAACCGACGTAGTATATAAGTACAAAATTCATTTATACAAGATGAATTAATTATAAACCGTCGTTTTTATGACTATTACATGTCGTTTTAAGAATTGCCGTCGATGTTATATTTCCAGTTACATTAAGACGACCATTGTGTACACGTATGAGACGTGTAAATTAGAATCAGACGTCGGTGTTTGGTAACTAAACAAGTTTTAAAACAAAATTTAATTTTTTTGATGTTGGTTTGCTTGATTACAACAAAACATTTATGTACATTTTAAATAAACTAAAATAAACCTAAACATTGTTCATAAATATTTATGTACATCAATTATCCTTCAGTAAGAAGTTGTTCACGAATTCTGCCCATTCATGCCTAACTTCGTCAATATCCTCTTGTTTATACTGAACTTTATCTTTTTTCTTCTCAAACTGCAAAATAAACCAAAAAACCGACGTGTTATAATGATACAAACGACAGTTTTAAACAAAAATCTGACGTAGTAAAATAAAGAAAGTATATCTAAAATTTTGTGTTTTACCTTCTTCTCGAAATTTAAGTCAGGATCATGAATTATATCTCTCATGAATAGCATCACGTAATAGCCACACTCTACACTTGTTGGTTGTTCAGGAGTGCCGTGTAGATTTTTCCAAATGGCCTGCTGTTTACGTGAATTTTTGTTTACATGAATGTTAAACATTTTAATTGACCTGTTATACAAGAAAACAAAGGGTGTTAATGACAAAACAAAAAATTTAAATACAAATAGTAACCGTCGTGGTAAATCAGTCAAAACGACGGAGTTTTTAAAAAAAATACGTGATATTTTGTTTCAAACGGCGGTAAAAACTTACCGTCGTTGTATAACATTATAACGTCGGTAAGAGTAAAACGTCGTATAACAAAAAATTGAGCAGAAAAAATTAAAACGTTCTTAAATAAAACCCAAACGACATGGTAGTATGATTGAAACGACGTTTTTAAGAAAATACGGACGTAATAAATTATTTAACACGTCGGTAATAACGTACCGTCATTATATGTTCATTATAACGTCGGTATTATTAAAAATCGTCGTATATTTAAATACTTTAAAGGAAAAAAAATCTTAGATCAGAAGAAATCAACATACGTATTCACTATATTTTTCATGTCATCGTCAACCATGCGTTTTGGCAGTGAATTCATGTAATAGGCAGTCTCCGTTGCTGGTCTCACAATTACCATCACCCAATGACCCCTGCACATAATGATTCATATAAGTTAAATAGTACTACAAAGAAAAATATTACAAGCTTAGAAAAATACTTTAAATGGTACTAACCCGGGATTATAAGGGACCAAGAAAAATTGATTCCCATCTGCTGTGTTCAGGCGGTTTGACAGGTGTTTGATTCTATCTGATATTGATCCATATTGAGAGCTCACTAGCCCAGGGTCCATGAGGCCAACAAGGTTTACCATATTTGCCATTTTTAAATAGTCAAATAGGAACCTAAATATATGAAAGTCAATTAAATGAGATTTTAATTTAAAAGAAAGGGAAATGTAAAACAAAATGGGATTTTAATTTACCTCATGTATACTGATGTCACTGTGGTTCCAATCTCAACCATGGAACCAAACTGCAAAATATCATCAGGTAAGAGGAAGGTATCATGCTCAAAGCCAAACACTTCCTTGGGCATGTGAACTATCACAGCCTCCTTAGTAGGCAACAACTTGGTCTGGACGTGTTGGCATAAGGCTAACAGAGGAGGTGGCATGTCTAGCTTTGAGAGATCCTGTTACAAGAAATAAATAAAGAAATATAAGTTAGTTTGTGTGTGAACTAAAATAAACGACTCTAACTAAACCCAAAAACCAGACGTGGTATATAATATAAACAACGGTTTCTAGTAAATACTGACAGAGGAAAGGTTATACACGTCGGTAAATACATAATCGCCGTTGTGTGGAATTTATAACGTCGCTATACTATAGAAAGGTCGTCTAATTAAAATGCAGTTAATGAAATAATGAAATAGACGACGGTTTATTAAAGAGTTAGACGACGGCAGAAAACACAGTCGTTATTTTTAATGTCCAATAATTTGCAAAACAAGTAAAAGCGTCGTGGTATTTAACTAAAAACGACGCGTCTTGTAAGAAAAAGACGTATAAACCGTTGTTATTTTAAATTTTAACATCGGATATTAAAAGGAGCGACGTCTATTTAAAATTTAAAAGGCAGAAATAGAAAATAGCAGAGATTTTACCGTGTCCTCTGTCTATTTTCCAGCAGTATCAGCTTCAGGCTTCGGATCTTCTAATTCCAAAGCTTGGGGTCTGATACCAGTGGCCCCAGAGCAGCTTGCCTTATCAGACATTTGATTTTTTGGGCTTTGATCTTGAGGGGGTAAAGTAATTGGAGGAATTGGGGTTCTGAGCATCTGGCTGGGATCAAAATTAGGAACTAGTTGACGGAAATATGCCAACATAGTTTCCCTCTCTGCTCTGACTGCTTTCATTATAGTTTCCCTTGACTTCGGCTCAATCCTCAAGGTCTCTTCTCTGACTGCCTCCCTCACACTTTCCTTCAATTTGTCACCAAATTTCACTCTCTGCTGTTTCGGCAAATTGAAGAACTGAGTTGGGGTAACGCCAGCACCAACTCCTCTGACTCTCCCACCATGCTCGGGGGTTCCCAAAGCAAGAGTCAAAACATCATTGGTCCCGGAGACAATCACAGTGCCTTCGGAGACTTGCTTTTGCAAATCATCCTAAAAGAGAGAAAGAGAGATTGTTAGAAACTGAGCACGGTGTAAAACAGATAAATATACCGACGTTGTAAATTATAAACAACGACGGTTTTCTTAAATTACTGACGTAGTATTAATTTAAAACATCTGTATTTAAATACCGTCGTTATTTATAATTTACAACGTCGGTATATAAAAATTCGTCGTATATTCTAAATAAAACAAATTTAAACATAAATCAAAACCGTCGTAGTATTTAAAGTAAGACGACGGACTATTGAACAAACAGACGTAGGACTTAATTTCATATGGCTGCACAAAATTATCGTCGTTGTATAAACATTCTAACGTCTAGATAAGATAAAACCGTCGTAAATTTTAATGATGAAGTGAAAAACTCGATTGAAAAATGCATTCTTTACCAGAAATTGTGCACCACAAATTTCAGTGAAATAGACAGAGAGAGGGAGAGTGTGTGCGTGAGTAAACTTAAAACAAAAATGCAGTTCATAGAGGAATTTAATCCATCGTATTAATTCTATCTAGACGTCTACTTTATTAAAAAACCGACGTCCTATTCATTTTTAAACGTTGGTAAATTAAGCCCGTCGTGGTGTTTATTTGATAACGGCGCTTATTTAAAGAAAAACGACGTCTATACCAAAATAAAACACTCTGTTTTTCAAATTTAGAACAGAGTTAGTGAGACTTACGATTATTTTTGCCTTCTCTGCAACCTTTGGATCAGGGATGTTTCTTGTTTTATCTTCTCTTGCCTTCTTCCATAGAACAGCTTGATTGATTTCTTCAATATCGGGCATGGTTTCTACCAATTGGTCCTCCAAACCAACATACCCTTTTCTAGACAACCTATGGTTGTACTCCAATTTCTCCCTCCTCTCTTTATGCTCAGCATGCTTAGCCTCAAAATCTGGGGTTAACCTTGAAGCTACGAAGGCATCCCATTGCGATTTCTCTATGAACTTATAAAGCACAGGGGTTTCTTTTAACTTCTCCTTGTCATGTGCGAATGGAAGGATATAATGCTTAGTTATGTTATACTTGAAATCCTTCCATTTTTTGGCGGCAGACGACAAGACCATCTCCTTGTACCTATCCCCAATAACATAGGACATTTGAACAGCTTCCCAAGTCTGCTCCCTCACGTCCTTGGGTATTTGAGTCCATTTCTTGTCCACAAGAGGGACTCTGGTGCGTGCCAAAACACCAATGTAAGACTGCATCTCAACAGCAGCCTTGCCATGTGGTTTGCCCTTTTTATTGAACTCAACCACAGGCTTAACCTTCTCAATTTTCCTCTTAACAACACGGCTATTGTGCTGATACCGTGGCCGGATTTTGGCTCCTCAACAAATGTGGCTGTGCTCGAGTCTTTCTCGGAGGTTGAGGCAAATCTCATCCTCTTCAAGAGTTTGCTTTGAGTTGATTTTTCTTCTTCCACTTGAGCCTTTGAAACTGATTTGGCTTCATCCCCTTGTGCCTTTGAACCTGATTTGGCCTTTGACGCTTGAGCTTCCTTGTTTTGAGATTTCGAAACCATTTTTAATTAAGCTGCAAGGAAAACAACGTCGGTTATTAAACAGAAACAACGTAATAATAACAAAACAACGACGGTAACACTAAAACAGCGACGTCCTATTAAACAGTCTCTTAGACCATGTATGGAAATAAGACGACGGTTTTATATCTTTCATGACGTAAATGTGTATACACTACGTCGGTTACTCATAATAACCGACGTGGTTTAAAATTTACAAAGACAAACACAAAACGATTGTTCTTCTCCCACCGTCGTGTGTCCATTCTATCGTCGAAACCAGTGAAAATATCGACTTATGTATTTAATAAAAACCAGTGAAAGATTTCCTCAATTTGACAGAATCTTGTTACCAGACAACGACGACATTAAAATGAAATGTAAAAAAAGGGAAGAGAGTGAGAAAAAACCTTTGGCGTGCAAAGAAAGTTTCCTTCCAACGAAGACGAAGACGAAGACGAAGATGGTGATTTGGAGATGAAGACGAAGATTCAAACGATGATGCTGCTTTTGGGAAATGAGAGGGAAACTACGATACTTTATCGGAGAGAGAAAACCGTAGAATATTAGGTCAGGTGACGAAAAGTTTATATATTTTCCCACAGTTCAATACAACGACGTTGTTATTAAAAACCGCCGTATTATAACGTTATAACGACGGTAAATAATTCATAACTGATGTGGTTATCACAACTGCCGAACGACTTTTGGAATTCCGATGTGGTTATGACGGCGCTTTTTTATCTAAACTGACGTTGTAATTAGAAATTCAACGACTGTTTATTTTAATAAACCGACGTGGTTACTTTGGGGTTTTGAAAACGACGTCGTTCTCTTTTTAATATGCGCCAAATGACTTTTGGATTTCCGATGTAGTTATGACGGCGCTTGTTTATCTAAACTGATGTTGATTATTCAAATATGATGTCGCTATGTATATTAGAACTGACGTGGATATTTACGATAATTTGTTTAAATATGATTTTTTCACGCATTTTTTAACTCTCAGTTTTCAATTAGGGTTGCAGAATGATTCCTCACAAGAAATTGTCTTTCTGAAAGCAAATGGGTTTGCAGAATGATTCCTCACAAGACCAAGCATGGGTTTGCTACATCCTCCTGTGTAGCAAGGGTGGAACCAGCCTTAGAACCTGCATGGGTTTGCTGCCGCACTTGCCCCTTTGAAGGCATACGAGGGTGTTCCTGATGCTCCTTATGATAAGATAAAGCCCTAAACACTCGCAGAGACGGACTCAAGTGGGTTCCTCCCAAATCAGAGAAAAGTCTATTCATTCTAAACCTGAAGCCCACTCCCAGCTTCTTCCCAGCCCCCACTCTCCCCACCCCAAAGGCACAACCCACAACAGGTTCTAAGGCTGGTTCCACCCTTGCTACACAGGAGTTTTGAAGTTGATCACTGTGGAAAAGGGGACTACAATGTAACAAGGAATCGAGGAGTGAGCTTTTCACACTTTGTTGATTTTGATTTTCTGAAATTATTAGATATTCATTTGTGGCTGTGCAGGAGCTTGAGAACAAGAGGAAGGAGAGGGCCCAGCTTGCATATGAGAGGAAGAAACAGTTGAACAAGCTGAGGGTGAAGGCAGAAAAGAAACCACGATGTATTTGCCAAATTTGTGTACATATATTGTGTAAATATTGATCAATATTTAACACGAAGAGATTTTCCTTTTAAGATGAAAATGTTGTTGAGGATTGAGAATTAAATTTTGTTTTGTGTTAAGAAAGATATTACCAAAATAAAAGAAAAATTAATTAATTTTAAAAAGCTATAAAAATAAGACGGCGGTTTACAGAGAAGGTAGACGTATAAATTGAAAAAATACGACGGTAATTTGAACTTAGGACGTGGTAAATAAACACGACAGTAGTGTTGTAGGTACCGTCGTAGTATACTCCAAAATAATAAGTCGATAAATTAATCTCTCGCATCATGGTATATTATTTAACACGTCGTTTTTTTTGTAATATACCGACGTGTATTACATTACATTATACGACGTGGATTCCATAAAATTATACAACGTGGATTCCATTAAAGAAGAACCGACGTGGTTTTTTAAATTACACGGCGGTATGTCTATAAGCACCGCCGTAAGTTTAAAAGATTTATTGTATAAATTTGACTCTTTCTTTCAGTTTCAGTTTTCATTTAGGGTTCCAAGTTCTTCTGGTCTCTCTGGAGACTCGTCTTCCTCTCTCACGTACACACATACATCATCACTCTCTCTCACATCTCAAAGACAATAATTTGGATGTTAATGATGTATGCGTTTTGGTGTATCTCAAAGACACCAAAACACACACATCATTAACTTTCAAAACATTGTCTTTCTCAAAGTTTGCAGTAGTCAGTTCAGTTCAGGTTTCTTTTTGGATTTTGTGTATTTAAATATTGTCTTTCTCACTTTGGTGGTTCGATTATGATCAGGATCCAAAGATCTTAAAGGTAAGATATCATACCTCTTGGGATCTCATTTTAATTTTCGTAGGCTACCAAAATTAAAAAATAATTAAATCTTAAAAAGAAATAAAAATTAAGACAACGGTTTACAGAGAAGGCACCGTCGTAGTATACAGACATGGATTCCATTATATTATACGACGCAGATTAAGAACAGTTGGTCGTGTTTAGTTAGGAGTTAACACGGCAGGTTTTTTGGTGAACTGTCGTCTTTATTTTTACGTTGGTGGATTCATACCTGCTGTCGTCGTTTTTTGGTCAGATTTTTACTCTGAAGAAACCTTTTTAAAAAAACGACGCTTTTTTATTTGTATGCGTCGTCTTTTAAAAATATTCAACAGTAATTCACTTATCCACGATGGTTTTGTTTTATACCGTCGTCGTTTTAAATACAACGACGGTTTTATGTTCTGCCGTCGTCTTTTTCTCTTTTTGTAGTAGTGTATGTAACTTGTTGGATGCTATAAACTTATTATATAATGATGTCAAATATGATCGTCTATTGTTGTATGTGAATGAATTGAATGAGTTAATTTGAAAGGAAGTGACCATAAGATGGAAAGGGTACTGATAGATTGGCTCGCCTAGGAGGAAAAGGAAATAACTCAATTGACAAACAGTGAGTTGGAAATCGAACAAGCATAATACAATTGACAAACTGTGTGTAGGAAATTGAACAAGTATAATTCAATTGACAAACCGTCTGTTTGAAATTGCAAACGTGTATGCATGCCTATTTTCTTAACGTTTGGCTTCGTTTTCCACAGGATTTCACTTTCCATTCGAAATAGTTTTGTAACCCCAAAGTTTATATATATTTTTTTTGGTGAAAAACATGCGATTTTTGTCCTGTGTTAATAGTTTGTAAACATTTATTTAATTTATAATTAAATAACAAAATAAACGTATAAAGCGAAGGTGGGACAGTAGAGAAGTAAATTAGGTCCTTATCCTTGAAAACAAAAGGGTTTACAATAGGAAGGACTTGTATTACACTGTTGGGTCCTTATACGTGTAAACACAAATGTTTACATTATTAAGGTCTCGTATTACTCTGTTTAGGACAGTCATGTTCCACAAGATTGTAAAATTCACCCTTAATCTTGTAATATCGTAATTTATAATTGTACAGATATGTAGTAAAATATTAAGGTAAAGTGGAAAATTCAGAAGGTAAATTGGGTCCTTATACTTGTAAACACGGATGTTTACAATATTAAGGTCTCGTATTACTCAGTTTTGGATAGTTATGTTCCAAAAGATTGTAAAACCTATCCTTAATCTTATAATATCATAATTTACAAAGAGAATGACATCTAGTACATATTAACGTAAGTAAGGACATTAGGAAAGTAAATTGGGTCCTTATACGTGTAAACACAAACGTTTCCTATATTAAGGTCTCGTTTTGCTCAGTTTTGGACAGTTATGTTCCATAACATTGTAAAATGCATCCTTAATCTTGTAATATTGTAATTTACAAAGATAAAGACATGTAGTACAATATTAGGGTAAAGGGAAACATTCGGAAGGTAAATTGGGTCCTTATACTTGTAAACTCAAATGTTTACAATATTAAGGTCTCGTATTACTCTGTTTTGGACATTTATGTTCCATAAGATTGTAAAATTGATATTCAATCTTGTAATATCATAATTTACAAAGATAAAGACATATAGTACAATATTAGGGTAAATGGGAACATTCGGAAGGTAAATTGGGTCCTTATACTTGTAAACACGGATGCTTACAATATTAAGGTCTTGTATTACTCTATTTTGGATAGTTATGTTCCAGAAGATTGTAAAACCCATCCTTAATCTTGTAATATCGTAATTTACAAAGAGAAGGACGTCTAGTACAATATTAAGGTAACTAGGGACATTAGGAAAGTAAATTGGGTCCTTATACGTGTAAACACAAACGTTTACTATATGAAGGTCTTGTTTTACTTAGTTTTGGACAGTTATGTTCCATAAGATTGTAAAATGCATCCTTAATCTTTTAATATCGTAATTTACAAAGATAAAGACATGTAGTACAATATTAAGGTAAAGGGGAACATTCGGAAGGTAAATTGGGTCCTTATACTTGTAAACTCGGATGTTTACAATACTAAGGTCTTGTATTACTCTTTTATGGATAGTTATGTTCCAGAAGATTGTAAAACCCATCCTTAATCTTGTAATATCGTAATTTACAAAGAGAAGGACGTCTAGTACAATATTAAGGTAACTAGGGACATTAGAAAAGTAAATTGAGTCCTTATACGTGTAAACACAAACGTTTACTATATGAAGGTCTTGTTTTACTTAGTTTTGGACAGTTATGTTCCATAAGATTGTAAAATGCATCCTTAATCTTTTAATATCGTAATTTACAAAGATAAAGACATGTAGTACAATATTAAGGTAAAGGGGAACATTCGGAAGGTAAATTGGGTCCTTATACTTGTAAACTCGGATGTTTACAATACTAAGGTCTTGTATTACTCTTTTATGGATAGTTATGTTCCAGAAGATTGTAAAACTCATCTTTAATATTGTAATATCATAATTTACAAGGATAAAGACATCTAGTATAATATTGAGGTAAAGTGGAACATTTGAAAGGTAAATTGGGTCCTTATACTTGTAAACACGGATATTTATAATATTAAGGTCTTGTATTACTCTGTTTTGGACATTTATGTTCCATAAGAGTGTAAAATTCATAGTCAATCTTGTAATATCATAATTTACAAGGATAAAGACATGTAGTAGAATATTAGGGTAAATGGGAACATTCGGAAGGTAAATTGGGTCCTTATACTTGTAAACACGGATGTTTACAATATTAAGGTCTCGTATTACTCTTTTTGGGATAGTTATGTTCCAGAAGATTGTAAAACCTATCCTTAATCTTGTAATATCGTAATTTACAAAGAGAAGGATATCTAGTACAATATTAAGGTAACTAGGGACATTAGGAAAGTAAATTGGGTCCTTAGATTCGTGTAAACACAAAATTTTACAATATTAAGGTCTCGTATTACTCTGGTTTGGACATTTATGTTGCATAAGATTGTAAAATTCATCTAGTCAATTGTAATATCGTAATTTACAAAGATAAGGACATCTAATACAAAGAAAAATGACCCCCAATACAAAGAAAAATGAACCTTGGAGGAGTAAATTTAGTCATTATCCTTGTAAACAAGGTGGTGGTTACAACATTAAGGATTCGTATTATACTAAAATGGACATACTCGTTCCATTACATTGTAAAAGCAATCATTAATCTCATAATACCATCATTTACAACAACAAGGAACTCTTGTATAAGAATAGGGTAAGCATGGACCTTGGTAGAATAAATTTGGTCCTTGCGCTTATAAACAGGGGGGGTTCACAACATATAGGACTTTGTTTATATTGATATGGACACATGGGTTCCATTAATGTATAAAAGGGATCCTTATACCTGCAATAGCGTAATTTACAAAGGAAATGACCCCAAATACAATGTTAAGGTAAGAATGAACCTTAACAGAGTAAATTCAGTCATTATCCTTGTAAACAAGGTGGTGGTTACAACATTAATGATTTGTATTATACTAAAATGGACATACTCATTCCATTACATTGTAAAAGTCATACTTAATCTCGTAATACTATAATTTACAAGGGAAATGACCCCAACGCAATGTGAAGGTAAGAATGAACCTTGAAGGAGTAAATTGGGTCCTTGTCCTTGTAAGAACAAATAGTTGCAACAATAAGCACGAACAGTACACTATTACGGACATAGGCATTCCACAAATTAGTAAATGATATCCTTACATTTGTGAATTACAATACTTGGGTTTTACATAATGCGATGTGGTCATTTTTTTTGTTAATATTTAAATATAAAGTAAAAAGTATTTTCTTTACGTTTTTGTGTGATTTGCACTAAAAGTCATTGTTTTTACTTTTAGGTACTTCAATCATGGAAAGGGAGAAAGATCGAACAGGAGGCAGGAATTGCACACTGTAGTTTACCAATTACCAAACGGGCAATAGGATTTCGCACATTTGAATTACAAATACATAGATACTGTTTGTCAATTGCCAAATAGGAGGCAGTAATTGGACATTGTAATGCAATTGGAATCCATAAAAAATAAATTACAGTTCCCCGATTTGGCAATTACTGTCACCCAATATGGTAAATCCGCTGAACACCAAAACATTGGAATGACCGTCATAACTTGCAATAGAAACAGAACCAAGGCTAGCAGCACAAAATAAAGTTAACATATTAACTTCATCAATTGTTCGTACATATGGTTACCCAACAAAGTTAACATATTAACTGCACCAAATTGCATTTTCACACCCTGTGCTAGTCATAATCTATAATATGGAAACCGAAAAAGGACACCAAATAGGACACCAAATAGGACATTCGACCTAGATGTACAAAAAAAGGTGTCCTACCTAACCATGGTCAGAATTCTTTGAAAACCACTTTACAAAAAACAAAAAAGTTGCGGTGTTATACCATGGCGACCCTCCTTCCAAAAATATAGGGCATGCACCAAAACCAATACCATCACAGCATTAGATCTAAGGTCACAAAAATATATACTGGTCAGTCATTAGAGTCCCATTACGCAACCTTGTTAGCGGCGCTGAGGTCTAGGCTGACCGCGGCCTGTACGTATTTCTGGTATAGTCACTGCTGATTTTTTTTGTTTCCAAATATAAACCCTCTTTCTTTTAATGGTGACATCCACCACATCCTTGTCTTTAACCTCAACATTATCAATCTTGTTCCCCTTCGCCATTAAATCAGATGCATTTTCCATCACTTTCAATGTTTCACGTATTATCACATCACACAATTGATTTTTTTCATTCCGGAGCAACTCAACAGCAAGTCACATTCGTTGTACATTAGAGTCGTACTGCAACGGAAAAAAAAAACATTTAGCGTTTCATTACGTATTAATCATTTTTACCATAAAAATAGCACATGCGCAATGCATACCCGGTCATGCCACAATTGACGATAATATTGCATGTGTCTTATGCCAAAAATGCCACAATCCACACTATTAGGTTGGACGGGATTGGCATCCAATGGGGACACAACAGAAAAGGAGGTGAACGTCCACCCCGTCCCAAATACCGACAATATGTCATCATGAAAAATGGAGTCTAGGTACAACAATTGTTGCATACACAAGAACATAGTCGACATTAGTAACATTTAGCAAAAGAAATACGTATAATTGCATTGAACAAAAGCTTCTCCACTTACACTAATATGGCAATCATTCTCGCGTTTCTTATTGTGACGCGCATCAGGTAAACTGTCCCAAATTTCGGCTTTCTTATGGAAAATGTCGTAAACCAAAAGATAACAGTGACCAATTACATCATCGTGCATCAGAATATATATCTGCAAAAAAGTGGTATGTTCATTATCACCGATAATTGATATTATTTGAGCTTGCATACGAAACCCACCTGCATGCAATCCTTCAGTAGCCCATTAAATCTTGTGAGACGACAAAGCTTGTGTGTCCTAGCACATGATGTCATACGATCACTGGGACGTACAAACTTGGCGCCTTCCTGTATTTTATGAGATATAACACATCAGCTTTAACCAAAAAATATCCTTCATTAATCTTATCCATTTACTTACCGACCAAAAATACGTAGGTAGGAACCACTTTGTGGAGGTGGTATCATATAAATATTCTGCCATTACATTGATTACCTATTACAAGATAAGACACGATTGTTAGCATCCTAGTACCAACATTCTAAACATATACTAATGAGTAGTTAAATATATATTCGATTCATAGTCCTTACATCATCTAAGAGAGTCGACCCAAGGGCAAGGCTTCCAAAATGGTGACAATTTATAGCTACAGCACCAGTGTCAACGAGTAGTTCACTGTTAAACAGAAAAAATAAGTGTTCTAATCAATTGTTCTTATGTCATTATGACAACACAATGGATCCAATGGATTTCAATTGTTCTTATAAAAATTAATTTCACAAATTTGGTTCAGGGTATACCTCCAAGCTTTTGGATCCAATGGATTGCAACAAAATGCAAAACTCAGTAGATCTCTATCATCTTCAGAAATATCGTTGCTCATCCAGAATGGACCGACATTTAATCTCTTCATAATCCGCTCGTGAGCAATTACTTGTCGGGTTTTTGCATTTGCTTTAGCTTTCAACGCATTGACGTCTTCATAAGGAGTTCTCTTGTGGGGACCCGGCTTTCTATTCGTTGTTGCACGAGTCACTATCGGATCCCTTGTTGAACTTGAACTACAATTCTCTAAGAACAAACTTTTTACTTCGTTGTGACCCATTTTATCATAGTGCTCATAAATAATTACGAAATAGCATTTACAGATCAATATAACTGAAACAAACATTTATTAAATGATACAAAGAATCTGCATAAAATAAGGACACCTAACTTTGTTATTACATAGGGAGAAAACCAAATAAAAATACAACGTAATCCATAGTACAATGATTTCTGCAAATCAAATACTCGATAATTGTCATCATCCAAACATGTAAACAAACAAGTGAAATTATGAAAACACATAGAAACAAGCTACAACCAATGCTCATCATACCTCATTCTGAGGTTGTTTTGCATGTTTTCTCTCATGGATGACTTCAACAGAGGGAGCCGAAGTTTTATCAACAGTTGCAAATCCTTTCACATTGTCATCTTGCTCGTTGGGAGTTTCGTCTTCTTTGTTTGGCCTACTTTTTGGAGGTTTAGTATTTCCAAGGTCTTCTTGTCCCCCATCACACCCCATATCAAACATGTTATCATCTTCCTTATTCAGTTTAACTTCCAGTTCATGAGGGCATGGGGTGCGCAATGTTCTTTCTTTCTCTTCATTTTTTGATGATAACTCAAACATAACTTTGGAGAGCGATTCATCCATACGAGCAACAATGGCTACCAAAGTTGCCACATCCTTTCTTATTGAACTTAACTCTTCGGCAAAGTGAGTCATTGTTTTGGCATCATCTCCGAGACCTCCATATTCAGTTTTCATAACAACTACCTTATCACTTTCAAACCCCCCTCTTTTTTGAAGCCATTTCTTCATTTTTTTGGTCTCTACTTTCCTCCACACAGTGAGTGGTAGCACAGACCTATCCACAAGTACGCTACCATGAGCTATAGCATTAAGGTAAAACAATTGAAGGAATAACAAGCAACCACTGATGTAAACTTGATTGTTCTCCTTAAATGACCTGACACTGTCTAATAAAAATATGAATGAATAACTTGCCCAATTTTTCTTTGCGATTGCCTTGCTATCTCTTAACGGAAGTAGATATTTTAGATTCACATACACGGAAGTGGTTGGACATAGCAACGTGCATAGAGCAAACATGAGAAAAACAACTTTGAAAAAGTCACCTACTTCTTCTGTCCCCACCATTATCTGTTTCAACTCATTATTTTTTAAAAGCTTCTTCCAGCCCAAAAAAGAATTTCGCACATTTACAATGTGTTGGTCATCCATGGATCCGGTGAAGTCAACTTCCCCTCCTCCATCCTTAACACCCATTATGCGCACGAAGTCATCCACATATATCTTAAGTGTTTTCCCATGTAGCATAATTGATGATTCATCAGAATTCAATTTATCAACCAAAAAACGGCACATTGAATGAGACAGTTTTTCTCACTTCATTTCCAACAACGAAACAAATCCCATTTCTTCAATGGCTGCTTTTTTCTCATCGCTTAAAACATTTATAGTGTCCTTTATATCCTTCGGACTGCATCGTGTGGCTATCTTTAAACAACTTCTGTTCGAGGCGTTCGTTGAAGGTGTTTTAGATTCATACTCTGCTTTCTGAGTGGCATCCAACTTTTGCCACATATTAGCGATTTCCTTCTTCGTCTGAGGAAGAAAATAATAAAATTCAATCAATTCATTATAAGTTGTGAGCTGTAACGTCTCTATTTAAATGTATTGTTTACAATTTATCACCTTCGTATCCACTTTCTCCACTATTTTTTGTTCCTTCATTTCATCGCCCTTTATTTTCCTATTTAAAACATTCACATTTAGTTAATCCTATAAAAAGTACTTAATACACTGGAAGAGACATCTAACACTTACAGAAAGTTAAAATAACCGGTCTTGCGATGAATCACCATCTTGGACTCGTCTTTTGTTGTTTTTGGATTTTTGCCCTTACTATGCACATCATTGTTCTTTCTCACCATTTCGTAATTCCAATTAATGATGAGCCTGCATTAAACAAGAAAAACATTTAATATATCAAATAAACTCAATAGAAAATAATAACATGTCAACTCATATGCAAATTGTCAAACTATATCAAATAATAACATGTCAACTCATATCAATGGGAAAATAATATTTCAACTCATATGCAATGGCCAAAGGAGATATGAAATTGCAAGACCCTTAGGCATTGCAGGTTTGTGCTCCAATATATCTCCCATTCAATGTAATTCTCAGGCATCCAAAACAATCTCAATAATAATATGTGAACGAAATTAACTTCAACCCATTATTTTTTAAATCTTTCAATCCATTCCATAATTCGAACACCCAAGAACACAACATATTAAACAAAACAAAAAGTAGTCTTATCAAATAAACAATCGAAAAATAACATGTATATGTCAATTGCCAACTAGGTGCTATGAAATTGCATTACCCCTAGTCAATTGGCAATCAGGTGCATGAAATTGCATTAACCCTAGACAATTGCCAACCCGGTGCAATGAAATTGCATTACCCCTAGGCAATTGCATTTTCGTGCTATACTATATCACCTTCTACATATCCAATATAATTATGAGGCATCACGAAACACTTTTAATGGTTGTTCTCAGCCTACTGACTGTAATGACTATTTTACAATTTGTAATAAGGTTACCCACCCACAAAAATGAAATTCATATTACGTTTTCAAAAATAAACTTAAAGAGGTGAGGTTAGGTTTTAGCAAAACACAAGTCATATTACACAATACTAATTGTACAAAAGGTTAGGGTTTATCAAGAGATAAAATGAGATTCTTCAATACTACCCTTACAAAACTTCAAACTAAGTGCTTTAAACCTTAAGTAAATAGCTACCAATAAATGGAGGAATCTTCACCACATAATATATGTCAACTCATATGCAATTGCCAAATCATAGAAACAAATTGCATGAACCCTATATAATTCCATTTTAGTCAGTCATACCGAATAAACTAAAATAATAACATGTCTACTCATATTCCAATTATCAAGCGGCCGTTTATTGAACCATATATGAAATTGCATTCTCGCCAATCATATCAAACAAACTCAATTGGATAGTAATATGCCAACACATATGCCAATTGACAAACAGAAAGCTATGAATTGCATGACCCCTATGCAATTGTATTTTCGTGCTCCAATAAATCATCTTCTATACATCCAACGAAATTCTTATGCATAATTTTACAATGCTTATTCTCTGTATAAAATATAAAATTACAATGCTACTAAATTTCATTCAAATTTTACAATTTAGAATAAGGTTACCCACCCACACATATTCAATTCATATTTGGTACAAAACCTAGTTGAGATTAAGGTTTACCCATAAATAGAAATTAACTTAAAAATTCTTGAGATTAGTTAGGGCTTAGCAAGAGAGAGATGAGATTAAGGTTTACCCATAAACATAATTTACTTACAAAAGAGGTGAGGTGAGTTAGGGCTTAGCAAGAGATAATTGAGATTGCTCAATACTAACCTTAGAAAGCTTCAAATCAACTGATACCCAATGTTTAAACCCTTAGGAAACAACTGACAACCACTACAGGAGATACCAATGGAGAAGTTGGGGGCAGCGGGTTGTATTATTACGTAGATCGTACCGAGATGAGTCCGTAGACACGTAGTGGGCTTAAATCGGAGTTGTAACGAGAAAGTTACGATCAAAATACCTTCAGGGGCATAATTGTAATTATTTCAAAATGGGATTTTAAATAAAAATCAGAAAACCCATTTCTCTCTCCCTCCCTGCGCAGAAACAGCCCCCCTCCCCTGTTACTGTTCATCCGAACGGTTTTTGCTTCGCCACCACCTCCACCGACCACCAAATCGCATGATATTAGTACCAAATGTCAAGCTCACTTCCCTCTTCCTATCCCGACTAATCTCTGCCGCTGGAACCACCGGAGATGGCCGGAAAATGCAAAAATCCGATTGATTTCGACCCAGTTTTTGACAGAGTTCTCGCCGGCGATTTCTCCCTCCTCCGGCCACCAAACCGGTCAATTAAGGTATGCTTTTACACCTATTTTTCATGCTCTAGCTGATGGTTGGATAGGAATTGAGCAATTTCTGCGTTGTGATAGTTAATTAAGCGATTGAAAAATCTGCCGGTTTCGACCTCCGTTTTCAGCCACTTCCGGCCACTTTTTGGGGTATGTCCAAAAACAAAAGTGGTTCCAAATTAGGGGTTTTACCTAGGGTAAGAAGCTTGGCCGGCGGTTTGGAGTTTTTCTGATCGCCGGAAATTTCTATGGACACCACGCGCTGCCGGCGCGTGGGGTGGCGCGTGGGCCACGTGTTGACCTGTCACTATGTCCTAAAATGATCTCCTGGTTCTCACGAGCGCGTAGGTACTTACGGATCTCAATTTGGATACCGTATGAGTCTCGAACGGATATCGCCTATTAAGCGTTATCCGGGTTAGACAGGTTTAGACCGTTGGATGGTCTTGAATTTATTATATGTTAACCTGGGCATCCTTAGGATTGTGTAGGATTTGACGGATCGTAAAACGGAGTCCAGGATACTCCGGAAATGCCAACCCTAGGGCTAGGATTTCAGTAACCGTCCGATCGTGCGATCGTGAGTGATCCGGCCGTTCGATCTGGACCAAACTTGCAGGATGTGTGTCCGAAGCCTTGTAGGACACGTAGGAACTTTTGGATCGGAGTTTGGAGGTCGTGGGCCCCGCAGGCCTGGTTGACCAAATTTGGAAGGTTTGATTCTCGGTTCGCCATGAGTCTTCCGAGGTAGTTTTACCCTTCGAAAAGTATTAGGATAACCTTGCAAGCGAACCTAGGGTCTCGGCTTGAATTTTAGTATTTAAATGGAAGTTTGTCTTCAGGAGCATAGTTCCCTATTTATATTGTTTTAGGATCTTTATGTAACTTATGCTCGTGTGAATGATCATTGGTTTAGAATATTATTTTTCTCATTGATTAAATTATCATGAAATCTACTAGGGATTTATATGATCATGGAATGAATATTTATATTTATAGTTATAAGCAGATTGTCAATTTATGAGTATAATAATTGAGAAAGTGCTATCCTTGTTGAATTTGTGTGGGGTACTTAGAATGTTATTTTGAGTGTTATTAGCACTACTTTAGGTACCTCCCCGGTTATGGGTTTTATGTTTGAGATTTATTTTGCCCAGGCCCGTTGGAGTTTGTCCAGGCCCTTCGGAGATTGATTTATTTTGCCTAGGCCCGTCGGAGTTTGTCCAGGCCCTTCGGATGTCTTCTTAATATGATGCCTTGGTAAAATTGAATTAAGGAATGGAATATTATTTTTTATAATATTTATATAAGGATTACGAACTCCACCATCATACGTACCTCCCCCCCTTGAATAATGATACTTGGAAACAGTGGTTATGGACACTAGAATATATGAAAATGGATATGGTTTGGATATACTATTCACACACGAGCCGGGTTTAGGGCGTGTGGGCTTTATTGGTCACGGATCCTGGAATTATTGGATGCCGGAAAAAATTGTGATATGGTATGGATATGACGGAACCCGGGGCATACCTTAACGGGGTGTCGCTGTAGACCCTTAATTGGGTAGTCTGCGCGCGTAGGACGGTTCCAGGCGTACGAGTCTTGATTCTTCGTCCGTACGTGCTGGGTTAGAGTGTCAGTCCCCGAGTTGGACGACTCATCCCTAGCCACATGGACATTTGAGGGCCGGATAAGTGTGAGCTAGTCAACAATCCCTTCTTGGATTGTTTCCCCCAGTTCATGATGTGCATCATCATATGTACCTTCCCTTGGATATTGATATATGGAAATTGTGGATATGGTCTGGATAGGACGGAAACCCGGGGCATACCTTAACGGGGTGTCGCTGTAGACACTTAATTGGGTAGTCTGCGCGCGTAGGACTGTTTTAGACGTACGGGTCTTGATTCTTCGTCTGTATGGGCTGGTTGAGTTTAGTCCCCCAGTTGGACAGCTCGTCCCTAGCCACATGGATGTTTGAGGCCGGATAAGTGTGAGCTAGTCAACAATCCCCAGTTGGATTGTTTCCCCTGGTACATGAGGATGGTGAAAGGTGGGTGTTATTATATTGCATATATGTATATGCGGTTTTGATGTTGGTTTGAGATTTGTGAGTGGTACATGTATGAATGCTTGAGCCCTGGATTGGGAAGTGCTGTACGGCAACATACGCCTTGGATAGGGTATGGTTGCGGGATTGAACTGATATATTGGAAGAGATTGAGAATGTGTTCATTGTGTTTTGTCGGAATTGGAGTTGTGTTAAATCTGAAATGTATCGTCGGTGCTGTTTTAAATAACTGTATATTATTGGATTTGTGACAGTTAAGGGAACAACTACGTGTGGCTTGATCCCTTGTCCAAGGGTACGTAGGCAGCCTGGGGTTTCACCTAGGTGCAGCCTCGAAATATTATTATGTTTAAAAGGTTTGATCGATTCTGAGCATGTGAATGGGTTTTTATGTGATTTTGGATTTGAATCCGGTTTAATGATTGTTGGGGGGATTCGTATAGTTGTTTGAGATCATTAATCGTATGGTTTTCGTATAGGGCGACTTAAGAGATTGTTGGTAGTTTGGTTTCGGATTATTTGAAGGCCGGAGGCCAATTAGATGAATTGCCTGAGTTTATATTGTGCATGCTGCCGGTTGGTATTGTTAAAAGTGTTTTATGCAGGTTGGAACTTTTTGGGGAATGTTCAATTTACAAGGGAGACTCTGCCGAAATTTTCGGCAGAAAGTCTTGTGCTCTTTTCCCTTAATTTGGAAAAGAGGCTAAATTTTTAGTAAGTGGGCTCGGCATTGGGGTGATGTTGAAAATTTTCCACAGGATTCGTCTTGAGTTTCGAGGAATTCGGGGCGGATCCTGTCAATATCACATAACAAACCGATTACCTCCACCTGTTATAGCAGGTTTTCTTTTAATTTTTTTACAACTCAATTGGCATGTGCACTGCACATGCTTCATAAACAATAAATGGAGCATGGATACACCAGGTGCATCGTAGAAGGTGCCATTGTTCCAAGCACGAGAAAGTTTCTTGATAACGTGGAAAAAAGCTTGTATGTATCACAAATTAATCACGATTCATCGCGCATACGAATTTTATTCTACATGGTGGAACACGATTAAATGAAAGTAACAAGATAGTGTTATTCTCGTCACGTGCAATTTCTTCTTGAATTTCTTAGGCCTCTCCATTGTAGCATGAAAAGTCACAACTACAAGACAAAATAGTGTTTGTCTTAAGATAAGCACTCAAGGCCATCCTCGCCTTTAGAGTTGAAGAGGAACTTTCCGGAACTTTAAATTTAAAGGTTTTTTTTTTTCGATAAAAGGAGTATTATATTAAGAAGAATAACACAACAGTCAAGGGCTACAAACAACAAAGACCAACCAGAGAGGCCAGTCACAAAACAGTAAACAAAACAACAACAAAAAACTAAAAGAAGAAAGCTTAGAAAGCGTCAAGTTTGGTGGGCAAGGTAAATCTCCTTATTATTCGTATTTTAACATACAATTTTACAAATGATTTAAACTAAATTTCACTTTATTCTTCTCTTATCACTATATATTTTATAATTGTTTTTGCTATATTAACAAATTTTTTTAAATATGTTTTAGGACACTCCCATTTTATGCAGAGCAGCTATTACGCGTTTTGATACACCTAACGGTTGGTGGTATAAAGCATGCCCATTTTGCTTTAAGCAACTTAGAACTGCTGCCCACCATGATGAAATTTTGTGCCCAAAACACAATAATCAAATTCCTCTCCCTTAGTAATACAAATCTCAACAATTAGTTTCATTTTATTTTTCCATAAAGTTTAAACACAATTGTTTTAAATTATTAAAACATTACATAAATTTTACATACAGGTTCAAAGTGAGCTTAGTGCTTGAAGATTCAACTGACGAAACCAATGCAATCATAATTGGAAAACCAGCAGAACAGTTGTTTAGGATTTCTTGCAATGAATTGGTTGTTCAAAGAGGTTTTACCAACTAACAACAATTGCCAGATGCAATTCTGCAAACAAGAGGACAAGTTAAAAAATTTCAACTTTGATTTGGGAGCATGAGAAGTGATTCCAACAGAAATGATGTACTGATTCAAGCAATCTTCGACGACACAATGCCACTTCTTGAACCAACATCGCAATCATCTGACAAAAGTTTGACTGCACATGACAAAGAAAACATCGCTACCCAAATGGTTCCACCCATTACCCCACTTCTCTCAAAGCAAATTCCAAGTGCATCTACCCACAAGCATAGTTGATGCTTCTATAACAGAGGTCCCCAATTTCAAAAAAAAGATATAAAGACATTGTCAAAAGAGCTCTCTTTACCTTTCGCCCATCAAAAAAACCGAAAAAGTTAGAATTTATATAACAATTAACTCCATTATATAAGTATTTACGCATTTTCTAACATTTACCAATATATTTCTTTTTCTTCCATTTAGCATTTCTCTAAGTCATGTTCGAACCAAAAACAAATATGAAGAAATTGTTGCTACAAAAAGCATGGAGGAAATTTTTTCAAATTCTAATTTACCAATCATTGTCTTAAAGAAGAAAACAAGCGAAGACAGTTTGGCAACCAGTTCTCCTACCCCGATCGCGAGATTAGAGTTTGTATTCTCTCTTTTACAATTCACTTATCTCATTTAAATACATATTACATGCATAATATTCAATTTTATTCATACATTCATTTTTCACTCAATCTTTATATATTAAATTGTAACAAATTGTGTTGAATTTGACAAAATCATCATTTTTGTGATATTCTAATTGATGCTTTGTTTGAATATTGGGTTCCTTTCAATTAAGGTATTATAAGATTATCTGTACTTATTATATAGGTCTACAAACCATTTAAACCACTATTGAATCGCATACAAATGAAATTTTTGCATGCTGAACGTTTGGGAATACTATTAAATTGTCATATTTACAGGTGAAGTTTTTTAGGAAATGTCTGTTTTTCAGGGTAAGCTCTGCCCGTTTTTCAGCAGAAATGTCAAACCCTTAAGTAATTTTAACTTCAAATAAGGGCAAAAGACATTTTAGTCATACCTACCTAACACATTAAAGAATTAAAAGCTTAATAACATTATATTTACATCCTTTTCTTCAATACATCCAACCATGATTATTTTACCTCTGTTCAACTTTTTCTTTAGATAAACACAAAATTTAAAATATGTTTACTTTGTGTTACTTCAATTGGAAAACCATCTACAACTTGCTCATTAGTTCTCTTAAGTTCGTTACTTTTCGTTTCCTCAATTGGAAAACCATTTATAACTTTTTTATTAAATTGTGAAACTATATTATTCCTGTTTATACATAATTAGATGTTTATGATTATTGTCCTAACTCGATTTTCCCCATTCATCAACATTAACACTTACTATTTCCCCACTTTTTTATAATAGGGTCAAGACCTCCATCAAAGAGAAGAACAGTCATGAAGAAATTGCAAAACAAAACCCGCCCAATTAAACAACATGCTGCTCAAAACTATCCAAATTTTGCTATTTTGATAGCTACTTCCCACTATTAACATCTCAATGTATATACAAACATGTCTACTAATTTAACATAACAAGTAGCCTGTAAAATATGTTATTACTTCATTTTTTGCAATTTATACTTCCTTAATTAAGCATAATGCTACAAGTTAAATCTCATTGTATATATAAACAATCTTATTTTGTCTGCGTAATTTCAAAACCCGCAGTATCACGCAGGCTTTTTTGCTAGTAACAATGAAAACTGACACAGCAAATGGAATAGAATTTTATTTTCTTTAAACTCAGAAAGATATTGGTGAACTAAAAATTAATTCAAAACATTCATAGAACAAGAAAAAAAATACACTAATCATTTGAGCAAATAAAATAAAGGTCGAAAGTAAATACCTGATTTTCCGAAACCCCCCATTCCAAAAATCTTGTGCGCCCTGATGCAAATATATCTTCTATGAACGGTAGTTGGAGGTTCTTAGTTGCAGATATAACAGAAAGTCCCTTTGAAATGGTAAACATGATCACTCCAAATATGATGATCCTCCCAACCCAAGAATCTTTTCAGACCCACTGAAATTGATAAAACAAATATGAAATCAATATTTTTATCTTCCTTTTGGTCATAAATGTTGCTGTCAAACTAAAAATTTAAGAAAAACTTACCTGACTTTCTTTCTCTGTTTAGACTTTGGCCGCTTGATGTATGTATGAGGTGAAGAATTAGAGAGTTTTTCCTTTCTGATTTTATAGCCAAAAAGATCACCAAAGAATTAGAGAGTTCTAAGTCGATGACGAAAACTGATGGGTGTAAAATATGTGGCTTTATGTTTATATAGCAGAGGTTGTGTGAATTTTTTTTCGTTTTTCTGTTTCTTTTCTTTTTTAACTTTTAGGAACTCGATAGTGATAAGGTAGTCACGTGCTCTCTGCAAACTACCTCTCTCACCTTCGTATTCCAACGGATGGATAGACACAAGACTTTTTTTACCTCGATATCTGTCAACTGTCAGTTATTTTTTTGTTTTTAGTCTGAAGAACTAATACACTTGCTGAAACGCAATGGTAGGTAGCAATTCAAATGCTAAACCCAAAGAACTAATACACTTGTCAATTGACTATCACTTTTTCAATCCTGCTCTGTTGGTAAGATTTGGAAAAAGATTCTGTAATATTCCAAGCACGATAAAGTTTCTTGATAAAGTGGAAAAGTTACAAACTTCCAAATTCCAATTCATTTCAATCCTAATTGTTTGTAAAAAACTTGAATGTCCAAGAAAAAAACCCCAAAAAATGATACCCGGTCCTATTGAATTTTATTTTGATTATTAAATTACTTTGATATCTTATTTTGGGTTTTTTTATAAGGTTTTGAGGTTGAGTTTGTTTTAAGAAATTAGTGACAGTTTTGTAATTTAAAAGAAGTTAAAAGCCTTTCTATTATGTTGAAAATGGGTTTTGAGTGTTTTTCTAAAGTCCATTTCATATAATGTATTTTTTTATAATTTGGGCTCCTATATTTGGTATAATAGTGAATTTCCCTTTTTATTATCATAAATTAATCAAGTTTTGCCACGCATAGGGATTTTATTCTACATAGTGGAACATGATTGAACGAAAATAACAAGATAGTGTTATTCTTGTCATATGGAACTTCGTCTTTAATTTCTTAGGCCTCTTCATTGTAGCATAAAAAGCCACAACTACAAAACAAGATAGTGTTTGTCTTCAGATAAGCACTCAAGGCCATCTTCGCCTTTAGAGTTCAAGAGGAACTTTCCAAAGCTTTAAATTTAAGGGTTTTTTTTTGGAGGTAAAAGGTGTATTATGCTAAGAAGAATAACACAACAGTCAAGGGCTACAAACAACAAAGACCAACCAGAGAGGCCAGTCACAAAACAGTAAACAAAACAACAACAAAAAACTGAAAGAAGAAAGCTTAGAAAGAGTAAAGTTCGGTGGGCAAGGTAAAACCATCCCGTGAAAGTATGAAGACCAGGGTGATTGGAGGTCGAATGACCTAGGCCTCGGCGCACAACCCCCTTCTTGCTTGCGAAGCCACCCAGTCAGCTGCATGGTTCGCATCTTGAGGAGTCCATGTCCACCAGAGAGAGGAGAATGAAGCTTTTAGCATTCTAATGACATAGAGGGTAAAGAGGCCAATTTGAGACAGAAATATCTCCTGGACAGCAGCAAAACAAACCTTGAAATCAGTTTCCAAAATAACACTAGTGAAACCTCTTACATGGACCAGCTCTAATCCACTTTGGATCTCATGACTAGTGATGACTGAAAACAATGCGCACTACCATCAAGCAGACTACCAGTATGATCCCTTTATCACTACCCCTGCAGAGCCTGCATTCATAACTTTGTCCCAAGCATCGACACAGTTAATTTTTGACAATCCCCACCAGAGGATTGACCCACAGATGACTGTCCAAAGGTGGAGTGTTGCAATGGTTTCTATCACGGGCAATGAGGCCGTGAGCTCTGGCGATGGTGGGCAGAAATTTGATTTGTCATACACCAAATTACAACGAGTTTTCCAAATAGCCGAGCTAGTTAAGGCAAAATGAGTTATAATCCATCATTTCTCTCCTCCGAATTAAAGGTCTCACAGAACCAAAGATCATTAGTCCACCTATCCAACGAAGTGAAAGCTTTAGGCAGAGGTCTGTATGCTTAGATTCTTCCATGGAAAAAAGGCAAATAGGAGACTGGCAGAGCTTGCTCCTGAAAAGGACCTCAAAAGTGGGAAGGAAACCATTGA